>CM035437.1:106682135-107149635 GCA_020310875.1 Ceratopteris richardii
TTGTTTTTGCTCCACGTACAACCTTTTTCTTTTCTAAGGATCGATGGAAGCATTCTTCAGTGTACATTTGTAATGTTACTTTATAAAACATGCATGCATATATATTCATAGTATATGTGTGCATTAACACATAAGCACACTTATGCATTCATATGAACACATGCATCTCCATGTACACAATCGAATATTTTTTATCGGCACATATGCACAAACACAAGTACATATGAAAATATGCACATATTCTCCCACACAAATGATTTTATAAAATGTATACATATGTAGTGCTATTGTGTATAGACACACACAATCTCTTACACAAATATGTATATGTTCTCTTATACTCAGACACGCACATGAGATGCACTCGCATGGCTACAAGGAAAAAGGCAAGCATACTCTTGGGCATACACATATACAAATGCTCTCGCAAGTAGAAGAATTATATTAAGAGAAGCAATCCATGCTTCGTACCTTCAATCTTGATGTATTGGAAACAATGATGTCAAACGTTGATGCATGATAAAAGTGATATATAAAGGATTGAAATCACCCGTTTTATTTCTTTTGTTTTGTTTTGACTTGATTGAATGTTGTCCACAATTGGTGCAAAAATGTTTGATAGGATGCTCGACTTCAAATCTCGACCACATCCAACCCCTCTAAACCTGTGCATCCTGTAGATGTGTCAACCTACATACACATCAAGAAACACAAACGAGCATCAAATAGTCATGGTAGATAAACACAACTTGATGCATGAAAATTGAAAATGCATTAGATTTGACATAAATTAAGAAAAGAAGATAGACAAAAGCATTGCATACAACATATCAAGATACACTAATGCGTTCAAACTAGCAATCACATGAGTGAATTGAAAACTTCTTAGCTCTTTCGTTAACTTGACGTGGTCAGATCCAGTAGCCCACGCTAAACATATGCATATATTAACTCTTACTAACTTGATTTACAAAACTACAATCTGACTTCCTTGTTGATCTCTCACCATCCATACCCACATCAGACCTTTTCTTATTTTTCTTTTACTTTTATTTTATTTTTCTTTGCTTTAATTCTTCACCCCAGCTCATCCTTTTTATTTTTTTTTCCTTTGGCCTATGCCAAAATCGGGTGCAACTCATAGACATGTACACTCGGCAATGTTTAGCACAATCATCTATCAAGCCGACATAGCGCACGATGCACAATGTCAGTCTCATACAAAATCAATGTCGGCTTGTGGCTCTAACCACTCGGTCAGAGTGACTCCATCCACTTATCGACGCATATTAGCACATAACAACATATAGGTCAGGCCGTACGACACAACTAGTGTTAGCTCATGGCCCTGATCATTCGGTCAAGGTAGTTCCACCCACCTACTAGCTCATCAGAGTGCCCAACAACACATACACATACACATATGTAGTTCACTAGCATATGAAGATATTTTCTAAAACATAATCTATCTGAAGGTCAGATTAGACAAGAGATCAAAAGCAGAAGTCAAAGCGTCTCAGTCATCAAGTGTTCATGAACACTAGTATATACAGGTACTCATTTTAGGCCTTCCCTTCACCTTCTTAGGTCTTGTTCCCGAAAGTTCTAGTCCACTTTCTAATACTACTCGTATAATCCCAGTCCTTCATGCATCCATGTAGTCTCAATGGTCATATGAAATCTTTTGTCTACTTGAATCGCTTAATATTTATGCATTTCTTTATGTATCATATGTTCAATCATGCAGTCTTTTTATATGCATATATACAAGAGAAGAAGAGAACACTGAAACAAGAGCATATCACCTTTTTATTGTTTGGAACTTTGCTTGATATCACTTGCATTCTTCATCATAATCATCTCCAGTTCAAATCCTTTTCTTCTTCCTTTTATGTGATTCCCTATATCTATCTAAAAACCAAAGCAAATAACATGAGTTATATAAATTTCTATTTAGAAAATCATTTTTAAACTTTGTGGAATCTTACTAACTAGGGTTCTGCCTTTTATTCCATCATCTTTAATGTATGCTTACCAAAGAAGCTATGTTTGAAAAGAAGCCACCTATGTATCCCATCAATCAAAGAAGCATTCTCAAACAAGGTAGATATGTGGACAAGCCATTTCATTTGCTCGTCCATTCCATGGTGGTTGGATTGGCAGACATAGCTCACGAAAAACTTGAAAATCCATGATACGATTATTTGAGCATACACCTTTGTTCATGATCCTCTCACATGCATTGTATGAGGATGCACATGATAAATGAATAGCACATGTATAAAGCATTTTGAAATTTAATATGTTTAAACTATCATCAAGAAGATCCTTCAAGCATGCAATTTGATCCATTTCATGCTTGAAATTGTTTGAAAGGATTTCATCATTTCCATTATGATTACCAAAATGTTCATCTTTATTGCAATTGAGTTTTTGAATACATTCATAAGATTTACACTCTGAATAGGAAGGTTCATCATTCTCTGATTGCAGTTTATGCTCATATTTGTCATTCAATCTGGTGTGATTCCATCCTACTTGATTGCCACCAATTATAGAATTTGCTTCTATCTCTAATCTATCCAAAAACTCTTCATCTTCATCTTTTTCCAAATTTACTTGCCCATTAT
The DNA here is from genome assembly GCA_020310875.1 of Ceratopteris richardii. Lineage (NCBI taxonomy): Eukaryota > Viridiplantae > Streptophyta > Polypodiopsida > Polypodiales > Pteridaceae > Ceratopteris > Ceratopteris richardii. Next base: position 106,684,766 of record CM035437.1, read on the forward strand.
CATGAAGAGACTCAATATCACTAAATCCAAGAAACTCTTGATCTTCAATGTCACTAGAGACTTGCTTATCAAGATCAAACTCATCATAATTTTTACACATAGGACAATGCATATAGTTTGACAATAACTCAATTTCTTTATTCAAAATACCATCATAGAATTCTACATCCATCTCCATGGATCATTGCCCATTCTCTTCAGAGGGTGTGCTTTCGTCATACTCATCATATATTTCTTTAGTCATGGACTCTTGCTCAACATGATCATCTTTGACATACATATCAATATTTAGAGGAGTAATCAATGGTATTTCCTCATCCTCCTCATGATCATTCATATGTCCCTCTTCATGGAGTGCGTCATCATTCACATACATATCATTATACTGAACTCCATCCAACTTATCCTCTTTCCTATGAGTGAGATCATTGTCTTGTATCTTTGAGAGTAGGTCTAATAATGTGGCATCAACCAAATGTATATCATGGACTTTTTCTCCAACTACACTTGCCTTAGGTCTAGCATCATGCTCACTTGCATTCTCTTTGTACAAATCAATCATTTGGTCATAATTCATATTTGAATCATATGATTGAAGAGATGTTTCACTCTCAAATGGCATCAAATAATTCCTCAAATATTGCTTGATTTCATCATTTAAGGAACCATCTTGTGCGTGACCTTCACACAGACTCATTGGATTATCTTGAGGTATTTTATTTTCGATCACTTTTTGATCACCTTGACATCCAGTAGATATCTTTAAATCTTGGTTATTATCATATCTTGCTTCTTTGTTTGTTTGATTATTCTCCCTAAGAAGCAAGGAATCTATCAGATTATGGAAAGACTCATGTTGTTTTCTTGGTGGTTTTTGTTTATTTTTGTTTTTTTGTCTATTTGTTTGATTTTTGTTTGCTCAGCTTCCGCATGTTCCTTTTCTCCTCCCTTCATTAGGGTTTGTGCATTTATAACGCTTAAGGATGTAAACATCAGAGAGACATCTACTGGCTCTTGGAACCTTGACACCTTGGAGATTGAATCATTTATGATTATAAGTTCTTTATGGCAATCCTCTTCATAAGCATGTACATGTATTCCATGCATATCTTCCTTATGCCTAACTGGGGTTTCTGTTATTCTATGGATTTGCAAATTATTCTTATTTCATTAGGGGAAAAAATGAACCTTGCATGGGCCTTTTAGATTAAGGGATGATTAGTGATGGACCAATGAGAAGAGGGTGGTGGCCACAGTCTAGAGCCTCAATCAACTAGGCTAGGCCTAGGTTTCCTTGGTTTTGGACTCGTCAAAACAACCAAAATGTGATGATAGAAGTGGTATTTCCTCATGTAGTGGTTTAAGATTCGAATTCGGCGATCCAAATTTGATATCCACCCTTGGATATGAAGACAATCGAATGGTTAAGCTTCAAAGATAGAGAGAGATGCGCCTTTGATTATGTATCGTTGGATGGGACTATCAATCCAAGGCTCACGATTTCTCTTCAAGTGGATTGATGGGCTTGGAAGCGTGCTTGGATATGGGACGTAGGATCGACGAAAATCCAACGGACTGTCTCCTTTCGCATCCCAATGCAGTCTCTCTCTTACTTTTCCCATGTCCCATGACTTTAATGAAGCTTGTTTTGTCCTTTTCTGCCAGGACTGTAGCTCCGATCGCGTCCGTCCGTGGGTAAGATCTAATGGCCCTCAATGACCATGAATTTGACTCTCTCTCTTCTTTATTCCCACCTCTCACAAATGATAAGACTTCTCCATTTTGTCTTTTCTTGCCATAGATTCTTCACTCATCTTGTCCGTCCGTGGTGAATATCCAAGGGCTGCAATTAGCCACGATCCCTTCCCAACTGAGAGCACTAATTTGTCGTTTTTTGACAGGAAACGTCATCAATCGTGGCCGTCCATTTGAGGTATCTAATGGCTCTCAACAAGCACAAGTCTATTCACAATGAGGAATCAAATCTAGCTCTTAAGAAATAGTATTTTTAAATAAAATACCACTAGTGGTTTTCCAGGCCCCATTTAACTCTAGCATGATTAATTTTAATCCCTAAAAATTAGGGATCCTTACAAGGCCCATGCAGGGTTCACTTTTTCCCCTAATGTTCTAAAATGCATGGAATTTTCACATCTTCTTCATCTGCATGAATGTCAGCTTTCCAATTGTTTAAAAATTTTTCAATTGATTCTTTCTTCTTCATGTATCTCCTCGTAGCTTCATGGACAAGCATCCAATCCTTTGTGATCCCCAATTCAGAGTCTATATCTTGCAGAAGTGGAACTATCTACTCTCCGGCTTTAATATCTAGTGCTCGAAGAAACAATGATACATTTTCTTGTCTTAAGCCTCTGTTTTCATTTTCTGATAGATCGTCAAACTGCTAGTCAAAACCTCTTTTGATCTTTAGAATCGGTTGGTCCTTGGGCATACAAACCCACCTCAAGAAGGACTTACGAGTCACTTTCTCTATGTCCCCTAGCATGAACTGCTTGAGGAGCATCACTTTGTGTTGATCCCTTGACGTTTCTCTTATTCTCATGAATTGATCACATAGATTATATTCAGACACATAGACAAAGTTTTCACATAACTCATAGTCCATCATCACTATCAAACCAACACCTACGTACTTTGCCTCAAGTTCGTATTCTCTGTAGAAGCTAGATACATGCTTCCCATTGAAAAGCCCGCATCGCTTAGTTAATCGGTCATGAAGCTCTATAACTCCCTCACCCCCTCCTTTCACGTTGTCGGAGAGATCCTCTCTCCCTTCATTGATAAGTAATGAAAGAAAACTTTATTGAAAAGTTTTCTTCCAATATGGTTATATATAAAATCTCAAAAAAAAATAAATTATATGAGCTTCTGATTTAACCAAACCAACTCGAGTATTTGCAGGTTGAGAAAGATGGAAATGTGTATTTGTACTCATTTGATTCCTTGAAATATGACTTGTTTTAATAACCTATGTATAATTATTTTGTGCATGATTATGAGAGTATGATTAAGCACTTAAATGTGTGTTGATTGTTTATATGAATCTATATATTGCACTTTGATATATTTTGATAACTTTTTCCTTGATGTTTCTGGTAAATGTAGTAATGGGTCACTCATGACCATTCGTATTAGAGCAAGAATTGAATAAAAATTCATCGAGGTATTGGACTCTCTATAAGATATTCATTTTTTAATGAGAATCTAAGTCAATATGACATGAGTATGGTTATAACCATGATTTGTATCTGTGAGAAATATGTCTGTCATAAACATTATTAGTGCTTTTGAGAGGTTTTTATGTAAAAAGTATATTTAATGCATTTGAACGTATAAATATATTAATATAAAACTTTGAATACGTGAGTACAAATAGGTATGCATGATTAATTTGTTTGTTTTTTTAGATATTTTCCTTTGGTCAGATATAGAAGAAGAAGCGAGCGTGCATCTAGAAGGGGTAGCATGCACATCTGGAGAAGAAAGTTCCGTGCAAAAGGGAAGTGGCAGATTTGCATGGAAACGTGCAGGATCTCACGCACAAGGGGAGGCCATTCACATGTCATCTGGTGACAAAGTTCTGAGGAGGGGGAACGAACGCATTTGCTCACACATTTGTGGTGTATGTACTTCTGAGTATTCGGTTTTCCTACCTCTTGTTCGCTTGGTCGTCAGAATTGGCAACGGAAGCATCACCATTCCATGGTGTCTGTGGTGTTTTGAGGCATCAGTTCTTAGTTCTACTTGAACTGATTACGTGTATAAAAAAAAAACGGAGGACAGAGATTATTACGGAACAAACGGTGCCGTCGAAAGATGAAGAAGGCAATCTAGCGCTGTTGTGGGAAGATGACACTAACTATATCTAACAACCTGCTATGCTCTTCTTCATGACTAAAATTCTCTGCTTGCTGCATCGTACAATCTATTGCTTCCGACACCCGAAAGTGTGTCTTCATTCCTAAGTGGAGAACTATCAAGCATCCTTGTGAATCAGGGAGATCATCAGAGATTTGTATTGAAGGCACAGAGCTATCAGCCATGGAGTCATGTAATTTCACAATGATCTTCAATGACATCTAGCGGTAGTACAGTAGAACTAAATCCTTGGTGTTCAAAGAGTTTTCTTTACCTGTGTCTATGTGCGGCACTTTAAAAAAGCTATAAAGGACAGAGAATAAGAGGCTTTTGACGGAGTTTGCTGATAGAACATCTGTATAATCTGAAGAGAAGCGCCAGCTGTGACTTCAAGGAAATTGGATTAGAACTCTACAGCTAAGTAATTATATCAACTCTTTCTATTGACTTCATTGATGAATTACAAATTGTTCTTAATTATGAGATTTACCGTAGTATTTGGATAAATATTTCTTTATTCTGCCTTTCCTGTATGAAGCCAATATTGTCTCTTTGTTGTGGTTCATTGCTCATTTAAGATCACCTTTCATTCATGAAGAATACGCAGAAGTTCTAAGGGTCCCTTGACATTGTTGTCTTTCACTTTAAGTACGTTTTGCTGCTGATTGCTAATCATAAGTTTATGGTGATAAACCAGTAATTCACTATTTGACCTTGAAATAGGTTGTCACAGGAGTTTACGACTTTATGCATTTAACTCTATACTTCGATTTCTACAGCAAAGATTTTTTTTAGCAGGAACAAAGTGCTTGCGTAGTAATTGTTATATCTATATATATAGAGATAGGGGATAATATTGAAGTCATTGTTTTAAAATGTGGAATTTCAATGCATAAAATTGATCTTTTATTACCAGCACCAATTATCTAATGAATTTATTATTAACATTTCCGGACGGGTCAACAACGAACTTTGATTCTGCCATTTATTTCATTTTTGATGTTGAAGTCACGAGAGAACCAAGAAGAAGGTAATGAATAAAAAGGAATTGAATTTTTATGTATTAAATTTGTGCAATCCTCCCTTAAATTCACGCATTTTTTATGAGCGCTGAAACTTGTTTTTTATAAGCAATATGATTTCTCTTTACATCCAGCGATCTTTCTTCTTTTCCTAACATTATGAAGCCATAATAAATAGTATACTATCACATGAACGATTAATGTTCGAAATCGAAGATGTACTCGCTCACCAGTATCTTACCTAATATGCAGAAACATGATGAAGACCAGGTATGAAAATAACATTTCATTACATGTTCTAATTCTTATTGTATACCTACCAATCGTCGTGAGATTTGATTAGTGACGTTCTGCATGATAAGAGGATCATACGAGGGGGATCCATCATCAAAGGGCGGCAGTTGATTGTTCTTGAAGAAGATATATGTGAATTATCAAAGAAAGAGCTCATCAATTTAAGGGCAGAGGGTGATCGCGCAGAAAATTCGTTTTTCTTCTGTGCATTTGATGCGACAGTGATCATTATTTTCTATGGTTCTTCTGTTGATGGAAAGAATGCTTCTGACGAGTCGATCATCCACTTTACAATAAGTTTGTGCGTCCGATGCAGACATATGGAATTTAGTTTAATCGGCAATGTTCATACAGAGATGTGGAAATGAGATATTCCGATCTCCACTGATATGTATGATATAATGAGCTTGCATATATACTAATGTTGGAAAATGTGATGTCTGTACATTGTTTACTGCTGTTCATAGCGAACGTCTGCATCTAGCGATTCTTATTTGCGCAAGAGTAAACAAGAAGAATTCAATCATACAAGATTTACACACATACTATTTAGGTATTGGTGTTGAGTGATCGACTTGCTCTCCTGGAGGATCATTTCAAAACAGATTCAGATATGAAGCATGCAAAACGCAGAGTCAAACACTGATATGTGTGCATCTAGTTCGTTTGTGAACTGTGGAACAGCACATATTTTATATGGGAGGTATAACTTTGCCATATATTCATAGTTACATATACATTTTTTTTTAAAAAAGTTGATGCTGATGTTGAAGAATGTCATGTACGAATTTCGATGGATATCCATACTTCTGGTATAATCTGATATGATTGTTTTGAGAGTCAGAGATTCCTCAAGATGATCTCCACTCTTCTTGGTAATGCTTCGACCAAAGTCAACGTCAACGGGCAACTTTCAAAAGCAATCAAACTCAAACGTTCAATCAGGCAAGGGTGCCCGTTGGCCCCACTTCTCTTCGCCATCGCCACAGAAGGACTTAGCCGTCTTGTGGCGCGACAGCTGGAGCTTGGTCGCCTAAGGGGCATCACCTTGCCACATAACTCTAGGCAAATGATCATGAGGCTTTTTGCGGACGACACAAATGCCTTTGTTCACAATGACGATACCAGCCTGGAATCCTTTTGGTGGTGCCTTGACACCTTTTGTGAGGCGTCAGGGTCCAAAATTAACCATTACAAGACTGCGTTCAGGGCCATCAAAGGGATCCAACCCAATCTCCTCACTGTGCATGGATGCCAAAACATTCAATCGGGTCAGGTCACTCACATTCTTGGTATCCCCATGGGATTCGGTGTTACTTTGGAACAAAGGTGGGCTTGGGACCTTGACAGACTTAATAATAAACTTAACTATTGGAGGGGGTCTTCAAATTAATCTCGCTGGCTGGGCCATGGTCATCAGCACGTTCCTCTTATCCTCAATCATATACTTTCTTTCTTGTTTGAGACCAAAGGATCAAGAATTAGCCAAATTGGAAAGTATCTGTAGGAACTTTCTTTGGACTGGGGATCAAAATAGAAGGGGGGTGCCTAAAATCAAATGGTCTATTTGCACTAGCCGAAAGGAGAGTGGAGGTATGGGTATTATGGACATTGGCAGTATGGCCAATAAACTTGCAGCAAAATGGATGATTAAGGCCTGGTGCAATAGAGATTCCTCTTGGGCCACATTAATTTTCAGAAACCACTACAACATATCAGGCGTATACCGAGGCTTCTACCGAGGAAAATGAACGGGCACGATTTTGCCCCGACATCAGTGTAAGGGTCGGTGTAGGCGTCGGAACCAAAGCGTCAGTATATGCGTCGGTATAAGCGTCAGTATATGCGTCGGTATAAGCGACGGTATAAGCAACGGTATAAGCGACGGTATGCACCTGGGCAAAATAGTCTGTATAAGCATCGGTATGTGCCTGGGGATAGCAACGCTTATACCGTCACCTATACCGATGACCATATCTGCAAAATTTTTTTGGGTAGAGTGTGTTGTCTCTTGCTACAGCAACATTCCCATGTTGTGTAGCAAAAGACAATCCACTCTGCCCAATAAAAACCCAACTACATGTGACATGTATGACAGGCAACAAAAAAATGATTTGATAAAGTAAAACATACTGTCAAATACAAAAGACATGAGCAAAATGAATCATGAATTGTGTACTAAGAAATGGGACACATAGACATGATATTTATAAAGATACATGTGTGTCTACCTATGTATATACATGTGTATGTGTACATGTATTATGTGTGTATATTTCTATATGTGTAAATATTTATCTACATGTGTAAAAACCATAAAACCCTAATCCTAAAGACCTAAACCTAAAACATGTGTATGTGTGTATGCTTGTGTATATATATGTGTAGGTGAATATATATATGCGTATGTGTGTGTATGCATATGTGTATCTATGTTAAAATCCTAAAACCCTAATTCTGAAGACCTAGACCTAAAACATGTATATGTGTGTGTGTATGCATGTGTATATATATGTGTATGTGTATATGTATTATGTGTTTGTGTGTATATGTGTGCATGCATGTGTGTATATATGTAAAATCCAAAAACCCTAACCCTAAAACATGCATATGTGTGTATGTATATGTCACATATGTGTATGTCTGTATGCATGTGTGTGTGTATGTGTATGCACGTGTATCTATGTGTGTGTGTCTATGAATGTATGTGTGTGTGTATGCACGTGTATATATATGTGTATGTGCATATGTATTATGTGTTCATATGTGTATATGTGTGTATGCATGTGTGTATATATATAAAAGCCAAAAGCCCTAACCCTAACCCTAAAACATGCATATGTGTGTATGTATATGTCACGTGTGTGTATGTATGCATGTGTGTCTGTGTGACTCTCTCTCTGTGTGTATGTGTGTATGTATGTATGTATGTATGTATGTATGTATGTGTGTCTGTATGTATGTATGCATGTGTGTGTGTGTATGTGTATGTGTATGTGTGTGTGCATGTGTATGTGTATGTGTGTATGCATGTGTATATGTGTGCATGTGTATGTATTATGTGTGTATATGTGTAAAAGTAAAAAACCCTAATCCTTAAACCCTAACCCTAAAACATGTATATGTGTGTTTGTGTGGATGTATATGTGATGTGTGTGTATGTGTATGTGCATGTATGCATGTGTGTGTACACGTGTGTGCATGTATATGTGTGTGTGTATGCATGCATATGCATATGCATGTGTATGTAATATGTATGCATCTATGTGTATGTATCTCTATGTCTCTCTCTTTGCATATGCATATGTGTATGTAATATGTATGCATGTGTGTGTATGTATCTCTATGTCTCTCTTTCTCTCTATCTATCTCTCTCTTTACCTCTCTCTCTCTCTCTTTTTTTTTTCTTCATCTCTCTCTCTCTCTCTCTCTTCTTTCTCTCTCTCTCTCTTGTTCTCTCTCTCTCTATCTCTATTTATAATAAATAACAAAACAATCACTTACATCGATGTAATTCTTTTGAATGCTCTCATCAAAGCCCAACTGACATCGTCTCTTGTCAAATTCCAAAGAATCAATGCCAGAAATCTCCTGCAAAACAAAAGAAAAGAGAAATTCAAAAACCCTAATCCTAAAACCCTAACCCTAAAACATGTATATGTGTGTATGTGTGTATGTATATGTGATGTGTGTGTATGTGTATGTGCATGTATGCATGTGTGTGTATAGATATGTGAGTGTGTATACATATGTGAGTGTGTATTAATGTGTGTGTGTATGTAATATGCATGTGTATGTATGTATGTGTGTGTGTGTACATGCATGTGTGTGTGTATGTATGTATGCATGCATATGCATGTGTGTATGCACATATGTGTGTTTATACATATGTGAGTGTATGTAATATGCATGTGTGTATGTATGTATGTATGTATGTGTGTGTGTACATGTATATGTGTGTGTATGTATGTATGCATATGCATGTGTATGCACATATGTGTGTGTATACATATGTGAGTGTATTTATATGTGTGTGTATTGAATATGCATGTGTGTATGCATGTATGTATGTGTGTGTACATGCAAATATGTGCGTATATATCTCTCTCTTTCTTTCCTCTCTCTCTCTTTGTATCTCACTCTATATCAATCGAAAACAAAACAAATCACTTACATCGATGTAATTGTTTGGAGTGTTGTCGTCAAAGTCCACTTAATGTTTTCCTTCCTCGAATTCCAAAGAATTGATGCCAAAAATCTCCTGCAAAACAAAAGAAAAGAAAAATTCATAAACCCTAAGCCTAAAACCCTAAGCCTAAAGCATGTATATGTGTGTATGTGTGTATGTATATGTGATGTGTGTGTATGTGTATGTGCATCTATACATGTGTGTGTATACATATGTGAGTGTGTATACATATGTGAGTGTGTATATATATGTGTGTGTATATGTAATATGCATGTGTGTATGTATGTATGTGTGTGTGTACATGCATATGTGTGTGTATGTATGTATGCATATGCATGTGTGTATGCACATATGTGTGTTTATACATGTGTGTATGTAATATGCATGTGTGTATGTATGTGTGTGTACATGCAAATATGTGTGTATGTATGTATGCATATGCATGTGTGTATGTATACATGTGTGTGTACACGTATGTATATGTGTGTATACATGTATGTATGTATGTGAGTATGAGAATGAATATGTGTGTGTATGTATATGCATGTGTGTATCTAATATGCATGTGTGTATGTAATATGCATGTTTGTATGTAATATGCATGTATGTATGTATATGTGTGTATGCATGTGAGTATGTAATATGTATATGTATGTATATGCATGTGTGTATGTAATATGTATGTGAGTGTATATGTAATATGCATGTGTATATGTAATATGTATGTGAGTATGTGTATGCATGTGTGTGTATGTATGTATGCATCTCTCTCTCTCTATCTCATTCTCTTTCTATTTCATCTCTCTCTCTCTTTCACTCTCTCTCTCTTATCTTTTTCTTTCATCTCTCTCTTTCTTTCTCTATCTCTCTCCCTCTCTCTCTCTTTATGTTTCTCTAGATCTCTCTCTCTCTTTCATCTCTCTCTCTATCTCACTCTATATCATTCGAAAACAAAACAATCACTTACATCGATGTAATTGTTTGGAGCGTTGTCATCAAGGTCCATTTAATGTTGCCCTTCGTCAAATTCCAAAGATTTGATGCCAAAAAGCTCCTGCAAAACACAAGAGAAGAGAAATTAGAAAAGGGAAAACACAAAGAAAGAGAAAGGGTGCTACAGTATGTGCAATTCTTACCAAAATTTCAGATCTAGAGAAAGAGAGATGTAAAGAGAGAGAGAGAGAGAGAGAGAGAGAGAGAGAGAGAGAGAGAGAGAGAGAGAGAGAGAGAGAGAGAGAGAGAGATGTGTGTACACAATAGGTTCGGAATGTAGTTGTGCGCGCAAACTCGACAGTAGCAAAATTTGGTTCAAAATGCAAGCAGATGTCGAATTTTTGTTCTCGGGCTTGGTTAAAAGTTGCCTTGGTATGAGCGTCGGTATAAGCGTCGGTAACTTACAGTAAAGTACCGACGCCTATACCGGCGCTCATACCGATGCCATGTATACCATTGATTAAATGACCGTCAGTATTGCATCCGTGGTTTTTCAAGCATTTTGAACGGTCATACTGACGCCGAGGGGTGACCGTCGGTATGGGCAACGTCAGTATGCCCCTCATATGTTGTAGTGAACATGAATGCGATTACTCTGGTGGGCTACCCTGGATGGAAAAACCTCAACATTCTCACTCTCTTATTCTCTCCAATTCTGGTCTCACCCAAAGGATCAATCCTGGTAAGATCCATGTGGAAGAGTTGGAACAAATTCAAACCCCACATCAGAATCAGTGAAGATTGGAATAAGACAAAATGACTCTATTTGGTTCCCAATCCAAGGCATTATGAAACGTGGAGCCTTGGAACGTCTTAAGTGCCAAGAGACTCTGGAATAAGGGATTCAAACAATGGAAGCACCTCTGGAAGCAGGACACGAACAGATGGGTGGACTTTGAAGACCTTGACCCTAGTGTTGCAGTCACGTATGAGCAATGGAATATTTTATTGAGCAGACCCCATGCTTGGGACCGCTCTAAAATCCGACTACTTATGGGATACGACACTCCGGACATTTTGGGCCTTAAATGGGATCCTTGGTCATTCTTTGGGGCTTAGAGAACAAATCAATTGGAAGCAAGCCCTCATTGGTGAAGCAATCGGTTGCTCTGCGGCTTTGTGGAATGCGATTAGGGGAGAGATCCTTTGGAAGATTTGGCGGGAACGATGTGCTCTCAACTTTGGAAATACCCCCAAGGAGTGGTCGATCGAGAAGTCCCTATTCCTTCTTGGCAAAAGAATTGCTAACTGTAAGAAACCCCCCCCCCCCCCCCCCCCCTTCAGACATCACAAAGAACTTCAGTATGTCAAGAATAAGCTTAAACCCAAGTGGGCTCCGCATGACGGGGATGCGAGGTTTATCAACCTCCTCTATAAGTCCATGTAAGCTTTATAAGGTCTACCATGAAGATCGGTTGCTCCGCGACTCTCTGGAACGCCATTAGAGGGGGATCCTATGGAAAATATCGTGGGAAAGATGTGCTTTCAACTTCGGTGACTCCCCGAAAGTGTGGTCAATTGAGAAATCATTGTTCCTCCTTGGCAAAAGGATTGCTAACTGTAAGAAATCCCCCCCCCCCCCTCCCTTCAAGCATCATCAAGTACTCCTTTTGATCAATAACAAGCTTAAACCCAAGTGGGCTCCACATGAGGGTGATGAGAGGGTGATTAACCTTCTTTGTAATGCCATCTAAGCTCTGTAAAAGGCTTCCCTACTTTGTGGGATTTGGGGGGTCCCGTGGGCACTAGTCCCCTTCTCTTGTACTTTTCTCTATTTAATTCAAGTCCACGAGAATAGGCTAATGCCGAGATTCCTTTATATTTAAAAAAACAAAAAAACACTCAAATACTACTCCGAGTTCTCACACCAATGGAAACTTAAATTCTTATGGTAGATTTTCTTAAATTTGCAATTCGAATTGCTTTATATAATGTGCACTCAAATACATAAATGGTTAGCGATAGTCCATATATACATAATATAATGATTCATGTGTATATTGGATCAAGAAAAATCAATAAAATTAAGCTCTTATGTTTGTAAATAAATGAACGAAAATTGGGAGCCTATGATAAGGGTTGAATATCTTGAAATTGCAACAAGCACCCCGCGTGCGCCGTATTATGGACAGTTGAACTAATCCACCGACCGTTGCTTTCGCACCTACATTTAGTGAACTCTACGTGAAACACTAGAGCCCGACAATCTCAAGTAATGTATGCTTGACTTTCTGTTTATAAATGAGCATGTTCTTCCGGGAGTTTTGTATTTTTCTCCCTCACAATGAAAAAAATATGGACGGGAGTTTTTTATTTTTCTCGCTCACAATTTAAAAAAAAAATATGAACGGGACTTTTGTATTTTGCTCCCTCACAATTAAAAAAAAAATATGAACGGGAGTTTTGTATTTTTTCTCCCTCACAATAAAAAAAAATATAATAAGAACGGGAGTTTTGTATTTTTCTTCCTCATTATTAAAAAAAATATGAATGGGAGTTTTGTATTTTTCTCCCTATATATATATATATATATATATATATATATATATATATATATATATATATATATATATATATATATATATATATATATATATATATATATATATATATATATGTGTGTGTGTATGATAAAAATGGGAGTTTTACCTTCTCCCTCATCAAAAAGGTAGGTATGATACTCAATACAATGCACGCCATAAACTAACAAAACGTTGGTTCGGACCTTGTGTTGTTGTTTCAGTTCTTGAAACAGGTACTTATAAATTACGAGAATTTGATGGTTCTTTGTTAAGAAATTTGATTGCAGGAAAAAGAACCAAGTTATTTAAAAGAAGAGAAAGTAATAAGTTTGAGTCACTACAATATATCGAGGGAATAGTGACGGTCAGTATACCGACGGTCACCTTTCGGCATCGGTATGACCCTCGGACAATTTGGGAAAGATGCTTTGCCTCGGAAAGACTGCGTTGGTATAAGCGTCGGTATAAGCATTGGTAATTTTTTGGAATTAGCGACGCTTATACCGATGCCCTCTTTTTAACCGGGCCCGAAACCAAAATTCATCATTCTGAGCGTTTTGAATCTAGATCTTCTCCTGTCGGATTTGCACGCGCCAACAGCAGATCTTTGTTTGTCACCCTCTCTCTCTCTCTCCCTCCCTCTTTCTCTCTCTCTTGTTCTCTCTGTCTCTCTATCTCTATTTATAATAAATAACAAAACAATCACTTACATCGATGTAATTCTTTTGAATGCTCTCATCAAAGCCCAATTGACATCGTCTCTTGTCAAATTCCAAAGAATCAATGCCAAAAATCTCCTGCAAAACAAAAGAAAAGAGAAATTCAAAAACCCTAATCCTAAAACCCTAATCCTAAAACCCTAACCCTAAAACATGTATATGTGTGTACGTATATGTGATGTGTGTGTATGTGTATGTGCATGTATGCATGTGTGTGTATAGATATGTGAGTGTGTATACATATGTGAGTGTGTATTAATATGTGTGTGTATGCAATATGCATGTGTGTATGTATGTATGTGTGTGTACATGCATATGTGTGTGTATGTATGTATGCATATGCATGTGTGTATGCACATATGTGTGTTTATACATATGTGAGTGTGTATGTATGTATGTGTGTGTGTACATGCATATGTGTGTGTATGTATGTATGCATATGCATGTGTATGCACATATGTGTGTGTATACATATGTGAGTGTGTATTTATATGTGTGTGTGTATGTAATATGCATGTGTGTATGCATGTATGTATGTGTATGTACATGCAAATATGTGCGTATGTATCTCTTTCTTTCCTCTCTCTCTCTCTGTATCTCACTCTATATCAATCGAAAACAAAACAAATCACTTACATCGATGTAATTGTTTGGAGTGGTGTCGTCAAAGTCCACTTAATGCTTTCCTTCCTCGAATTCCAAAGAACTGATGCCAAAAATCTCGTGCAAAACAAAAGAAAAGAAAAATTGATAAACCCTAAGCCTAAAACCCTAACCCTAAAACATGTATATGTGTAATTGTTTGGAGCGTTGTCATCAAGGTCCACTTAATGTTGCCCTTCGTCGAATTCCAAAGATTTGATGCCAAAAAGCTCCTGCAAAACAAAAGAGAAGAGAAATTAGAAAAGGGAAAACACAAAGAAAGAGAAAGGGTGCTACAGTATGTGCAATTCTGACCAAAATTTCAGATCTAGAGAAACAGAGATGTAGAGAGGGAGAGAGAGAGAGAGAGAGAGAGAGAGAGAGAGAGAGAGAGAGAGAGAGAGAGATGTGTGTACACAATAGGTTCGGAATGTAGTTCGCGCACGCAAACTCGATAGTAGCAAAATTTGGTTCAAAATGCAAGCAGATGTAGAATTTTTGTTCTCGGGGCCAGTTAAAAGTTGCCTTGGTATGAGCGTCGGTATGAGCGTCGGTATAAGCGTCGGTAACTTAGAGTAAAGTACCGACACCTATACTGGCGCTCATACCAATGCCGTGTATACCGACGATTAAATGACCGTCGGTATTGCATCCGTGGTTTTTCAAGCATTTTCAACGGTCATACTGATGCCGAGGGGTGACCGTCGGTATGGGCAACGTCGGTATACCCCTCATATGTTGTAGTGAACATGAATGCGATTACTCTGGTGGGCTACCCTGGATGGAAAAACCTCGACATTCTCACTCTCTTATTCTCTCCAATTTTGGTCTCACCCAAAGGATCAATCCTGGTAAGATCCATGTGGAAGAGTTGGAACAAATTCAAACCCCACATCAGAATCAGTGAAGATTGGAAATGGGCTGCAGGAATAAGACAAAATGACTCTATTTGGTTCCCAATCCAAGGCATCAGAACGTGGAGCCTTGGAACGTCTTAAGTGCCAAGAGACTCTGGAATAAGGGATTCAAACAATGGAAGCACCTCTCGAAGCAGGACACGAACAGATGGGTGGACTTTGAAGACCTTGACCCTAGTGTTGCAGTCACGTACGAGCAATGGAATATTTTATTGAGCAGACGCCATGCTTGGGATCGCTCTAAAATCCGACTACTTATGGGACACGACACACCGGACATTTTGGGCCTTAAATGGTATAATGGCAATCACCTCCCCAAGCTTCCATATGTCGAAGCTCACAACAACATTCACATCACGCTCAACAAGAAATGGTGTCTCAACTGGACGTGACTTCGATGGGATATGAAATTTATGTCTATCTGGCACCCTCATTGAAAACAAAAAGTTGATCCTCCTATGGAAAATTTTACACCGTGGAATATGGACCAATGCGGAAGCTAACAAGATCTGCAATGTCCCGCCTTGGTGCAAACGATGTTGCAATAGAAAAGAGGATATTGGTCACCTGTTCTTTGCTTGCCCTAAATCTCGTCGGCTATGGAGGATCCTTGGTCATTCTTTGGGGCTCAGAGAACAAATCAATTCGAAGCAAGCCCTCATTGGTGAAGCGATCGGTTGCTCTGCGGCTTTGTGGAATGCGATTAGGGGAGAGATCCTTTGGAAGACTTGGCGGGAATGATGTGCTCTCAACTTTGGCAATACCCCCAAGGAGTGGTCGATCGAGAAGTCCCTATTCCTTCTTGGCAAAAGAATTGCTAACTGTAAGAAAAACCCCCCTTCAGACATCACAAAGAACTTCAGTATGTCAAGAATAAGCTTAAACCCAAGTGGGCTCTGCATGACGGGGATGCGAGGTTTATCAACCTCCTCTATAACTCCATGTAAGCTTTATAAGGTCTACCATGAAGATCGGCTGCTCCGCGACTCTTTGGAACACCATTAGAGGGGGGTCCTATGGAAAATCTGGCGGGAAAGATGTGCTTTCAACTTCGATGACTCCCCCAAAGTGTGGTCAATTGAGAAATCATTGTTCCTCTTTGGCAAAAGGATTGCTAACTGTAAGAACCCCCCCCCCCCCCCTCCCTTCAGGCATCATCAAGTACGCCTTTTGATCAATAACAAGCTTACACCCAAGTGGGCTCCACATGAGGGTGATGAGAGGGTGATTAACCTTCTCTGTAATGCCATCTAAGCTCTGTAAAAGCTTCCCCTGCTTTGTGGGATTTGGGGGGTCCCGTGGGCAGTAGTCCCCTTCTCTTGTACTTTTCTTTATTTAATTCAAGTCCGGGAGAGTGGGCTAATGCCGAGCTTCCTTTATATTAAAAAAAACAAAAAAACATTCAAACACTACTCCGAGTTTTCACACCAATGGAAACTTAAATTCTTATGGAAGATTTTCTCAAATTTTCAATTAGAATTGCTTTATATAATGTGCACTCGAATACATAAATGGTTAACGATAGTCCATATATACATAATATAATGATTCATGTGTATATTGGATCAAGAAAAATCAATAAAATTAAGCTCTTATGTTTGTAAATAAATGAACGAAAATTGGGAGCCTATGATAAGGGTTGAATATCTTGAGATTGCAACAAGCACCCCACGTGCGCCGTATTATAGACAGTTGAACTAATCCACCGACCGTTGCTTTCACGCCTACATTTAGTGAACTCTGCGTGAAACACCACACCACTCACAATTTAAAAAAAAAATATGAACGGGAGTTTTGTATTTTGCTCCCTCACTATTTAAAAAGAAAATATGAACGGAAGTTTTGTATTTTTCTCCCTCACAATTAAAAAATATATAATAAGAAAGGGAGTTTTGTATTTTTTTCCTCATTATTAAAAAAAATATGAATGGGAGTTTTGTATTTTTCTCCCTATATATATATATATATATATATATATATATATATATATATATATATATATATATATATATATATATATGATAAAAATGGGAGTTTTACCTTCTCCCTAATCAAAAAGGTAGGTATGATACTCAATACAATGCACGCCGTAAACTAACAAAACGTTGGTTCGGACCTTGTGTTGTTGTTTCAGTTTTTGAAACAGGTACTTATAAATTACGAGAATTTGATGGTTCTGTGTTATGAAATTTGATTGCAGGAAAAAGAACCAAGTTATTTAAAAGAAGAGAAAGTAATAAGTTTGAGTCACTACAACATATCGAGGGAATAGTGACGGTCGGTATACCGACGGTCACCTTTCGGCATCGGTATGACCCTTGAACAATTTGGGAAAGATGCTTTGCCTTGGAAAGACTGCATCGGTATAAGCGTCAGTATAAACATCGGTAATTTGCTGGAATTACCGACGCTTATACCGATGCCCTCTTTTTAACCGGGCCCGAAACCAAAATTCATCATTCTGAGCGTTTTGAATCTAGATCTTCTCCTGTCGGGTTTGCGTGCGCCAACAGCAGATCTTTGTTTGTCACTCTGTCTCTCTCTCTTATCTCTCTCCCTCCCTCTTTCTCTCTCTCTCTTGTTCTCTCTCTTTCTCTCTCTCTCTCTCTCTCTATCTCTATTTATAATAAATAACAAAACAATCACTTACATCGATGTAACTCTTTTGAATGCTCTCATCAAAGCCCAATTGACATCGTCTCTTGTCAAATTCCAAAGAATCAATGCCAAAAATCTCTTGCAAAACAAAAGAAAAGAGAAATTCAAAAACCCTAATCCTAAAACCCTAATCCTAAAACCCTAACCCTAAAACATGTATATGTGTGTGTATGTGTATGTGCATGTATGCATGTGTGTGTATAGATATGTGAGTGTGTATACATATGTGAGTGTGTATTAATATGTGTGTGTATGTAATATGCATGTGTGTATGTATGTATGTGTGTGTACATGCATATGTGTGTGTATGTATGTATGCATATGCATGTGTATGCACATATGTGTGTGTATACATATGTGAGTGTGTATGTAATATGCATGTGTGTATGTATGTATGTGTGTGTGTACATGCATATATGTGTGTATGTATGTATGCATATGCATGTGTATGCACATATGTGTGTGTATACATATGTGAGTGTGTATTTATATGTGTGTGTGTATGTAATATGCATGTGTGTATGCATGTATGTATGTGTGTGTACATGCAAATATGTGCGTATGTATCTCTCTCTTTCTTTCCTGTCTCGCTCTCTGTATCTCACTCTATATCAATCGAAAACAAAACAAATCACTTACATCGATGTAATTGTTTGGAGTGTTGTCGTCAAAGTCCACTTAATGTTTTCCTTCTTCAAATTCCAAAGAACTGATGCCAAAAATCTCCTCCAAAACAAAAGAAAAGAAAAATTCATAAACCCTAAGCGTAAAACCCTAACCCTAAAACATGTATATGTGTGTATGTGTGTATGTATATGTGATGTGTGTGTATGTGTATGTGCATGTATGCATGTGTGTGTATACATATGTGAGTGTGTATACATATGTGAGTGTGTATATATATGTGTGTGTGTGTATGTAATATGCATGTGTGTATGTATGTATGTGTGTGTGTACATGCATATGTGTGTGTATGTATGTATGCATATGCATGTGTGTATGCACATATATGTGTGTATACATATGTGAGTGTGTATGTAATATGCATGTGTGTATGTATGTATGTGTGTGTGTACATGCAAATATGTGTGTATGTATGTATGCATATGCATGTGTGTATGTATACATGTGTGTGTGTACACGTGTGTATGTATATGTGTGTATACATGTATGTATGTATGTGAGTATGAGAATGAATATGTGTGTGTATGTATATGCATGTGTGTATCTAATATGCATGTGTGTATGTAATATGCATGTTTGTATGTAATATGCATGTATGTATGTATATGTGTGTATGCATGTGAGTATGTAATATGTATATGTATGTATATGCATGTGTGTATGTAATATGTATGTGAGTGTATATGTAATATGTATGTGAGTATGTGTATGCATATGTGTGTGTATGTATGTATGCATTTCTCTCTCTCTATCTCATTCTCTTTCTATTTCATCTCTCTCTCTCTTTCACTCTGTCTCTATCTTTTTCTTTCATCTCTCTCTCTTTCTTTCTTTCTCTCTCTCTCTCTTTATGTTTCTCTAGATCTCTCTCTTTCTTTCATCTCTCTCTCTCTCTCTATCTCACTCTATATCAATCGAAAACAAAACAATCACTTACATCGATGTAATTTTTTGGAGCGTTGTCATGAAGGTCCACTTAATGTTGCCCTTCCTCGAATTCCAAAGATTTGATGCCAAAAAGCTCCTGCAAAACAAAAGAGGAGAGAAATTAGAAAAGGGAAAACACAAAGAAAGAGAAAGGGTGCTACAGTATGTGCAATTCTTACAAAAATTTCAGATCTAGAGAAACAAAGATGTAGAGAAAGAGAGAGAGAGAGAGAGGGGGAGAGAGAGAGAGAGAGAGAGAGAGAGAGAGAGAGAGAGAGAGAGAGAGAGAGAGAGAGAGAGAGAGAGAGAGAGAGAGAGAGAGAGAGAGAGAGAGATGTGTGTACACAATAGGTTCGAAATGTAGTTCGCGTGCGCAAACTCGACAGTAGCAAAATTTGGTTCAAAATGCAAGCAGATGTCCATTTTTTGTTCTCGGGCCCGATTAAAAGTTGCTTTGGTATGAGCGTCGGTATGAGCATCGGTATAAGCGTCGGTAACTTACAGTAAAGTACTGACGCCTATACCGGCGCTCATATGGATGCCATGTATACCGACGATTAAATGACCGTCGGTATTGCATCCCTGTTTTTTCAAGCATTTTCAACGGTCATACTGACGCCGAGGGGTGACCATCGGTATGGGAAACATCGGTATGCCCCTCATATGTTGTAGTGAACATGAATGCGATTACTCTGGTGGGCTACCCTGGATGGAAAAACCTTGACATTCTCACTCTCTTATTCTCTCCAATTCTGGTCTCACCCAAAGGATCAATCCTGGTAAGATCCATGTGGAAGAGTTGGAACAAATTCAAACCCCATATCAGAATAAGTGAAGATTGGAAATGGGCTGCGGGAATTTGGTTCCCAATCCAAGGCATGAGAAACATGGAGCCTTGGAACGTCTTAAGTGCCAAGAGACTGTGGAATAAGGGATTCAAACAATGGAAGCACCTCTGGAAGCAGGACACGAACAGATGGGTGGACTTTGAAGACCTTGACCCTAGTGTTGCAGTCACGTACGAGCAATGGAATATTTTATTGAGCAGACGCCATGCTTGGGACGGCTCTAAAATCCGACTACTTATGGGACACGACACTCCGGACATTTTGGGCCTTAAATGGTATAATGGCAATCGCCTCTCCAAGCTCCCATATGTCGAAGCTCACAACAACATTCACATCACGCTCAACAATAAATGGTGTCTCAACTGGACACGACTTCGATGGGATATGAAATTTATGTCTACCTGGCACCCTCTCATTGAAAAAAAAAAGTCGGTCCTCCTATGGCAAATTTTTCACCGTGGAATATAGACCAATGCGGAAGCCAACAAGATCTGCAATGTCCCGCCCTGGTGCAAACGATGTTGCAGTAGAAAAGAGGATATTGGTCACCTGTTCTTTGCTTGCCCTAAATCTCGTCGGCTATGGAGGATCCTTGGTCATTCTTTGGGGCTCAGAGAACAAATCAATTGGAAGCAAGCCCTTATTGGTGAGGCGATCGGTTGCTCTGCAGCTTTGTGGAATGCGATTAGGGGAGAGATCCTTTGGAAGATTTGGCGGGAACGATGTGCTCTCAACTTTGGCAATACCCCCCAAGAATGGTCGATCGAGAAGTCCCTATTCCTTCTTGGCAAAAGAATTGATAACTGTAAGAAACCCCCCCCTTCAGACATCACGAAGAACTTCAGTATGTCAAGAATAACCTTAAACCCAAGTGGGCTCCGCATGACGGGGATGCGAGGTTTATCAACCTCCTCTATAACTCCATGTAAGCTTTATAAGGTCTACCATGAAGATCGGCTGCTCCGCGACTCTCTGGAACGCCATTAGAGGGGGGTCCTATGGAAAATCTGGCGGGAAAGATGTGCTTTCAACTTCGGTGACTCCCCCAAAGTGTGGTCAATTGAGAAATCATTGTTCCTCCTTGGCAAAAGGATTGCTAACTGTAAGAAATCCCCCCCCCCCCCCCCCTCCCTTCAGGCATCATCAAGTACACCTTTTGATCAATAACAAGCTTAAACCCAAGTGGGCTCCACATGAGGGTGATGAGAGGGTGATTAACCTTCTTTGTAATGCCATCTAAGCTCTGTAAAAGCTTCCCCTGCTTTGTGGGATTTGGGGGGTCCCGTGGACACTAGTCCCCTTCTCTTGTACTTTTCTTTATTTAATTCAAGTCCGGGAGAGTAGGCTAATGCCGAGCTTCCTTTATATTAAAAAAAACAAAAAAACATTCAAACACTACTTCGAGTTTTCACACCAATGGAAACTTAAATTCTTATGGAAGATTTTCTCAAATTTTCAATTAGAATTGCTTTATATAATGTGCACTCGAATACATAAATGGTTAACGATAGTCCATATATACATAATATAATGATTCATGTGTATATTGGATCAAGAAAAATCAATAAAATTAAGCTCTTATGTTTGTAAATAAATGAACGAAAATTGGGAGCCTATGATATGGGTTGAATATCTTGAGATTGCAACAAGCACCCTGCGTGCGCCGTATTATCGATAGTTGAACTAATCCACCGACCGTTGCTTTCGTGCCTACATTTAGTGAACTCTGCGTGAAACACCACAACCCGACAATCTCAAGTAATGTATGCTTAAATTTCTGTTTATAAATGAGCATGTTCTTCCGGGAGTTTGTATTTTTCTCCCTCACAATAAAAAAAAATATGAACAGGAGTTTTTTATTTTTCTCGCTCACAATTAAAAAAAAAAAATGAACAGGAGTTTTGTATTTTGCTCCCTCACAATTTAAAAAAAATATATGAACGGGAGTTTTGTATTTTTCTCCCTCACAATAAAAAAAATATAATAAGAACGGGAGTTTTGTATTTTTCTTCCTCATTATTAAAAAAAATATGAGTGGGAGTTTTGTATTTTTTCCCTATATATATATATATATATATATATATATATATATATATATATATATATATATATATATATATATATATATATATATATATATGTGTGTGTGTGTGTGTGTTTGTGTGTGTGTGTATGATAAAAATGGGAGTTTTACCTTCTCCCTCATCAAAAAGGTAGGTATGATACTCAATACAATGCACGCCGTAAACTAACAAAACATTGGTTCGGACCTTGTGTTGTTGTTTCAGTTTTTGAAAGAGGTACTTATAAATTACGAGAATTTGATGGTTTTGTGTTAAGAAATTTGATTGCACGAAAAAGAACCAAGTTATTTAAAAGAAGAGAAAGTAATAAGTTTGAGTCACTACAACATATCAAGGGAATAGTGACGGTCGGTATATAGACGGTCACCTTTCAGCGTCGGTATGACCCTCGGACAATTTGGGAAAGATGCTTTGCCTCGGAAAGACTGCGTCGGTATAAGCGTCGGTATAAGTATCGGTAATTTGCTGGAATTACCGATGCTTATACCGATGCCCTCTTTTTAACCGGGCCCGAAACCAAAATTCCTCATTCTGAGCGTTTTGAATCTAGATCTTCTCCTGTCGGGTTTGCACGCACCAATAGTAGATCTTTGTTTGTCACCCTCTCCCTCTCTCTCTCTCTCTCCCTCCCTCCCTCCCTCCCTCCCTCCCTCCCTCCCTCCCTCTCTCTCTCTCTCTCTCTCTCCCTCTCCCTCGCTCTCCCTCCCTCCCTCTCCCTCTCTCCCTCTCCCTCCCTCCCCCTCCCTCCCTCCCTCCCTCTCCCCCCTCTCTCTCTCTCTCTCTAAACGGACCTCTATCTTTATAGATATGAAGATTTGGTACGTAGATCGCACATATTGTAGCACTCTTTTTTCTCTCTTTATGTTTTTGCTTTACTAATATGTCCTCTGTTTGGTTTTGCAAGAGATTTTGCGATCAAATCTTTGGAAATTCGTCGAAGGAGAACTTCAAGTGGATTTTGACGACCTTGATTCAAATAGTTCTCTCTCTCTCTTTTCCTCTCCTTCCCTCTCTCTCTCTCTCTAAGCACACCTCTATTTTTATAGATCTGACGCTTTGGTAAGTAGATCGCACATATTGTAGCTCTCTTTTTTCTTTCTTTATGTTTTTCCTTTTCTAATATGTTCTTTCTTTAATTTTGCAAGAGATTTTTGGGATCAAATTTTTAGAAATTCGACAAAGGAGAGCTTCAAGTGGATTTTGACAACCTTGATTCAAACAATTATATCGATGTAAGTGAGAGATATATATCACTGTTTTTTCGTTCTTTATGTTTTTTCTTTTCTAATATCTTCTCTTTTTAGTTTTGTTTTCGATTGAGAGAGAGAGATAAAGAGAGAGGGAGAGATATATACATATATACATACACACTCATATACGTATAAACACACACATGCATATGAATACAAATATGCATATGGATATACACATGCATATGCATACACATACACATGCATATGCATACAAATATGCATACACATACACGCATAACCAGATGCACATGCATACACACATGCATATGCATACACATACACACATACACAATGCATATGCATACACACATGCATATGCATACACATACACACATACACAATGCATATGCATACACACATGCATATGCATACACACACACAATGCATATGCATACACACGTACATAATACATATGCATACTCATTCATCCATATGCATCAACATACATGCATGCATATATATGGATACACACACATGCATATGCATACAAGCATGCATATGCATACAAGCATGCATATGCATACAAGCATGCATATGCATACATGAATGCATATGCATACATGAATGCATATGCATACAAGCATTCATATGCATACAAGAATGCATATGCATGCAAGCATGCATATGCATACATGCATGGATATGCATACATGCATGGATATGCATACATGAATGCATATGCGTACAAGCATGCATATGCATACATGCATGCATATGCATAAGAATGTATGTATGCATATTCGTACATGCATGCACATGCGTACATGAATCGAGGGGGATCCATCATCAAAGGGTGACAGTTGATTGTTCTTGAAGAAGATAGAAGGTGAATTATCAAAGAAAGAGCTCATCAATTTAAGGGCAGAGGGTGATCGCGTAGAAAATTCCTTTTTCTTCTGTGCATTTGGTGCGACAGTGATCAATATTTTCTATGGTTCTTCTGTTGATGGAAAGAATGCTTCTGACGAGTGGATCAGCCGCTTTACAATAAGTTTGTGCGTCCGATGCAGACATATGGAATTTAGTTTAATCAGCAATGTTCATACAGAGATGTGGAAATGAGATATTCCGATCTCCCCTGCTCTGTATGATATAATGAGCTTGCATATATACTAATGTTGGAATATGTGATGTCTGTACATTGCTTACTGCTATTCATAGCGAACGTCTGCATCTAGCGATTCTCATTTGCGCAAGAGTAAACAAGAAGAATTCAATCATACAAGATTTACACACATACTATTTAGGTATTGGTGTTGAGTGATCGGCTTGCTCTCCTGGATGATCATTTCAAAACAGTTCCAGATATGAAGCATGCAAAACGCAGAGTCAAACACTGATATGTGTGCATCTAAAACAGTTCCAGATATGAAGCATGCAAAACGCAGAGTCAAACACTGATATGTGTGCATCTAGTTCGTTTGTGAACTGTGGAACAGCACATATATTTTATATGGAGGTATAACTTTGCCATATAATTCATAGTTACATATACATTTCTTTTTTTAAAAAAGTTGATGCTGATGTTGAAGAATGTCATGTACGAATTTCGATGGATATCCATACTTCTGATATAATCTAATATGATTGTTTTGAGAGTTTAAATTGTTACAATAAAAACCTGAGATTTGTAACGAAGTCATATGTTTGAATTCTCTGGGAGATCACGGTTAACGTTTTTTGCATGCGTTATTTTACGTGCATTGTGGTTTTGTTATATGTTTCTTCATCATATGCATTAATGTGTCAAATGTAGAATAAGGAACATGCGCCATGAAGAGATATCTTCAGTTTAAAGATTTCAAGTTAACTAAAAATGACGCAGAGAGTGGATAGATGAAATGCATCAGAACATATTCGAACAACCTAGATTATATATACACGCATGATATACAATATGACATCTTTCACGGTTTAAGCGCACACCGTCTACTTTAAATTTATCGAAAGATAACTAATGACATGAACATAGGATGAAAAGAATTTTGCATATCAAACTCCGATGTTAATAAGAGTTAACTTTGATTTCATTCAATGTGTGCAGTGAATGAATGAGTATATCGTTATATTATAGTTTTATGTTGTTATTATACTTTTACTCTCGATTTATGAAATAAATTCAAAAAGATGATTTTATTACCTTCACCAATAGCGCATGAGTAAAACTTTTGTTAAAGACACATCACATGAACTTTAAGTTCGTTGAGAGCTTGAATACCATGAACACCCATAAAATCCGAATTCGAAATGAATCGAAAACAAATTGTAGTTATCCTCAATCCCAACTTGGTTGGAATTCCCTATATTTATCCGATTGTAGTATTTTATTCAAGTACAGTTCTAGATAGTCATTGATTTCTTATCTAATATACAGTAATAATACTCAAACACTATTCCGAGTTTTCACACCCGTGGAAACTTAAATTCTTATGGAAGATTTTCTCAAATTTTCAATTAGAATTGCTTTATATAATGTGCATTCGAATACATAAATGGTTAACGATAGTCCATATATACATAATATAATGATTCATGCGTATATTGGATCAATGAAAATCAATAAAATTAAGCTTTTATGTTTGTAAATAAATGAACAAAAATTGGGAGCCTATGATAAGAGTTGAATATCTTGAGATTGCTACAAGCATCCCGCATGTGCCGTATTATCGACGGTTGAACTGATCCACCGACCGTTGCTTTCGCGCCTACAACGTCGGGTTCACCAGGTATGTCACAGAGATTTCGTAGAAAGGAGAGAGATAAAGATGGTGCACCCCACTGAGGAGAGAGCTTGAAGGTGAATCCCAAAGGTGCAAACAACTTACATACACATGCAGTGGCTATTTTGCATTAGGTTCAAGTGTGTCATCTGGGTCTAGGCATACATGAAGGATACTCATAGCGA
Source organism: Ceratopteris richardii (assembly GCA_020310875.1). Classification (NCBI taxonomy): domain Eukaryota; kingdom Viridiplantae; phylum Streptophyta; class Polypodiopsida; order Polypodiales; family Pteridaceae; genus Ceratopteris; species Ceratopteris richardii. The sequence goes on from CM035437.1 coordinate 106,711,302, forward strand.
ATGTGAATGCCCTAAATTGTTTATGCATAGTCATCAAATATGAGCTTCAAAAGAAGGATAGTGGAGTGTATATGGGAAAACAACGCACATGGATCAATTGCTTATTAACATGAAGCCCACGGAGTACAAACATGGTACGTTCGGTTCAACTTGAAAGAATGGAATTTCTATTCATTTGCTAATTTTCTAAAATTTTAGCAGATAAACGTAGGAAAGCAAAACCATTCACAACAATAAAAGCACTTCGTAGCACGTAGGATCTGATTGGAACACTTCACAAATTACTTAATCGGATTGTATGACTCCAACTTTTATATAGTTTGTTTGTATTTATCACACTTTGAGTACATTTCCAGAAGGTACTTGTTTATAAAACTATGGGCATAATTCGAAAATGGCAGTATGCATATATCAACGTATTGTAAGATTTCAATGAAGTACTTTTTCAATGAAGTCACTATGCAAAATTTTGAACATCATCATAAAATGTTGCAAGCCAAGATCAGAGCGATACAGTTCCGTTTGCAGCTCGTGACCACATAAGAGCGTAAGTTCATCATGTTTGATTACAATATGCTCAAGAGATGTTGATCGCACATTCCTTTTCTCGCTTACCTCTGAAGAAGAGTTTTAGGTATTGATAATATTATGTGTGATACAACTTGTCAACTTGCACTACAAGGAATACGGGCGTATAGCGACGGTTAAGGCGACAGAATTTCGTCGCTATAAAATTGCAACTTGCGTCGTAATTAGTGTCGGGCGCAGACCGTCGATAAGACGACGCAAAAAATGATGGTATTTGTGATTTGGATTGCGACACTCCCGTACAACGTCGCTTAAACGGCGCTACTTAAAAGGCGTCGCTTAAGCGATGTTTTTTTGTGTCGCATAAGTGACGTTGCAAACCGTCGCATAAGCGACACTAAAAAAAAGGTCGCTTATATGACGACGAATAGCATCGCTTACACGACGATCTGTTGACAGACAAAAATTAAAACGTTGGAGGCTCTGCAATCAGCATTTTCACGCATCCGATCGAAGAGCTCTCCAACGTTCGCAATTGCGTTGTGCTTACGAGCTGAAGCAAGTATATGTAGAATTGTTGTTTTGCCTAAGCTCTCTGTTATTGTCTCCCTCTGTCTTTGTTTCTCTCTTTCTACATCTTTCTCTCTTTGAATTCTCTCTCTCTCTCCCTAGATCTCTCTCTCTCTCGCTCTCTCTCTCTCGCTCTCTCTCTCTCTCTCTCTCTTTTCTTTCTCTCTTTATTGCAGGTTATTCAAGAAGCTAACCAAGCAAAAACTATGGATAACACTTGTAAGTACAATTTCTATTATTTGTAGATCATTTGAATTGTGTTATTTTCATTACATACCATACTCACACTTATTGATATGCACTCATACACTTATACATGATGAAGATGCACACACACATGCATATACCTACATATACACATATACATGCACATACACACACATACACATAGAGTTATACATATACACACACATACACAAGAACATGCACATATTGATACATACATATACACTTATACATGCACATGCATATACATACATATACGCACACATACACATGCACATACATACATATACACACACATACATATACACTTAGGTACACACATATGAATGAATTATATAATTAAAGTATTAAAACACATATACACATGCACACACACATGCACATACCTACATATACACATATACATGCACATACACACACATACACATAGAGTTATACATATACATGCATATACATATACACACACATGCACATGCGCATGCACATGCACATACTCATACACACATATACACTTATACATGCACATACACACACATACACACACATACACACACATACACACATACACACACATACACATACACATGCACATACATACATATACACACACATACATATACACTTAGGTACACACATATGAATGAATTATATAATTAAAGTATTAAAACACATATACACATGCACATACCTACATATACACATATACATGCACATACACACACATACACAGAGTTATACATATACATGCATATACATATACACACACATACACATGCACATGCACATACTCATACACACATATATACTTATACATGCATGTGCACATACATACATATACACACACATACACATGCACATACATACATATACACACACATACATATACACTTAGGTACACACATGAATGAATTATATAATTAAAGTATTAAAACACATATACACATGCACACACACATGCACATACCTAGATATACACATATACATGCACATACACACACATACACATAGAGTTATACATATACATGCATATACATATACACACACATACACATGCACATGCACATGCACATGCACATACTCATACACACATATACACACACATACACATGCACATACATACATATACACACACATACATATACACTTAGGTACACACATATGAATGAATTATATAATTAAAGTATTAAAACACATATACACATGCACACACACATGCACATACCTACATATACACATATACATGCACCTACACACACATACACATAGAGTTATACATATACATGCATATACATATACACACAGATACACATGCACATGCACATACGCATACACACATACACTTATACATGCACATGCACATACATACATATACACACACATACACATGCACATACATACATATACACACACATACATATACACTTAGGTACACACATATGAATGAATTATATAATTAAAGTATTAAAACACATGCTTAATATAAACAATAATAACAATCAATAGAACAAAACTCTTCATTACTTAATACCATACACACAATTCAAAACATAACTGAAATGAAAAATATATAGATAATATATATATATATATCAATGTAAATACATATAATCCAATGTCATAATCAACTAAAATCCTAATCATCATCATCATGATCATCATCATCATCAGCAATATCATGATCATCCTGATCTTCCTCATCCTCATCGTCATGATCACCCTGTGACGATCGAGATCGTCCCTCCTGTGTTTGTCTCTCCACCTCATCCATATTTGTCTCCCCATAATACTCCTGTATTACATATAACAAACATAAATCAATAAAATAATTAAAACATTCATAACAACAAAATAATTATATAAAATTTAAAAATAGTCACAAAGGCATCAGGATGATCTTGTATATACTCGCCCAAACGCCGATATCCAAAATGTGTAGCATACTCGATCTCGTGTTTCGTAGGATATCGGCCATAATCCTTTCGCTGCAATGAAACAAATAAAAAACATTAGTTGCTTGCATTTTAACTAAAATAAAAAATATACTCACAATAACACATATACTTACAAACGTAGCTACAAAACCATTATGGCCCATTTGGCCTAAGTGCGATGTGTGGCCTGACTCCACTCTCTTCTTTGCAGTAGCCTGTTTATTCAAGAAAAAAAATACATAAATTAAATGTAAAAAATTACTAAAATATATAAAAATTATAAATATAAACTATTAATTTGTGTACCTTCTACTAAGGAAATGACTCCTGAAGACGTAGCTGTCTACGAAAAAACTGCCACGACTCAGGTGGTATGTTAGCTCGCCTCTTATTTTTTTCGACCATACAATATCTCCTGTTAATTTAATCTCAAACAAAAAAAAAGTCAGAATACATACACATATATACACACACATACACATACACATACACATACCCACATATACATATACATGCAAACATATACGCATGCATATATGTATATATATACACATATACATACATATAACATAAACACACATATACATATCCACATATATACGTACACACACATGCATGCATATACACTCATTCATACAAAATACATGCATTTATCCCACAATAATATGTAGTTGTGTATATGTGAATATGTGTGTATGTGTAAATGTGTATATGTGAATATGTGTGTATGTGTAAATATGTATATGTGAATTTTTTATTTATGTAGATAATCAAATTATTAATATCAAATACCATTATTTGTAGATTCTGATCAATCAGATGGAACTCCACCATCGTCTCCTCATCGTGCAACGACTTTATACTGTAAGTATATGAAATATTTAATTTTAACTATATTTGATGGATACATAACTTATTTTTTTTTTAATGTTTCTTATGATGTGCAGATTCTGATCAATCAGAGGGTACTCCACCACCTCTTACCCATGCAACGACTTCACATGTGTCCTCCGATAGGAGTTATGATGAATTTTACTATCAAGAGCATATTATATGTTGGTGTAACTCTTGTTATGGCACGTATCGAAGACCACGATTGGAATGTATTCAACATGAGGCGAGTATGGTACTTTTGAGCGTGCACCATCACCTAGTCAACGTGATAATGCTTGGGTATGTATTTTCTATATATATTAATGTCATTATTTTATTTAAAAACCATGTATAAAATCAAATTTTTATTGATATACAGGAATGCTTGCTCGATGATGATGATGATGATGATTTTTCTCATAATTTTAATATACCTCGTACACGTCATGGACTTTTTGTTCATCAATTACAAGCAGAGGTTTCTAGAAATCCTCTACCTCCTGGTTTAGAGAATGAAACGGCTGGAGATTATCCATTGCCAGCTCGTGATCGTTCTTTAGTACAAACATATGATAGAAGAAGATATGGAGGATGGAATAGAGGACCACTTCCTTTAGATGGAGAGGTTTTCAACTTTTGGGGTAATCGCTATATGATTGCTCCATCCACTATTACTAATGCTGGTTGTGGTCTTTTTATTGTAGAGGATTTGTATGTGCCTCCGAACTCTGAAATCACTCTTATGTCATTTTGTGGTCCCATATATGGATGGGGAGATTGGCATCGACTTTCACGTTATGTTCAAAGCATGAGTACTTATGGAATATGCTTGAACGCAGCATCCCTTACTAGTAGAAGGATTTTACATGCAGAAAATGAAAGATTATATATTGATGGAAAACCTTACACACATGGAAATATAGGAGGTTTAATAAATAGTTGTCGAGGGTTACATAATAGTTCAAGGACTAATTGCACATTTGAGGAGCGTGCAAATAGTCATGAATCACCATACATGAGTAGAGATGTATCAAGATACATACTTGTCAATGCTATTACTACATTACATGCTGGTGATGAACTATTAGTGAATTATGGATGGCGTAGACCTCCAAGAGCACCTTTTAGCTAGAGAGAATAAAAATTTTCTAACCATATTTAATAAGTTATATACTTAATTTTATATTTGAAGTTTAATTTTTATTCATTTATGGAATACTAATGAGTTTTATTTATATGTGTAGATTCCAACGTATGATGTTGATGATATTCGTCCACAACATTCATAATTACCAGTAAGACCTCATTTATCAGAAGCTTCCATAAGGAGGCTACACAAAACTAATCCTGTGCAATATGCAAAGTTGAAAGATCTATATTCAAAAGATGATAAAGTACAAGATTTGTGTGACAATGATGAAGATGATGGCATGGCAGATTTTATTGAGGATTGGTATCAAAATGACAGTGAGAGCATGGATATTTTTAAAAATGAGAAATATCTTCGAGAGGAATGTCTAAAGCATGTATATGAAGGAAGTCGTTTAACACGACTAAATGCGAGCTTACTTATTCTCAACCTTCAAAATTGTTTTGGATGGAGTAATGTATCTGTTTCGACACTATTAAGGTATAAATTTCAATTTTCTATCTATTTATATATATATATATATATGCACATATATATATATATATATATATATATATATATATATATATATATATATATATATATATATATATATATATATACATGCAAGTTTTTATTCTTACTTTAGATAAGGTAAGAACAAGAACTTGAATTGAATGGAAAATTTTTGTCCGCGCATCTTTTAAAACTATTAATGTATCTTTCCAAATATTCGCAATGGTGACCTGGATGAGTCGCATGCAGAGAGGTTACTCAAGAGACAGCAATCTGATTATAATGGAGTACTCCACTTTGTATCCTAAAGTTCAGATGCTCATCATTGACATGCAAGAGGTTTACTACATACCCGAGAAATCCTGCTCTATCTTGAGTAACCTCTGTGCATGCGATTCATCCAGGTCACCATTATATGAACATATGTGTGAGTTGACAGGATACGATTGTTTGGATGGCAGGATAGGATTGTTTGGATGGCGGGATACGATTGTTTGTTTTGGAGGATATGAATGATTTGTCGATTCACACATATGTTCAGTTTGAAAGTGTGAATCGACAAATCATTCAATGAAGGTATATACTTCATATCATCCAAAACAAACAATCGTATCCTGCCATCCAAATTTTGCGTAAATATTTTGAAAGATGCATTAATAGTTTTAAAAGATGCGTGGACAAAAAGTATCTATTCAATTCAAGTTCTTGTTCTTACCTTATCTAAAGTAAGAATAAGAACCTCCATGTATATATGTATATATATTTATTTACCTTTTTTAATATATCTTTTTTTGATAAACTTACAGGTTATTATTTGAAAAGTTTTTACCAAGTCAGAATATTCTTCCTACCTCACATGATGAAATGAAGAAGATAATGAACAATCTTGGTATAGATTATCAATGTATACATGCATGTCCTAACGATTGTATTTTATATAGAGGTGAATATGCAGACTCTTTGACATGTCCCAAATGTCAATCTCCTCGATATAAGGGTGAAGAAGGTAAAATCCCGAAAAAGGTATTAAGACATTTTCCATTGGGTCCACGGATTAGACATATGTTTCAAAGCTCCGAATTATCAAAGCTTTTGACTTGGGGACATGATCACAAAAGTACTGATGGAATAATCAGAATTCCTCATGATAGTGTTGCTTTTCAGCATATTGATTCTACATGGCCTGAATTTGCACAAAATCCACAGAATCTAAAGTTAGGAGTTGCATTAGATGGGGTTAATCCATTCTCCATGAAATCCAGTAAATGGTCAACATGGCCAGTGGTAGTCATAAACTACAATCTTCCGCCATATCTTAGCATTAAAAAGGAACATTTAATGCTTTCACTTTTAATCCCAGGCAAAAGACAAGTTAAAGATATGAATGTATATCTTGCTCCTCTCATTGACGATCTTCAAGAGTTATGGAGAGGTATTAGTGTCATTGATGTATCAAAAAGCATCAATGAAAGACATATTACGATTCGTGGTATTGTGGCTTGGACTATTCACGATTTTCCTGGATATGGGGTTTGTTCAGGTATTGATGTAATTTTTTTATTCAATATGCATGTAAATAAATATGATTTAATCTAATATATTTTTATCATTTTCCATGATGCAGGAATATCTACTAAGGGTTATAAAGCTTGTCCATATTGTGGTGATTGGTTGAGATCAATCTATAGTAAGAATCTCAACAAAAATATTTATCTTCGACATCGACGATTCTTGCCTGATGATCATCCATTAAGATCTAAAAGAGAAGTGATACATTTTAATGGAAAGCTTGAAATAGGCCAGTATCCAAAACCTATGACGCCTATGGATTGGTATAAAAAATGGACAGATGGACCTCTGATAGATCCAGAAGCAGAAATCTTCAGTGATGATTCAGATAATGAGTATGTGAACAGAGGTAAAGGGAAATTGGCACTCGCAGAGAACATATCAATCTGGTATTCTTTGGAGTATTGGAAAGAGTTAAAAGTATGTCATCTTCTTGATCCTATGCATATATTAAAAAATATTGGTTTGGCAGCATCTTCTTGGACTAAAAGATACCACAACATCAAGGAATTATTTGAAAGATCAAAAATCCAAACCAAAGTTATGGCTAGTTTTTGATAGAAATCCACAAGAAACGACTTATGCATCTGCTCCTTGGGTACTTATAACAAAAGAGATACAGACTATCAACAATAGAATTCAATTGATCAAGACTCCTATAGGATATGGAGCATCGTTTCAAAACATGTTTACTATGGATGATAAGAGCTTATCTGGGTTAAAGACCCATGACTGGCATAACTTTTTGAAACATATTTTACCTTTGGTTATCGATGGATGTACAACGAAAGGAGTACGAGATGTGATCTATCGTCTTGGATCACTTATAAGGTAATTATGATACTTTTATATTTAATATGTATAAATATTGGATATCTTTTATTTTTTAATTAACTTCTTTACAATTGTTTTTATGATTTGTATAGGTGGATTACATCCAAAGAGATCGATAAAAATTCGATCCCACAAAAAAAACGTTTATGAAAAGAGCTACTATGTTTGATGGAAAAAGAACTTCCTACTTCATTTTTTGATATTCAAGTTCATTTACTAGTCCATCTTGTAGATGAGATAGAGATTGCTGGTGTTGTCAACACTCGATGGATGTTTTGGGTCGAGCGATTTATGGGAATACTAAAAGGTTACGTGCGACAAAGAGCAAAACCAGAAGGATCCATGGCAAAGGGTTGGATGCTTGAAGAGTGCATGTATTACGTTAGTGAGTACCTTGAAAGAGTTCATGAAGAAGTTCCACGTGCATGGACCAACGAGTCTTCTTCAAAAATAACAGATGAGGTATTATCAGGTAAGGGGGTTCCATTCTTATTTACATTTCAAGAAGAAAATGATGTTTCTACTTTTGTAGCATATAATAGCGAATGCATGCAAGCATTCCTTAGCGAGTACGAAGAACTTGAAAGTCTCCAAAGTAAAAGACGAAAAAACAAAAGATCTAGACGTAATCTCGATAATAATGAGATTACACATATACCTTCTTTCACGGATTGGCTATATAGCCGTTTGCAACGCGCCAACGCAAATAATGAAGAAATCTCAGATGAGTAAAGAGAGTTAATGATAGGTTGTGAACAAAAGGTAATTTTATTAAAATATATATTTTAATTTTTTCATATATGTATGTTAGTTTCTCTTTACTAATTGAATTTATTTTGCAGGCTCGAATGTTCACTAATATGTGGGCTTTTGGACAGCATATTAGAATCAAAGCCATTGATTCTTTACGTAAAACAGAGGATTCTAGTATTGTTGCTTGTTTCAAGCAACTATCACGTGCTAGCTCAAAAGACACGAACCTTATAGATAGCGAACTTGGTTACGTAGGAACTATTGTTGGTATGTACGCAATTTCATTTCGTACATTCAAACAGGTAGAAAAAAGTTTATATATTTTTTTTAGAGTTAGTTATTTTTTTAAGCACCTAATAATGGGACGTTTTTGTTGTTATATATTTTGATAGGTCATTTTGAAGATTGACTGGTATCGAGCGGAGTATAAAGGTAGTTATTCTACAATAAGAAAGGAATTATCTGGGTTTTGGGCAATTGATTCTTCCAAGGTAATGCGATCTACGAAAGAACCATATATTCTTCCTAGGCATATTGAACAAGCATTTTTTTATAAAAACCCAGATGCTCATCCTTGGTGGCAGGTCATTCATGTGCAACCTAGAGGTAGGTCATTGTTTGAACAGTTTATTGTTAGAGAGATTGAAGAAAGTCCTCTTGATGATTCAGCATCAGATACTGATACATCAACATCTGGAATAGAAATTAAACTCATTATACGTGATAATGATACTAATCTTTTTGATGAAGAGGATAATTCTCTACATGCTGATTCTACTGATGAGGAAGAGGAATTACCAGAAATAGATATTAATCCACCAATAGATGATGTGATTCATGAGAACATAGATTTAACAATAGAAGAAATAAATGAAATCAATAAGGATAATGAAGATGAGACTATATTGATGTCTTACCAAAATGATGGCAATAATGAAAACATATGAGCAGATTAGATAGTAACTTGAAGCTTCTGAATGGATATCAGATAATAGGTTTTTTTTATTAACTTGAATAACGATGAATCCTACTAGAGAGATGAAATCATGTTCTTCTAAGTTAGAACATGAAGCTCGGGGGTATGCCTAATTATTATATATATAGCTTTATCTTCGAGGAGTATATTTTTATCATGTATGTATGCATATGTGTGTATTCATGTGTATTATATGTATACATATATTAGTATGCATATATATGTATTTCATGTATATGTATGTGTTTGCATGTGTGTGATATATGTATACATGTGTTAAATATGCATATGTGTATATATGCATATGCATTTATGTAAAATATTCATGTATTCATGTACGTAATATATGCAAGTGTTTATAATTGTGTACATGTATATATGTATATGTGTCTATGTGTAAATATGTACATGTAAATATGTATGCATGTATATATATGTTTATGTGTGCATGTAGGCATGTACATGTATGTGTAAATATGTACATGTAAATATGTTAGTATGTATATATATATTTATGTGTGCATTTAGGCATGTATGTGTGATGCATAATATATCTAATCCATTTTATATTTATGTATCCTATCTACATGATGTGTATATATCCTTACATATATTATGATCCTCATTGATTCGAGTAGCTATATATAGAGGCATAAGGTTGGGAGGAGAGACATCTCTCTAGTAGGACGTCGGAGGTGTACATAATAAAAAACATAATATAAATAAAACATAAGATATATATTTCAATTTATATGTAAAACTTTTACTTACTTCCACGGTAAGTGGATAAAGCGCAGGTAAGAGTCGCATAGTGCATGCATTCTCCTCTTGAACTCCAATCCATTTCCTATGTATACAATATTCCCCTCTGGCTCTATGTCGCACTCTAGTCCTGACGTGCCTATGCATGTCCTCATAGGCAACGTCTCTGCTCTGGTATCACGTGCTGGAGGTGGTATAGGTGTCCTGAAAATAGATAGATAGAAATAAATAAAAATATGTGCTATAATATCATTAAAAAAGTTTATGAAAAAAAACATACCTATGAGCAGATAGCTCTCTTCCTGCGTGTGGAGCCGCATAAGAGCCCTCGTGTGATCGCGTAAGCATCTGGATCGTATAATCCAGCTCCTCATCAGACATCTCTGTGTAGTCCCGCATTATGGCCCCTAGAGTATCTGACGGAACTCTTGCTCTCATAAGACTTTTTATGAGAGTGAGTTTCGCCTTTCTCTCTCTACTGGGATCCATAATACCTAACATATAAAACAAAATGGTTAGAAATCAATATATATACGTGTATGTGTGTGTATGCATGTGTATGTGTGTGTATGCATCATTATGTGTGTAAGTGTCTATGTGTGTTTGTGTGTGTGTATATGTGTGTGTGTGTGTCTATGTGTATGTGTGTGTGTCTATGAGTGTGTATGTGTTTATGTGTATGTATGTATCTATGTGTGTGTATGTGTCTATGTGTCTATGTGTATGCATGTATGTATGCATATATGTGTGTATGCATGTGTATGTGTGTGTGTCTATGAGTGTGTATGTGTTTATGTATATGTATGTATCTATGTGTGTGTATGTGTCTATGTGTGTATGTGTATGCATGTATGTATGCATGTGTGTGTATGCATATGTATGTGTGTGTATGCATCATTATGTGTGTCTATGTATGCATGTGTATGTGTGTATGCATCATTACATGTGCATGTGTCTATGTGTGTATGTGTGTGTATATCTGTGTGTGTCTATGTGTATGTGTGTGTGTTTATGAGTGTGTATGTGTTTATGTGTATGTATGTATCTATGTGTGTGTATGTGTCTGTGTGTATGTGTATGCATGTATGTATGCATATGTGTGTGTATGCATATCTATGTGTGTGTATGCATCATTATGTGTGTCTATGTATGCATGTGTATGTGTGTATGCATCATTACGTGTGTATGTGTCTATGTATGTGTGTGTGTATATGTGTTTGTATGTGTGTATGCATGTGTATGTGTGTGTATGTATCTATGTGTGTGTATGTGTCTATGTGTGTATGTGTATGCATGTATGTATGCATATGTGTGTGTATGCATGTGTATGAGTGTGTATGCATCATTATGTGTGTATGTGTCTATGTGTGTATGTGTGTAGGTATATGTGTGTGTTGTCTATGTGTATGTGTGTGTGTCTATGAGTGTGTATGTGTTTATGTATATGTATGTATCTATGTGTGTGTATGTATCTATGTGTGTATGTGTATGCATGTATGTATGCATATGTGTGTGTATGCATATGTATGTGTGTGTATGCATCATTATGTGTGTCTATGTATGCATGTGTATGTGTGTATGCATCATTACGTGTGCATGTGTATATGTGTGTATGTGTTTGTATATGTGTGTGTGTCTATGTGTATGTGTGTGTGTTTATGAGTGTGTATGTGTTTATGTGTATGTATGTATCTATGTGTGTGTATGTGTCTATGTGTATATGTATGCATATGTGTGTGTATGCATATGTATGTGTGTGTATGCATCATTATGTGTGTCTATGTATGCATGTGTATGTGTGTATGCATCATTACGTGTATGTGTCTATGTGTGTATGTGTGTGTGTGTATGTGTGTGTCTATGTGTATGTGTGTGTGTCTATGAGTGTGTATGTATTTATGTGTATGTATGTATCTATGTGTGTGTATGTGTATGCATGTATGTATGCATATGTGTGTGTATGCATATGTATGTGTGTGTATGCATAATTATGTGTGTATGTGTCTATGTGTGTATGTGTGTGTGTATACATTATGACAGTGTATGTAAGCATGTGCATTATGTATGCATATAAGTATGTATGTATGCATATGCATATGCATTATGTATGCATATGCATATGCATATGCATTATGTATGCATATGTGTGTGTGTATGCATATGCATGTAAGTATGTATGTATGCATATGTGTGTGTGTATGCATATGCATGTAAGTATGTATGTATGCATATGCATATGCAATATGTATGCATGTATGTGTATGTGTGTGTATGCATATATGTGTGTGAATGTGTGTGTGAATGTGTGTACATGTGTCTGTATGTGTGTGTATGCATCATTATGTGTGTATGTGTGTGTATGTGTGTGTCTATGTGTATGTGTGTGTATCTATGAGTATGTATGTGTTCATGTGTGTGTATGTGTCTATGTGTGTATGTATCTGTGTGTGTGTATGTATCTATGCATGTGCATTATGTATGCATGTAAGTATGTATGTACATTATATGCATATGCATATGCATTATGTATGCAAATGTATGCATGTATGTGTTTATGTGTGTATGTCTCTCTATGTGTGTGTATGCATATATGTGTGTGTATGTGTGTGTATATGTGTATGTGTGTGTGTATGCATGTGTATGTGTGTATGTGTCTATGTGTGCATGTGTGTGTATATACTATATGTGTGTGTCTATGTGTATGTGTGTGTACCTATGAGTGTGTATGTGTTTATGTGTGTATGTGTCTATGTGTGTGTATGTGTTTATGTGTGTATGTGTATGCATGTATGTGTATGTGTGTGTATGTCTCTCTATGTGTGTGTGTGTATGCATATATGTGTGTGTGTATATGTGTGTCTATGTGTGTATGCATGTGTATGTGTGTGGATGCATCATTATGTGTGTATGTGTCTGTGTGTGTATATGTGTGTGTATGTGTGTGCGCGTCTATGTGTGTGTATGTGTGTGCACGTCTGTGTATGTGTGTGTGTCTATGAGTGTGTATGTTTGGATGTGTGTGTGTATGAATGTGTATCTATGAGTGTGTATGTTTGGATGTGTAAGTGTATATGTGTGTCTGTGTGTGTATGCATGTGTATGTGTGTGAATGCATCATTATGTGTGTGCATGTGTATATGTGTGTGCATGTGTATGCATTATGTGTGCATGTGTGTATGTGTATGCATTATGCATTGTGTATGTGTGTATATGTGTGTGTATTTGTGTGTATGTGTGTGTGTGTCTATGCATATGTGTGTGTGTGTCTATGCGTGTATATGTGTGTGTACATATGTATGTGTGTGTAAGTGTGTGTGTGTGTGCGCATACCTGCCAATGGTCTCGCTCTCTCTCTTCCCCTTCCACTAGATGGCTCCCTATTTATTGTGTGTTGTCATCCCCAGTAGCTGTCATGACCTCAGCACACATACGAAAAAAATATTCGTTTGATCCTTCCTCAGGATCTCCTTCTTCCTTCGTTTCGCTCCACGTACAACCTTTTTCTTTTCTAAGGATCGATGGAAGCATTCTTCAGTGTACATTTGTAATGTTACTTTTTAAAACATGCACGCCTATATATTCATAGTATATGTATAAACACATTAACACCTAGGCACACTTATGCATGCATATGAACACATGCATCTCCATGTATACAATCAAATGTTTGTATTCACACGTATGCACAAACACAAGTACATATGAAAATATGCACATATTCTACCACACAAATGCTTTTATAAAATGTATACATATGTAGAGCTAGTGCGTACAGACACACACAATCCGTTACCTAAACATCTACATGTTTTCTTATACTCAGACACACAGGAGATGCACTCACATGCATGCAAGGAAAATGGCAAGCATACTCTTGGGCATACACATATACAAATACTCTCGCAAGTACAAGAAGTATATTAAGAGAATCAGTCCATGCTTCATACCTTCAATCATGATGTGTTGGAAACAATGATTGAAGAAGTATATTAAGAGAAGCAATCCATGCTTCATACCTTCAATCATGATGTATTGGAAACAATGATGTCAAACATTGATGTATGATAAAAGTGATATATAAAGGATTGAAATCATCCGTTTTATTTCTTTTGTTTTGTTTTGACTTGATTGAATGTTGTCCACAATTGGTGCAAAAACGTTTGATAGGATACTCGGCTTCAAATCTCGACCACACCGTGCATGCAGACATGAGAGCCCAAGCCAAGGCTCTAAAGAAAGATAAAGGGAAGTAATTTTGTTATCAAATTAGTTTGGAGAATGAATAAGACAAGCCAATCAAGGACTCTCAACCCACAAAGGGGGCTTGAAAGAATCAAAAGGGTAGGCAAGTTCAGAAATGGAAAGAAAGAGTGGTGAGCTTAAGGATTCCCTCACGTTTAAGCATGACAAGCTAATCAAGGAGCAAGAAGAACTCCTAAAAACATAAGATCAAATTACTCAAGATCAAATTACTCAAGATCAAATTCAACATCAAGTTTGGGAATGCACCAAGAAAGTGCATCAGAATTGTCACATCCATGCTCATACTATTACCCACCATGCTAACCATACCATTACCCAAGTCATTGGCCTCATCCTTGATCGGTCCTTGCAATACTCTAACTTTTGAATTAGAAAGGATTATGGATAACCTTTCATTATAGACTAAAAGTAGGACCATCAATAGCACATCATGACAAATGCTACCCAATGGCGTGTGAAGAGGTGATAGGTAATGCCTAGAGATGAGTTGGTGTTGCAACAAACCTACTCTACACTAGCCAATAAAACTCCACATTTCAAAAGTGAATCAAATCTTTGGTTCCCTTATTAGTGTATATTTGAGTAATTAAGTTATTTGATGTAATTTGATGTTTAATGTTATTTAATGTACTTTAATAACCTTTTGATTTCATATCTTCTTGATGTGACATTTGATGTGACATCTTCACTTGATCTCGGATTTCTACTTATTTAAAAAGGTCATTCATCTTCAGTCTTCTGTGAAATCAGTGAAGATGAGCTCAATCTTTTCAGTGGATGCTTGGGCATCAGCTTCTTCTGCTCATATTGATACAGTTTCGGATTCATTGTTCTCAGTTGATCCTTTCTACAGAAGTGATGATCCCTATGATTTAGGACGTGCTGATGGTTCCATGTTTTCTGTTGAGTCATTTAAGTTATCCAATTCACAGTGCAATGCTGCTCAACCAAATGCACCTCTTGATCTCCCATCTGATCCAACCATTGATCTCCACTCTGACTCAAGTGCATGTGGAGCAACGAAAAAGCAAAGCAAGCTCAATCTACAATTTAAAAGAAGGCCTCGTGAAGTAAGTCAAAAAAGATTTAAATTTCTTACTTCAGATAGATAGATTGCATTGGATATTGTGAAGCATTGTTGTGGTTTGAAATGTTTGTACAATTTAGGAATGAAGAAACTAAAGCACCTAAGAGAAAAATTCCTCCATTTAGATAGTGAAAGGCAGGATATATACCTTGTTTCTCGCATGCAAATGATTGAGGATAACATGTCAGTAACACGTGTTGGTTTTGAATATTTCTTTAGTCAAGGGATGCGATGTTGTAGGACTGCATTTAAAATTGCAATGGGTGTGGGAAGTTTTAGAATACATAGGGTTCAACAAGGGCTTTTGAATGGGGATCTCATTTTGGATACGTTCCATGTTGGGACCAAAGGATCTGTTGGACGTCATGCAATGAATTGGATCATGAACTATTTTAGCTTGCATTGTGAGGTTATGCCTACAACTGGAAGGTTGCACTTGTCAGATAACTTTACTCGTCGAGAGGTATTTCAAATATATATAGAAGACATGGAAAATAGAAATGAGAAGTATGTGTTGTATCGTCACTTTACTCGATTATGGAAGGAAGAGTTTAACAATGTTTCTATTCCTCGTAAAGTTAGAATGGGTGAATGTTCAGTTTGCGCCACTTTGAAAAACATGGCAAAAGGAGCTACAACACCACAGGAAAAGAATAATTTTGAAAACCTTCTTAACAACCATCGTGAGAGTCAATCTTTTAGAGAGAAAGAAAGCAATTCATCATCGAAGTAAAGCACTCAGAATTCCGGAGCGTTATGTGTTTGTTGATCGATGGTATGGATAAAAAAAAAACTTGTTTACCACATTTTTATCGCATCCCTAAGGACATTGGAGATGAAGTCCTTGTGCAAATGCATGTGGTTGGTGCTTTGGTATACAATGGAACTGTAATGTCCAAGGTTTTCTTCACATATCCGAATGTGCATAATGATCCAAACCTTACAGTTACTGTCATTCATCGTGTTTTGCAATCATGGAAGGGTCTTTTGCCACCAACTCTATATTTGCAACTAGATAATACTGCAAGAGAATAAAAATTCTACAGTCTTTGGATATTTAAGCATGCTTATTGAAAAACAGGTATTTCAGAAGGTTAAGGTAAATTTCCTTCTGGTTGGCCACACTCATGATCACATTGATCAAATGTTCAGTACTTTCTCTAAGAAGTTGGCACGTAACAATGCTTTTACTCTTCCGATTTTATCTGAGCTGATTTCAGAAGCATATACTCCAAAACCAGAAGTTCAACACCTCACACAGATTTATGACTTTAAGCACTTTTGCTCAATGGGCTTGATAACAGTGCTAAGGTTTTGGCTCCATTGCACAATATTAGTTTCAACCATGTATTCTTGATGAGGAGGGTTGATGAAATAACCCTTTTATTTACCAAAGCAATATTCATCTTCTCTTGGGTGGGAGCCTAAAGAGGGATGCAGATTCTTATTGCAGGTGCCTAATTTGTCTACTGTAACAGTGTATGGTGCAGAACAATCACCATATGAAGATAAAAACAATACAGAAAGATGTGGAAATGTGGTTGATCAAAGTAAAAGCTGGATGCATGCACTCATTGAAAAGAAGACTCGACATATTGAGCGTGCAAAAAAATATGCTGGAGATCAAGATGTATCTTGGTGGGAGGACTTTTTCAATCATCAAGAAGAGATTATACAGTATATAATTGCAGGTCACTGGCCAGTTGATGTTCCATTCACATGGGATTTTTGTACACAAAGATCCGTTAATCTGGCCCAAGCATGTAATGCAGATGCACTTCAAAGTTTTATACATCCACCAGAAAGAAATATTTATGTAGGCCCAAGGATGACAAAACAGGCAGAAGCAAGATGGCAAAGAAATTTAATAGAGATAAATGTTGGAACACTTATTGCAGTTCTTGCTGATGGTGATGAGGCTACCAGACCATTTTGGATTGCAAAGGTTTTAGAGATAACTAAAGATATTGATCGGAGAAGAATAGAGGCTTTGATGGTGCATTGGTATTACACTAAAAGTAGTAATGCATTCACAGGTAAATATAACTTAGAAATGGTGTGTGATACTAAACGAACAGGTTCAAAAAAGAAAAAGAATATTCGAAGCACATCCACTCTTAAAATGGATGATGTAGATATTCTTGTTTATGATTTTTCCTTGACAAAAACAGGTCACTTGAGGAAAGCAACCATCAACATGATAAAACAAAAGCTTCCAGATGTATGTGGTACAGGAAATCATAGGCAAACAAGAAGAGTTGTGCATGATCCTGCAGAATTTGGTATGTACGTGGATGAAGACAGAGCTCTTGTGGATATAGAAGAAGAAGAAGAGAGCTCTCAACAGTATGAGACTGAATCAAGTGCATCAGATGATGAGGGTGTAGACATAGATCGACAAAGTTGTGAGATGCATTGAAGCTCTCAGACATTTTTAGTGCTTTTGTAAATGCCTCGAAGTAGTTTGGTTAATGAAACCATGTTTTTGTAGCAATTTTGACTAACAATCAGATATCCACCCATTAAAAATATGTCTAAAATGTTATTTTTGTATAAGAACTATTCAGTTCTACATTCTTTATATAGATTTTAGACATGTCAATGTCCTATCATATAGATTTTGGACATGTCAATGTCTTATCATATACATTTTGGGACATGTCAATGCCTTATATAGTGAAATTTTGACTACATTTTGAGCTCTTTTTTTATGAGAAAATGACAAAAAATGTCAAAAATCACATGTTTTCACCTCATTTTTGTAATATATGTATACTGGTATAAAGGAATCTCAAACATAAGCTGCCATTTGCTTGATTTTTGACGAGAGTGTTCTCTTTTTACGACATAGTTCTCGTTTGTTACGACTCGCTGTTTAGTATGAATAGAAGAAATTAATGAAATTTATCAAAATATGATTGCTATTGCACATATGATACAGAGGGAGTGTAGTGGGCTAGAAATACAGGATGTGAGATCAATTTAGTGTTGGAAATGTAGCTCAATATTTCTCAGATCTATTTTGTCCCTGTGATTAAGAGCCATGTGTATTTATACACATTTTTGAATTTGAACTTGTTAGATAGTTTACATAAAAGTGATCATACATTTGGCGAATGATTTGAATTAGATTCAAACTACTAGAGTTATAAAATGGGCTCCCTAATATCACGCAAGTTCATCTCCACTTTTTCCTTTTACATTTATCCAAGATAAATACAAGGAATATAACAAGCATGAGTTCTTATGTGAGTCTCTTTATGTAGACTGACTTATGTGTGTAGTCCACGAAGCTTAGCAAAGATCTTAGGCTTGCTAATTATACCAATAGCTCCCCCTCAAGCCTTGAGTCTTCAATCCTTCAAGATTCCTTTCAATCCAATCATTGATTTGAATTTGTTTATCTTTCTTCCATCCAATGCCTTTGTCATCATATCCTCACATTATTGATGAGTTGACACAAAATACACATTTTTGAATTTGAACTTGTTAGATAGTTTACATAAAAGTGATCGTACATTTGGCGAATGATTTGAATTAGATTCAAACTACTAGAGTTATAAAATGGGCTCCCTAATATCACGCAAGTTCATCTCCACTTTTTCCTTTTACATTTATCCAAGATAAATACAAGGAATATAACAAGCATGAGTTCTTATGTGAGTCTCTTTATGTATCTGACTTATGTGTGTAGTCCACAAAGCTTAGCAAAGAACTTAGGCTTGCTAATTATACCAATAGCTCCCCCTCAAGCCTAAGAACATTGAGTCTTCAATCCTTCAAGATTCCTTTCAATCCATTCATTGATTTGAATTTGTTTATCTTTCTTTCATCCAATGCCTTTGTCATCATAGCCTCACATTATTGATGAGTTGACACATATGAGAGTTGAATCTCTTTGCTTATAATATTTTCCCTGACATAATGATAATGTACTTCTATGTGTTTACTCCTTGCATGATAGATTGGGTTAGCAACAAGATGTAAAGAACTAATATTATCTCCAAAACTCTGAGTACAAGCCTTTAGCCCTAAATCCGAATACTTTTAATCCACATTGCTTCTTGTGCAGCAATTGCAAGTCCTCTGTACTCAGCCTCAGTTGATGAAAGAGTGATTGTGGGTTTCTTTTTTGAAGTGCTTCTCCTGTCACCTTTAAAGCTTGCCCAATTTTCATGAGAGAAGAGTTTTTCATCTATAGCAGATGTGTATGGATAGTATTTTCCTTCATTGATTGTGCCCTTCAAAAATTTGAGGATTCTCTTAGTTGCTTCCATTTGAGGTTCCCTTGAAGTATGCACGAACTAACTCAACATGCTTACTCCATAGCAGATTTCTACTCTAGTTAGTGTAGAATAATTTAAGCTTCCAATTAGACTCTGATAGCTAGTCACATCTTCAATTAACTCACCTTCATAAGCATTGAGCTTCAAATTTACCTCCATTGGAGTACGTGTAAATTTTGTATTCTCCATTTTAAACTTAGAAAGCATATCTTTAATGTATTTCCTCTATGTGAGAAACATACCTTTCTCTACATATACTTCCAGACCTAGGAAGTATATGAGTAATCCCAGATCACTCATCTTAAATTCTTCCTTCATTTAAGCTTTGATGTTTTTATTCCTTTTGCATCATTACCTATAACTAGAATGTTATCAATATATACACATAGTTATATGACCTCTGAATGGTTCCTCTTTATAAAGAGGGAAGGATCTACCTTGTTTGCATTAAAACCTTTAAGCAACAAGTCTATGATTCTGAGCTCTAGGAGCTAGCTTCAAGCCATACAAAGCTTTTATCAACTTGCACACATGTTCAAGACATGATTGATCTTCAAATCCAAGAGGTTGACCCATGTATACCTCATCTGATATCCATCCATTCAGAAAAGCATTTTTCACATCCATTTGATAAATCTTCTAATTCTTGAAAGATGCAATACCCATGAGTACCCTAATGGTAGGCATCTTTGCAAGAGGTGAAAATGTCTCTTCATAATCAATACCTTGCATTTGTGCATATCTTTTGGCCACTAGCCTTGCTTTTTACCTATTGATTGAACCATCAAAATTCCTATCTACCTTATATATCCACCTTGAACCTATGACTTTCATAGATGAAGTCTTGGGTACCAATTTCCAAGTTTGATTCTCTTATAAAGCTTCTATCTCTTCTTCCATGGCATTCTTCCATTCATGCTTCTCCTTTTCTTCTTCATAAGTTCAAGGCTCTTCAGAGTTTGAGACTTGTGCTAGATATATTGAATTTTTAGTGACCAATGATGTATCATATCCATACCTTTCTGGCTTCCTTTCCTCTCTAGTTGATCTTCTTGTGGTTTGTTGAGAAGATTCTGCTACATCTCTCAAATCTTGCAGTTAGGCTTTGCCTTTGATTTCTCTTCTTGGATCCTTTTGTTCATGATTTGAATCACTTGATGCTTCAAGTGTATGGTCATTCTTCTTTGATAATTTTGGAGAGTCTTCCTCTAGGTCATAGGGAAGTTTGATTATCTTGCAATCATCTTCAAACCAAGATTTGTTTTCATCAAACCCAACATCTCTACTTACAATGAATCCTTTGTTCAAAGCAAATAAAGATGCATTTCTCTACCTTTGGATCTAATATGCCTCTGATTTATGAAGGTATGTGTGCATATGCTATGCACCCAAAAATTCTACAATGATCAAGGCTAGGTCTTCTTCCATTTTATCCTTCATATGGTTTCATACCATCCAAAGCCTTCGATGGGAGTCTATTGATCAACTATGTGGTTGTAGACACTTCCTCTGTCCACAAGTAGTTGGGTAGTTTCTTTTCATTAAGCATTGACCTTGCTACCTCCACAATTGTTCTATTTCTTTTCTTTGCTACTCCATTTTTCTCTCGAGTATATCTGGTAGTGATTTATCTTTTGATTCCTCTCTCTTGGAGATAGGAATAAAATTCATGGGAGAATTATTCTCCCCCTCCATCTAACCTTAGTCTCTTTAGAGTTTTACCTATTTAGTTCTCAACAAGAGCTAAATACTTTTTGAAGCATGAAAAGACCATCCTTATGCTTCATGAAGTATAATATGGTTCATCTACTATGATCGTCAATGAATGACACATAATACTTGGATCCAAAGATTGAAGGCTTCGTGCTAGGCCCCCATACATCTATATGGACTAGCTCCAATAAGTCTCCATGTGTATAGACTTTCTTTGTGAAGGGTTGCATGTGTGACTTACCAAATTGACAAGCACTACATTTATAAATCATGTGTTGTTTAGATGTATTTGGTAGACCAATTACACTCTAATCTCTATTGATTTTCTTAAATTTCTTTCACCTATGTGAGCTACTATCTTGTGCCAACTTTCCAACTCTGATAGAGTTTGACTACCATAATTGAACAATCCAATGTTTCTAGTGTCTTGGAGTTCAAATATGAATAATGTACCTAAATTTTCTCCTCTTGCTATCTTCTTGAATCCCTCATGTGGGTCTTCAACAAATGCTCCATTCTTTGTAAATTGACCTGCAATCCCTTCTCAACAATTTGTCATACACTTACAAGATTCTTGGTTATAGTTGGCACAAACAATACTTTGCTCAATAGGTTCATACTACCATCTCGAGTCTTCACATTACCTATCTTCTCAATTAGATGTGTTGCATCATCTCTTGTTTGGACTTCACGTCTACTCCTTCGATCCTCCAAATCTAAGAGTAGAGCTACATTCCTTCTTACATGATTTGAGCAACCTAAGTCTATATAAAATACATGTTTATCTGCTTTACCTTCCTTCATGGTCATATTCATGAGAAGGAGTGGGTCCTCTTGAGTTTGGTCATTTGCATATTTGTTGTAGTCTCTCCTTCCTTTGTATCCTCCTTGATAGTTATTATTGTTCTATGAATTATTATTGTGTCCATTGAAGTTTTTGAATCTTCCTCTTGAGCTTCCATAGCCTCCTCTATTGTAACCTCTTCCTCTTTGGTTCCTAGGATTCCTAAAATAATTTTTAGTAATGTGATTTTTTAGATCAATATGGCACATGGAGATGAGCCTTTAGCTCTCCCCCTACCTTGTCTTCCTCCTCTGGCTCTTCCTCTTAAGCCTCTCTCTCTACTTGAAAAGTTTGCTTGAGAGGTACTACCTTCATCATCAAATTTCTTACTCTTGACTTTGTTTTCTTTGTTCTCATTCTTATATGTTTAGAGAGTAGAGGATTGATTACCTTTTGATTTATCTTCATTCTTCATAAGCTTTGGCTCATATCTCAACAATTGTCCCATGAGGGCGTTGAAATCAGGAACTCGCATGTCCATGTAGAGGTCCATGGCTCTAGTGCAAGCTTCCCATTTGTCAGCTACCTTGATTCCATTGATTACTTGAGTTATTATTTGATCTTCATCAATGAATTCTCCAATGCTTCCAATTTGGTCTATTATGTCCTTTATGTTGGTGACAAAATCGATCACACTGTACTTGGGCATCTTCTTGAGTGTGGTGAATTCCGTCCCCAATTGCCTCTTCCTTGCCTTAGTACTTTATGAGAAGAATGCTTCAAGAGCATTCCATGTCTCCTATGATGTCTTGAAAGTCCTAATTTGTGGAAGTAAAAAAATCAGAGATAGAGTTAAGAATGTATGACCTTGGTAAAGCATCCTTTGAGCACCATATATTCAACCTCTCTTGTTCTTCTTGTGTTGGTTGGCCCTTGCTTCTGCATCATCTCATCTCCAGATATGTAACCATCAAGGTTTTTCCCTCCAAGATAAGCTTCCATTCTGAATGAATAAGTTGAATAATTTCCTCGATCCAATTTGTCAATGGATGAGGGGAATCCATCACCCATGATGCTTAGTTGCCCTCATACGATTGTGAAGAGGTGATGGGTAATGCTCAAAGATGAGATGCTTAGTAGAGTTCCTTAGCTTCCAAAGGGTGCATAAGGAATCATCAAATTCTTTGGAACATCATTCTCAAATATTTGCATCAAAACGGATAACTTCTATTTGCAAGGAATGTGAAAAACCTTCTATTTTGGGATGAGAAGGTCTCACTGTTATGCACAGAGCTCACAACCTAGTATGCACAGAGCTCACCAAAGAGCTTTTGCAAGCATCTAATTGAATTGTATAAATAACTAAAGCAAGTCAATTGATGATTTTAATTGCACCATAAAAGGTGAAAAATATCTAGCAAGTATGGGGGGTCATCTCGACTTTTTAGGATCTAGAAGATGTTTAGACATATTAAATTTTGAGATTGATATCTCGAGATTTACTCAACCAAAGTTGAGGAAATTCTATATATAGATACTAGAAACTATTCCAAGTCAACCTAAAGCAAATGAATGCTCACACATAGAGACATTGACTAAAACAGTTCATGATGTTCATGAAATTACTGAAGCAAAATGAACAAAAAAAGTTACTTTATGAAATGTATCAAAATATGAATGCTATTGCACATATAATATCGAGGGAGTGGAGAAAGCTACATGTAGAGGATGTGAGCTCAATCTAAACTTGGATTTGTAGCTCAATCTTGCTGATATTTGTTGTGTCTCCATGACTAAGAGCCATGTGTATTTCTACACATTTTTAAATTTGAACTTGGTAGATAACTCACCTAAAAGTGGTCCCACATTTGGGGAATGATTTGAATAGATTACAACTACTATAGTCATGGAATGAGATCCCTAATATCATGGGATTTCATCTCCACTTTTTGATTTTACATTTATCCAAGATAAATACAAGAAAATTAACAATGATGAGTTCTTATGTGAGTCTCTCTATGTAGAGTGAATTATGTGTGTAGTCCTCAAAGCGTAGCGAATCTCTTAGGCTTGCTAATTGCACCAACATGGGGATCTAGAAAAGTAATACTCGCCATGTGTCAAGAGATGATAGAATTATTTCAAGAAATGGTAAAAAAAGTTCATCACGTTGTTATTTCACCAAACATGCCTCAAGAGAATTTCCAAATAGTAGTTAAAGTCCATCAAAAGAACTATCAAATTTGATAAAAGAAAAAGAAACTTTTGGAAAGGCAAGAACAGCTCTAGAAGAAGAAAGAACAATTTTGGAAGATTGTGAATGAATATCAAGATATTTTCAAAGCACAACATCGATCAAAAAGAGCTAGTCTCCAAACCCAAGGTAGCTAACATAGAACTAGAACCCGTCCAAACTCATGTTCCATTTCCACAAGAGGATATTATCATTTGTGAAATGGAGGTCTCATGGCAATTTTATCTCCAAGATCAATTCATAGAACCTAAATGGAAGAAGGAGGCCCATACACAACATAAACCACCCTTCTCAAAGTTCCCAACATGCGATAATTTAGTGAGAATCAAATTAGCTCTTAACAAGTCAGTACTTCCATAGCCATGGGCAAATCTCAAAGCTCGATCCCTAGCCCAAAGGATAGAACATGGATATGGAGTAAAAACTTTGTGAGATTCCTCTAGATAAAGTCATAGAATATAGTGAAGGTGACGAGGATAATACATTGTTACCAATCTTGTTGATATATTTAGGTAGTGATGTGTGTGAACACACTAGGACCATCAGGGCACTTTTTTCCCTCTTTAGGAGGTTTCTTCCTTGGGCATGTATATACAACTATTTCCCTAACGAGTTACATATCTTTGTACATTCTAGTGGTAATACATTCAGTATTGTGAGTTGTGATCCAAACTTCTTCTTCTTCTTCCTTGTGTTGTTTGTGTGCTTCTGCAGACCTCGAACTCCAATAAAGCAGGTCACTGCTTCATCTAGGGCATCATTGACACCCCTCCGATCAGAGTCTGAGAATCACATGAAATTAGGAGATCAAAACAGCTTCGCTATGTGTGCCAAAATCGCACTCTAAACTCGTTTCAGCCTTCGAACGCACTATCGTAGTGCTTGTGTAGGCTATTTTATCTTTATGTGCCAAAGATATATACAAGTTTTGGTTCGTCAATATAAGCATCTTGAAGTTTGTTATAGGTCTAACAGAACTCCTCAGGGTACTTCTCTTCAACGTTTTCAATTATAGTCATTTTTCTGCATCAGGGTATTTTAGTTAGTGGCCATGTCTAAAAGTAGTGATGTATTCCATATGTTGGATGTTGAGGATAAGTTGGATGGTACCGATTACCCATTGTGGTCTTATATGATGCTACATGTATTGGTTGCAAAAGCACTATGGAACATTTTTCACGGTGTTGAAAAATGTCCTATTACACCTACAAATACATGTATTGAAGCTGATGCAGATGGCATTGAAGATGCTGATATTCTTCAGATTCTTGTTCGTGCTACGATTTTTGTTGCACCTACTACAAAGTAAATTTTTTGGGATGGTGGAGATGCTCAAAGCACATGCATTGATAGCCTTGTCTGTCAAACGTGCTATTATTCCTCACATTCACTCTTGCAGAATATATAAGGATGCTTGAGATACACTTACTACATTGTACCAGGCTAGGAATGAGGCTTGTGTTGCTTACCTCTGAAAATAGTTGGAGAGTGAGCATATGAATGAAGGTGATTTTATGGATAATTTTCTAACAAAGATCAAAGACTTGAAGGAACAGTTGATTTCTACTAATGAAGTTATACCAGATAGCTCACTTGTGCAGACCGCTCTCAATGTTCTTCCTAATTCATATAAAAGTTTTGCTCCTACTCTTCATTTGATGATGAAAGAAAATCCAAATGCCTTGACATTTGATGAGTTAGTCTCTGTTCTGTTGCAGGAAGATTAGTGTTGAAGACAACCAAATCAGATTTTTAAGAGACGGTTATATCGAAGTTTGCGTGGATGTCATAAGAGGGGAAAGACGTTACACTTGACAGGGGTGGAGAAGACAAGAAGTGTTCGAAGGAAGAATGAAGGAGAACAGCAGCAGCAAGTGCACCTCATGAAATAAGGAGCAGCGTGATGCTTGTTCTACGAAGAATGAAACTCTGAAGCAGATATTTGTATTGGCGATTATAAAATCTCTGTAATTGAATGCTTTTGGCAGATGTTTCTCATATACTTTGTTTGATGTGTGAGGAATGTTGACGTGAGTACTTGCGCAGACATGTGTAGAATTGTAACATGTAATTCCATTCACTCTGTAATGTGTGTTCGATGAAGTTAAGGATTTTTAACACAGTATAAGTAATACGAGAATGAAAGCCTGTTTGAAGGTAGATTCTCTGTTGACGAAGACCAATGTGAGTAGGTTGATCAATTTGAAAGTTAATTTGTGATGTGTCGATCTTCGAACCCCAACACATTTGGCGATCCTACTGTACTACTAAAGAAGCAAGAAATGCATGAAGGAAAGAAGGAAACGATTTGGTAAAGTGTATTTTACAAGAACACAGGCAAGAGCAGCGAACGTGGAGTCATCCTCAGAATTTTATGATTGGTACTAAGCCGAGGAGGAAGCAAATCTGGAAACTGAAGAGGAACAGGGAGAAACAGGTGCAGTAGAGGTAAGGTTGGTGGGCGGTATACTTGGAGCGCTATTCCTAACAAAAGCTGCTGTAGGAGTAAGAAGATGACTCCAGTTTGACCCACTTGCAGGGGTGACCGGTCAAAGAACTAGGCATACACCTCAACCACAGCCAATGGCTCAACCACCTCCCAATCCCAAAGTCAAAGCGGCTCATTTCAGAGGAAGCTCTAAAGAAGATGCTGATTGCCATGTGGCTCAATTTGAGATAAAATGGACAGATAATGGATACCCAACTATCTATGGGGATGACATTAAGCTCTAGTAATTTGCTGCCACGTTGGAAGGACGAGCTATGAGTTGGTTCAGTCAATATGGTATTGCTCATTTTGCTACATATGATGATTTAAAAATAGCATTTTGGCAACGATTTAGAAAAGAAAAGACTCCTTCCGATGTATTATGGAAGTTGAGAGCTATGAGACAAAAAACCATGTTAGTGGAAGACTATGCTCAGAAGTTCAGGACTTTAATGGAACGATTGCAAGGTAATGAAAGACCTACTGATGAGATGTTGGCAGGATATTTTCTGAAAGGATTATGAAGCCACAATTAGACATGCGGTTGCAAGTGTGGATATTGCAACTGGCTTTGATGTATTAGTGTTAGCAGCTGCACACGTGGAAAGAAGATTCGGACGAGCTAAAAAGAGACATTCTGATTCTGGTTCAGAGACTGAATCTGATTCAGAAACGAAGTCAGACAAAGGTTCAATGAATTCTGACTCTGATGACCAAGATGAAGAAACAGTGGGGAAAAAGCATCGCAAGCATAAGGCTAAGCAAAGTAAAGAGGAGGCATGGATTAATAAGTTAAAGAGACATGGATATTCTATCGTAGCTCCAAAGGAAAAGCGATTTTGTGATATCTGTGACAAAGAGGGACATACAACAAATCAGTGTTGGTACAACCCCAAGCATAGAGGGCAAAGTTTGCGGCAAGATAATAGGAATATTAATGAAGTAGTGGAAAATCAGGCTATTCCCGTCCAGGGGCGGGGTAATTTTCAGAGGGAGCAACAAGTAAGACCTCCATGGAGAGATCAAGTGAATGAGCAGGGAAATAACCAACAAAGGAATCAGCAAGGTCGACCGCCATGGGTGATGCCTTGTGGATATTGTTCAGCTCCCGATTATTGGATAGGGCCGAGTTGTCCCTTATGGGTAAAGCATAGGGAAGAGAGAGGTATACCCATTCTCAGGTACAATCAGAATAATCAACAGGGACAGCATCAACAACAGAGGCAGCAGGCTGCTCAGGCAAATGCCATGCTTATAGAATGGCCAGATCAAGAGGATAGGGGGACTGATGCACCAAGTACATCTGAGAGTATACACGTTAAGAGTGATAACCAATGGTAGTGTGATTGCAAACAATGTGGGAAAGGCAAAG
Organism: Ceratopteris richardii; assembly: GCA_020310875.1. Taxonomy (NCBI): domain Eukaryota; kingdom Viridiplantae; phylum Streptophyta; class Polypodiopsida; order Polypodiales; family Pteridaceae; genus Ceratopteris; species Ceratopteris richardii. The sequence continues at coordinate 106,740,215 of CM035437.1, forward strand.
AAGTGGAAGTGTTGGCAGTTACAAGATCAAAAAATAAAGGACCTATTAATTGGCAAGAACAAAGACATATCAGAGACAAGGTCTTGAAGCAAGTTCAGGACGAGCAACATAAACAGGTAAGGTTTGTAAGTCAGACAGAGCAACAACAAGTAGATTTGATACCTTCAATAACAGAGTGGAACAGGAGTCAAAGCAAGCAAGATCCGGAAAAAGATTGGTTTGATGTAATCATTAGCTCACCGTTATAATTATCTTTGGATCAACTTTTATCTTTGGTACCAGCGTTTTGAGAAAAGTTGTTGAAGAGGTTACTTGGGCAGTGTTTAGAGCCAGAAATTAGGTCGAAACCTTCAACTTCGGCCAATAATATTGATCTAGCAGATGTTGACTTTGTAGTGCCAGTAATTCAGGTACAGTACGACCAGAGGCAATTTGACGAAGTGTTGTTGGATGGGGGATCAGGGGTAAATATATTACCTGAGCATATTTTTATAGAAATGGGAAGAGGGGCATTGGATCCAGCACCTTTTCAAGTCAAAATGGCGGATCAAAATCGAGTTCAGTCGGTTGGCATTCTGAAGCAGCAACAGATTATCATTTCAGGAATATCATTTATGGTAAATTTTGTTGTCATTAGATGTCTGAGTTAGCATATCCATATGAAATGTTGTTAGGGAGACCTTGGTTTAGGATTGCTAAAGTCAAGCATGAAGAGGGACATTGGCTCTAGCACCTTTTCAAGTCAAAATGGCGGATCAAACTCGAGTTCAGCCGGTTGGCATTCTGAAGCAGCAACAGATTATCATTTCAAGAATGTCATTTATGGTAATTTTTTTTGTCATTAGGATGTCCATATGAAATGTTGTTAGGAAGACCTTGGTTTCGGATTGCTAAAGTCAAGCAAGATTGGGGTCTGAATGTGGTAATGATCACAAAGGGTAAAAAGCAAGTGACAATTCCTATGCGAGGAAGAAGAAATATGTCAGTACAGGAGAAACCACTCATGGCTCAGACAATTAACTTAGCGGACGAGATAGAAGATTATGAAGAGGAAACGTTTTTGCAAGTAAATCCGACGGTAGTATCAATATTAGAAGTTGATGTGGCAGGGGTATTAAGTAAGGATAACCCAATTGTGCAAAACGTAGATGGGCAAGTTCCAGGTGAATAAGTCGAAGGTGCACAAATACAAAACATGTTCAGAAGTATGCAGGTTCTATGCGAGTAAAGGAGGTGGAGCTTCAAGAGGTTAATTTAGGGACAGAAGTTGAACCAAAGATGGTGCAGATTGGTAAAACATTGGAAGGGAAGTTTAGGGAGGATCTCATTTGCTTAATAAAAGAGTATGTAGATGTGTTTGCTTGGGATTACTCTCAAGTGAAAGGTATAGACCCTGATTTGCATCAACATCGGATTAATCTGAAGAACAACCTCAAGCCAGAAACTATGTGGTAAAGCTTGACTCTTGACCATGCACCTCGCCATCTCCATGAGTGACCTGTTCTTTCGTTCAGCAACTTCATTCTGTTGAGGTATATACGGCACTGTATAGTAGTGTTTTATCCCACATTCAACCAAAAATTCATTAAAATCAGAAGACATATATTACCCCCCTCGATCAGAGCGGAGGGTACCCATTTTACATGCTGACAGATTTTCAGCCAAAACCAAAAATTGTTTAAAGCACATGAACAATTCAGAATTTTCTTTGAGTGGATATACCCATGCATGCCCGGAAAAATCATCAATGAAAGTGACGAAGTAAAGGTAATTTCCAAAAGAGGATGTCTGCATAGGACCACAAACATCACTATGTATAAGCTGCAATTTCTGTGTAGCTTGAATTGAACCATCTTTTGGAAAGGAGGAACGCTGCATTTTGCCCAAAATACAGCCTTCACAAACATGTTTTCTAGGTGCCTTAAGTTTGCGCAAAGAGGACACCATTTCATATTTCTGCAGGCGTAGCAAACTAGCAAAATTCAGATGACCAAAGCGTGCATGCCAAAGCTTTGCATCTGACATAGCGTGAGAATCATTTACAGCACATGCCAAATCATTTTCAGATCTTTCATAGTCTATGAGCTTATACAGCCCACGACATAAAATGCCAGCAACAATAATAACATCACCATTTGATAGATCATGAACTATACATCTGTCATCAACAAATTTCACAACCAAGCCAATCTGGCTAATGCAGAAATTGATAATAGATTCTTCTTGATCCCTGGCAGAAATAAAACATCTCACAAAGTGAAAGAAGTACCATCAGCAGTAGTCAAAATGATCTTACCAACTCTCTTAACAAGATAAGAGGAGTTGTTGGCAAAACATAGATGGGCCAGTTCCAGGTGAACAAGTCGAAGGTGCACAAATACAAAACATGTTCAGAAGTATGCAGGTTCTATGCGGGTAAAGGAGGAGGAGCTTCAAGAGGTTAATTTAGGAACATAATTTGAACCAAAGATGGTGCAGATTGGTAACACATTGGAAGGGAAGTTTAGGGAGGATCTCATTTGCTTAATAAAAGAGTATGTAGATGTGTTTGCTTGGGATTACTCTCAAGTGAAAGGTATAGACCCTGATTTGCATCAACATCGGATTAATCTGAAGAACAGCCTCAAGCCAGAAACTATGTGGTAAAGCTTGACTCTTGACCATGCACCTCGCCATCTCCATGAGTCTGTTCTTTCATTTAGCAACTTCATTCTGTTGAGGTATATACGGCACTGTACAGTAGTGTTTTATCCCACATTCAACCAAAAATTCATTAAAATCAGAAGACATATATTCCCCCCCTCGATCAGAGCGGAGGGTGCCCATTTTACATGCTGACAGATTTTCAGCCAAAACCAAAAATTGTTTAAAGCACATGAACACTTCGGACTTTGCTTTGAGTGGATATACCCATGCATGCCTGGAAAAATCATCAATGAAAGTGACGAAGTAAAGGTAATTTCCAAAAGAGGATGTCTACATAGGACCACAAACATCACTATGTATAAGCTGCAATTTCTGTGTAGCTTGAATTGAACCATCTTTTGGAAAGGAGGAACGTTGCATTTTGCCCAAAATATAGCCTTCACAAACATGTTTTCTAGGTGCCTTAAGTTTGGGCAAAGAGGACACCATTTCAGATTTCTGCAGGCGTAGCAAACTAGCAAAATTCAGATGACCAAAGCGTGCATGCCAAAGCTTTGCATCTGACATAGCGTGAGAATCATTTACAGCACATGCCAAATCATTTTCAGATCTTTCATAGTCTATGAGCTTATACAACCCACGACATAAAATGCCAGCAACAATAATAATATCACCATTTGATAGATCATGAACTATACATCTGTCATCAACAAATTTCACAACCAAGCCAATCTTGGCTAATGCAGAAACTGATAATAGATTCTTCTTGATCCCTGGCAGAAATAAAGCATCTGACGAAGTGAAAGAACTACCATCAATAGTAGTCAAAATGATCTTACGAACTCTCTTAACAAGATAAGAGGAGTTGTTGGCGCATGTAACAATATTCTATGTAGGGGCAGGCTCGAGTGAAGAGAAGAAACTACGCTGCGAGGTAATATGTTTGGTCGCCCCATTGTCAAAATACCAAACATCTGAGTCTACTGCAGACATGCACTGCTCATGAGAAGATGGGTCAAAACTGCAGACAGTAGTAAATGCCCATTCTTCTTCCTACACAAGATTAGCAGACTCTGTTTCTGGTGTAGAGACCTCTGCAACAACCATTCCAGCCTCTTTCTTCTTTGCCTCTTTAGAAGCCACTTTTGGAGAGTTCTTTATGATATGATCATTCCCTTTACAGTACTTACAAAACAAATTCTGCTTTTCTAATTTCTTCTCATCTTTATCTTCCTTCTTCGAATATGCAGAATTAGTAGATTTTTGCTTACTAGTTAAAGAGCTCCACTTTCGTTTGCCCTTCTGACTAGCCAAGAAAGCTTGATCTGCAACTGGCATAATGGACCTATTCTGCCTGGACTGATCTTCCTGTAACAGAACAGAGACTGACTCCTCAAATGATAAGGCATTCGGATTGCCTTTCATCATCAACCGAAGAGTAGAAGAAAAACTCTAATATGAATCAGGAAGACCATTCAGAACGGTCTGCACAAGTGAGCTATCTGGTGTAACCTCATCAGCAAAAATCAACTATTCCTTCAAATCTTTGATCTTCATTAGGAAATTGTCCATAGAATCACCTTCATTCATATGCTCACTCTCCAACTGTTTTCGGAGGTAAGCAACACGAGCCTCATTCCTAGCTTGATACAATGTGGTAAGTGTATCCCAAACATCCTTAGCTATTCTGCAAGAGTGAATGTGAGGAATAATGGCACGTTTGACGGACAAAGCTATCAATGCATATGCCTGGGCATCTCTGCCATCCGAGCGAATCTCCTCTGCAGTAGGTGCAACAAAAACAGCAGCACAAACAGGAATCTGTGTAATATCATCTTCGACACCATCTTCATCAGCTCCAGCACTTGTATTTGCAGTACCTGTTGTCAAAGGTGTAATAGGATGTCTTTCCACACCCTGCACAATGTTGGACAATCCTTTTGCAACCAATACATATCGCATCATATAAGCCCACAATGGGTAGTTGGTACCATCCAACTTATCCTCAACAGCCAACATACGAAATACATCACTACTTTCAGCCATGGCCAGTGACTAAAATACCTTGATGTAGAAAATTGATTCTATCTCAAAAAGTTGAATAGAACTGCCCACACGAGTTCTGCTAGACCTGTAGCAGACTTTGAGATGCTTAAATTGGCAAACTAAAACTGGTATATACCTTTGGCACAAAAAGACGAAATAGCCTGCACAAGCACTACGATAGTGCGTTCGGAGGCCAAAGCGAGCTCAGAAACATGCTGAGTATGCTCACCAAAATTCGTGCGATTCTGAGACTGCAAATGGAGTAGTATCGATGATGCCCTAGATGAAGCGACGACCTGCTCTGATACCAATTGTTGGAGTTAGACGTCTGCAGAAGCACGCGAACAGCACAAGGAAGAAGAAGAAGCTTGGAGTACAACACACAATACTGACATTATTACTAGAGAATGTACAAAGATAAGTAGCCCATTAGGGCAATAGGCGTATATACAAGCCGGGGGAAAAAAACCTCCTAAAGAGGGAAAAAAGTGCCCCGGGGGTCCTAGAGTGTTCACACACATCACTACCTAAATATATCAACAGATTATTCCACAACCAAAAATTGAGAAGGAGGTATTACTGGATCGGATTGCAGATTCAAAGGGATATTCCGAGGCAGCAAGTTATGAAGTTCTAGAGACAGGTACAACAAGGGTTGCAAGTGGTCAAAGATATGATGAACAAGTGTATCAGGGGGAACACGAACAAAAAGATAGTGCTCAGCCAGATATTAGCTCGCAAAGTAAGGTTAGTCGGAACGTTGTGGTGGGAAGGTCGTGCACCAGAAAAGGGAGTGTTAATGATTTTAAATATTAGTTTGGTATTCTTGAGGTGTGCATTAGTTTTAATGATTATCAAGGCACGCGTAAAAGATCTTTTAGGCGTGTTATGGTAATGCAGGGAAACAGGCTGCTAATGATTTTTAAGTGACCCATACTAAACTATTATTGAATTGCATGAATTGGTACGTGAGTAAGTACGTCAAACATCTCCGTCAGTGGCAAGTCGAACATTCGCACTCGCGGTACTTATGTTCTCAGTCCTATTTTATGGCCCCGAAAGTAACGTCTCTTCCTGTGTCTATTGTGTTGGTGAATGAACCAGAAGTCATGCGGGGACGTATGAGAAAGAGAGAAGTTGTGTTGTGCAGAGACGAAACCAAAACTGAGGAAAGTAATAGCTTGCTTCAAGATGATGAGAAGGAGATATTGACACCATCAACGACTACCAAATTTGTGCAAACTCTCATGGAACCATTTTCGGACTTCAAGGTGGAAATTGATACACAGTCCACCACAAATGAGAATTGGCTCGGTATGATCGGTTTATTTCAATTTGCTACTTTTGCCATGGGCGAGATAGCGATGCAACTACTATGCAAAAAGTAAGTTGGAGATCATCAGAAAAATGAAAGATCAGTTGGCATTACAGATAAAATTTTCACCTGAATTAGTTGTAGAAATATTTAAGTTACCTATATACAAGGATGTAGACATTCCGAAGTGTTCTGCGGACGTCTTGAAAAAAGAATTTGGGCCCAGGGAAGGGGGACGACAATATTATATGATGAAGAATGTAGATTATGTTCCACAGGGGCAAATTAAAATGGTACCTGGAGAGGTTGTGTTGTATCATCAAATATGATTATATGTCCAAAGATAATTTTGCACCTTTGGCTTATGTAGAGGCAAGTGGACAGGTCAGTTGGGCTCATTGGTTGCATGATCACATGCACAGGGAGATATTTGTGGGGATATACGTAAAACGCAATCGAATAGTAGGATGTCAGCATATTTGGCGACATTGTTCGAGTTTGTGCAGCTGGTGGACAGTCACAAGTTGTCATGGCCAAAGAAGATAAACATTCATAGCGACGAGCTGATGGGTAAAGATCAGGAAAAGCTAGCTAAGAGCGAGGTGGATAGACCTTTAGAGACGTGTACAAATCTTCTGAAAGTAGGTTATATTGTACAAGAATTGGAAGTGGTTATGTAGATAATTCAAGCTAATTTAGGAAAGACAATGATAAAGGAGGATAATCTCTTGCAGGTGGTAGATGATCATGAGCACCCAAAAGTACTAGGAAAGGTTTTTAAGTTGTCTAAAACGAGAAGATTGGAAGAACAACTGCAAGCAGTAGGGGATAAGTTGCAAGAGGATGTTATGCACCAATCAATGAGGAATACAGGGTATGATGTACTAGGAATGAAGGTTGCAAGAAATTTCCAAATTTTTAGTCTTGTAAGAGGAGAAATTAATTAGGTATGAATAGACAAAAGTATGTATTAACATGGAGGATTATCAGTCTTTATAGAGGCAGGTTGAAAGAATTTAGGAAGAATTGAATAAGAAGGCACAAACATTAGAGAAATATATTCAACAGAGCAAGATGCAACAAGTAATAGAGTTGTCTAGAATAAAGCGGTCCATGCAAGAATTTGAAGAATGGCAGAGGTCTATACAAGAACAAATTCAAAAAGAGATGATGGATTTTTCAACAGTTAATGCTACTCTGCAGAACGAACAAGTGATTCTTCACTCTAGGATGCAGGTATTACAGGTGCTGGAGAAGCAGATGTTCAAAAACGAAGATGTGGAGCTGGATGGAGTATTAATGATAGGGTCGGATATTGGATTATTAAAGCAGCAGTTGCATAAGTATATTCAAGATATTTGGACTGTGTTTCAGATTCGTTGGCAAAGTATGTTCAGGATTCAGAATGAGCAGGTGCAGACATGCTTTGTGTCAAAGCATGAAAAAGATTTACTCCATATTATTGAAAAAAAAGAGAAGCAAATTGAAGAACATGCACAAACAATCAAAGAGTTACAAGAACAGTTGTTACAGAAGAATCTAGAAGAAGAGGTGGATGTGATAATTGAAAAGCAACAATTCATTATTGATAGAGACTTTCAAGAAAAGCAAGATTGTTTTGAGGAGGATTTCAATATGCTGCAGAGTCGAAAGGTTGAAGCAGAGGAAGCGGCTATTTCTAAACAATCAAAGGAAATAATTTTATATGATCAAGGGATTGCAAATTCGAGTCTAATTTTTGACGAAATTCCCCATCAAGTTGTGCCAGGTGTTGAAGACAGGGAAATATGGAGGATAAATGATTAATTTGAATTATAAAAGATTGTTAAAAATAGACATTACTTAGTTGGATGTCTATTTTTTGGTGCATCGGATTTTTAACAGACGGTTATATCGAAGTTCGTGTGGATGTCATAAGAGGGGAAAGATGTTACACTTGACAGGGGTGGAGAAGATAAGAAGTGTTCTAAGGAAGAATGAAGGAGAATAGCAGGAGCAAGTGCGCCTCATGAAATCAAGAGCAGCGTGATGCTTGTTCTACGAAGAATGAAACTCTGAAGCAGATATTTGTATTGGCGATTATAAAATCTCTATAACTGAAAGCTTTTGGCATATGTTTCTCATATATTTTGTTTGATGCGTGAGGAATGTTGATGTGAGTACTTTCACAGACATGTGTAGAATTGTAACATGTAATTCACTCTGTAATGTGTATTTGATGAAGTTAAGGATTTTTGAAACAGTATAAGTAATACGAGAATGAAAGCCTGTTTGAAGGTAGATTCTCTGTTGACGAAGACCAGTGTGAGTAGGTTGATCAATTTGAAAGTTAATTTGTGATGTGTTGATCTTCGAACCCCAACAATTAGTCTAGGCAGAACATGTCCATTATGCGTGTTGCAGATCAAGCTTTGCAAGCTAGTCAGAAGGGCAAAGGTAAATGGAGCTCATCTACTAGTAAGCAAAAATCTGCAAATGTTGCACATTTGAAGAAGGGAGACAAAGATGAGAAGAAATCAGAAAAGCAGAAATTCTTTTGTAAGTACTGTAAAGGAAACAATCATATCATAAAGTAGTGTCCAAAATTGGCTACAAAAGAGGCAAAGAAAAAAGAGGCTAGAATGGTTGTTGCAGAGGCCTCTACATTGAAAATAGAGTTTGCAAATCTTGTATAGAATGAAGAATGGGCATTTACTATTGGTTGTAGTTTTGACCCATCTTCTCATGAACAATGTATGTCTGCAATAGACTCAGATTTTTGGTATTTTGAGTGGGCCAAACATGTTACCTCGCAGTGCAGTTTCTTCACTTCACTCGAGCTTGCCCCTACAAGGAATATGTTTATATGTATGAATAACTCCTCTTATCCTGTTATGGGATTTGGTAAGATCATTATGACTACTACTAATGGTAGTTCTTTTACATTGTCAGATGCTTTATTCATGCCAGGGATCAAGAAAAATTTGTTATCAGCTTTAGTTTTAGCCAAGATTGGCTTGGTTGTGAAATTTGTTGATGATAGATTTATAGTTCATGATTTGTCAAATGACGAGTGGCTTATATACTAACAAAGAATAAGTAAGAACTATTGTGAAATCATCCCAAACATGAAATGTGAAAGACGTCCAAGCTTTTCTGGGACATTATGGTTATCGCAGAAGGTTCATACACATGTATGGAACCATTTATATGCTGATATTTGGGCTACCAAAGAACTTTTTGTGGATAGAAAAGCTTGATCACTCTTTCCAAGAGGTCAAAAGATGTCTGATGAAAGCACATATAATTAAAGCTAGATTGAGACAATCAATTGCAACTCCTCATAGATGCTTCTAATTTTGCAATTGTCTACATCTTAGCACAACTTGCAGATGAGTACAAGGTGGACTTCTCAATAGCATATGCATATTGAAAACTCATCCTCGTTTAGAGAAATTACACAACCACTAAACCAAAAGGACTAGCATGGTCTGCAATAAAGAACTTTTGACACTATATATTGGTACATAAAATCAAGATCTTTGTAGACCATGAAGCTTTGATCTACCTTATCAATACACCTTGTGATATGGGAAAGTTAATAAGGTGGTCCTTTCTACTTATGGAATATGATTTCAAAGGCCTAAAAAGGGTAGTAGTCATATTACAGGTAATTATGAAGAAGGAATAAAAAACATCAAGAGAGGACTCGGGGAAGATTTCAAGATCTTAGAGATGATCACTTGTGAAGAATCAAAAGTGATGACCAAAATGAAGCAACTAATGATGACTTATCGAACACTTATTATCCCCCATATGTGCAATTTGTTGAGGAGGTAATGAATGCAAAGAGCTTGCATATTAGTGTCAGTTGCTTAGATCATAGAGATGCGAATGGAATCCTTTCCTATTGCATGTGAGAAGATGAACATCTAATGTTAATATCTAGAGCTCATGTGGATGCTTTTTTGGTAGGCATCTTCTAAAATCAAGGACTTTGCAGAACATGAAAAAAAATGGAATCTATTGGCCACACATGGAATGAATAGTACATGACTATGTGAGTGCTTATTCCACTTTCCAAGCCTTTCCAACCACTAAGCATGGTATTTTGTACAATGTATCTACATGTCCATCATGGAGCAAGAACATTTTGAAATTTGGCATTTATCTTATAGATATGACCATGTGGAAACAAAAATATTTATAAAGAAAATATTTGAGACTATGCTCTTATTGATGATTAGCTTTGTTGATATATTTAGGTAGTGATGTGTGTGAACACACTAGGACCACTGGGGCACTTTTTTTCCTCTTTAAGATGTTTATTTCCCCAGCTTGTATATACACTTATTGCCCTAATGGGCTACTTATCTTTGTACATTCTAGTGATAATACATTCAGTATTGTGTGTTGAGCTCCAAGCTTCTTCTTCTTCCTTGTGTTGTTCGCGTGCTTCTACAGACATCTAACTCCAAGAATTGTTATCAGCGCAGGTCACTGCTTCATCTAGGGCATCGTCGACACCTCTCCGGTTGTAGTCTCAGAATCACACGAATTTTGGTGAGCATACGTAGCATGTTCTCAAGATCAAAAACACTTCGCCATGACGTGCCAAAATCGGGATTTGAGCTCGTTTCGACCTATGAATGCGCTATCTTAACGCTTGTGTAGGCTATTTCATCTTTTTGTACCAAAGGTATATACTAGTTTCGGTGCTCCAGTATAAACGTCTCAAAGTCTAGTACAGGTTTAGTAGAATTTGTCTGGCAGTTTTGTTCAACTTTTTGAGATACAATCAATTTTCTACATCAAGGTATTTTAGTCATCAACCATGGTTGAAAGCAATGAGGTATTTCGTATGTTGGCTATTGAGGATAAGTTGGACGGTACCAACTACCCATTGTGGGCTTATATGATGTAACATGTATTGGTTGCAAAAGGACTGTGGAACATTGTGCAGGGTGTTGAAAAACATCCTATCACACCTACAACTGGTACAACTACAGGTACTGAAGCTGATGTAGAAGGTGTCGAAGATGATGATATTCTGCATATTCCTATTCGTGTTGTGGTTTCTGTTGAACCTACTATAGAGCAAATTTGTTGGGATGTCAGAGATGCCCAAGCACATGCATTGATAGCTTTGTCTGTCAAACGTGCAATTATTCCTTACATTCGCTCTTGCTGAATATCTAAGGATCCTTGGGATACATTTACCACATTGTACCAAGCTAGGAATGAGGCTCATGTTGCTTACCTCCGAAAACAGTTGGAGATTGAGCACATGAATGAAGGTGATCCTATAAGACAGTTTTCTAACAAAGAGCAAAGACTTGAAGGAACAATTGATTTCTACTGATGAGGTTATACCAGATAGCTCACTTGTGCAGACCATTCTGAATGGTCTTCCTAATTCATATCAGAGTTTTTCTTGTACTCTTTGGTTGATGATGAAAGGAAATCCAAATGCCTTGTCATTTGAGGAGTTTCAGAAGGGCAAAGAAAAATGGAGCTCTTCAATTAGTAAGCAAAAATCTGCTAATTCTGCACAATCAAAGAGGGAAGACAAAGACGAAAAGAAATCAGAAAAGCAGAAATTGTTTTGCAAATAATGTAAAGGAAATGATCATATCATAAAGAACTGTCCAAAACTGGTTGCTAAAGATGCAAAGAAGAAAGAGGCTGGAATGGTTTTTGCAAAGGCCTCTACACCAAAAACAGAGTCTACTAATCTTGTGTAGGAAGAAGAATGGGTGTTTACTACTGTTTGGAGTTTTGACCCATCTTCTCATGAGCAGCGCATGTCTGTAGTAGACTCAGATGTTTGGTAATTTGACAATGGGGTGACCAAACATATAACCTCGTAGCACAGTTTACTTCTCTTCACTCGAGCCTACCCTTACAGGGAATACTATTACATATGCCAACAACTCCTTTTATCATGTTATGGGAGTAGGTAAGATCATTTTGACTACTACTGATGGTAGTTCTTTCACTTTGTGAGATGCTTTGTTTCTGCCAGGGATCAAGAAAAATTTGTTATCAATTTCTGCATTAGACAAGATTGGCTTGGTTGTGAAATTTGTTGATGACAAATATACATTTCATGATCTGTCAAATGGCGATGTGATTATTGCTCTGACATTTTATGTCATGGGCTGTATAAGCTCATAGACTATGAAATAATGTAAAGTTCTTCAAAGATAGTGGCTAATCTTATCCAAATCCATGATTCGATGATCTAGATCTTCCTAGGTCCAAGGATGGAGAATTGAAGGTGCATTTTTTCTCCTCCTTGCCCTCGATTTGATATGAAGAAGTAATCCTAGCCATCCATTTGAGGGATCCAATGGTTCTAATCAAAAGTAGTTGATCCAAGGGTTAAGAGTTGATTTCTCCATGATCCAAGAGCCTAGATTCATTCAGAAAACTATAAAAATCCCCCCCTCCAAACTCCTAGAGGATCATTATTAGGCATCTATAGGTCTTTTCTAGCACATGGTTTCCTCGTGAAGATCACCTTCAATTGAGCTTGTGAGGATCCAAGGTGGGCTAGTAAGATCATCAATCCTAGATTCAAATATAGTTAGAATTCCAAACTAGGATAGACTTATAAACTCGAGGGTTTCTCTCTCTTTGCTCATCCTCATTAGAGCATGTGAGAGATTTGGGTTTATCGGACTTAGAACTCAGTAGATAGATTTGCCTTCTTAGATAGATATAGGGTCACTAAAGTGGTTCATATCTTGTCACATGTGGCATTCAATTGAAGTGTCATGGTGGAGGGTCATGTGGACTTCCTTTAACCATTAGATTTCCTAGCTTTATGTACCATGACACTCATGTGCATGTATTACATTGTAATCTCTTTTTAATTCAAGTCACCTTTTCTTCATGTCTCTTGTCTCATTTTATATGTCTCCTCTCAAATCTTTCTATGTGTGAGAAACCTCCCCAACTTTGTGTTGAACTAGTGAAGATTTTCTATTAATTTGTGACAAATGTCTCTTTACATTCATAATTCATGACGCACATGCATACATACCATTGACATGTACCCATGCATATGTATTTATCTTGAAAGTGTCTATGAAGCTCCTTATGGACCATTCTTCCTTTTAATATTGATTCATGTGTATGGTTTTTATTGTTATCATCATCCATGTACATGTTTTGATCTTGAAAATGTCTAAGAAACTCCTTATGGACCATTCTTCCTTTTAAGATTAATTCATGTGTAGAGTTTTTTTATTGTTATCATCATTCATGTGCATGTATTGATCTTGCATTCATACATTCCCATTCTCATTCCTATTCCCACATTCAAATTATCTCATCTCTCCTCTACGTACCCAATTTTTACATACATACATCATTTTTCTTTGCCTTCATCTTCACTTCCACATTCATATCACATCAATCTTTCAACACTCATCAGCAATTAGCATACACTATGTGTGTGCCACGATCGGACCCAATCCACCTAGATTGTGATCACGTCCACATTTGAACTTGATGTGAAACACTTTGCGGCATTTGCTTCTGATCTTGTTGGGAGTTTGTGGTCCATATCCTTCATTGCATACTTTTCATCATCATCATTCTTGATTGTTGCAATGGATTTCTATCGTGAAGTAAACACATTCATGAGAGATCTAGGGCATCATACATCACTTGCATATTCACTCAAGATAGAGGAAGGATTCAAATACCTCATTGCTGAGAAACAAGGCCAAAGAATAGTCTCTTCTATGTTGAGAGATAAGGGAAAATTCAATGGTAGCAACATTAGAAGCTACTTAGATTTGTTTGAAGAGAAATCTATAATCTTTGGTCTTCCCAAAGATCTTTTGATAAAATTCTTTGAATGACTTGTTGTTAGCTCTATCATAAACTATGTCACTCAATATAAAAGTCTTTCTTGGAGTGATTTGCAAAAGGATATGATCAAAGAATCATATCTTAAGGACTATAGCAAACATAATCAGGAAGGATTCTTATGGTGGGTTAATTACCCAAATCATAGTAGCCCTATCATACTTAAAAAATGAGTATATTACATGCTATGGAAAACTTCCTAATGAGGCTAAGTTAGCTTTGGAACCTGATCTTGTGATCAATTTTCTTAAAAGTCTTGATCTTGAAACTCGTAGGCAAGGTGAACAATGACTAGAGGAGTTGGATAAATGCCATGGTCTTATTGAGAATTGGCAAAACCTACATAGAGTAGTAGAGGTTGTAGCCCATAGACATCAAAGACAATCCATGATTTATGAGCATTCTAGTCTTCCTCAAGCTAGCCTTCAACAAACTAAGGAGCACGTTAGAGAACAATTCCAAGCTATGATTTTTTACTCTTCTCTTTCTCAAATGATGGAGCCTACTCAAGGTTTTAAAATAGAGCCAAATAAAAGTGTAGTTGAACAATCTCAAGTGGAAATTCTCACTAACAAAATGGAAAGTCTTATTGCTACACAATCCAATTTGGTCTACAATCTACTTACATCAAAACTTTCCAAAATCAAATGAATCCCATGTCTTTTCAAGAGCCTTATCAACATGTTTTAGCTCCCAATCAAAATCCACATGTAGGTCCCAATCAAAATCCACAACTCCTACTCAAGCATATCACGTTCCTCCTATGCATAATCCTTCAATGCAAAATGCTCATCCTCATATGAAAAATCCTCATGTGCAAAATCCTCAAATTTATCAAAACATGTATCCTCAAGACTTCTCAAATAGCTTTTCAAATTTCTCAAGATCATCAAATCTCACAAACACAAAATCTTTTTGTCCTTCTCAAATGCATCAATTGTCAAAATCCTAATTATCTTATTCAAACAATACCTTACCAAAACAATCCTAAATTTCAAAGTTTTCCACCACAACCTAATCAAAATCCGAATGTATTTGTGTGTGGTTCTCGTAGGTGTGCTTGGTATGATTTGTTGGACCACTTTTTGGGAGATTGTGAGCTATTGAAAGTTGCTAAGGAGCAATGACTAGTAATAGACATAGATAAGAGAATATGTGACTATTGATCAAGGCTATCTTTGCAAGGAAATTACGATAAGGGAGGAATGAAAAAGAACTACGAAAACATAACCATGATGGATGTAGGAACTATGTTACCATTAGAGTCCATATGAAAGGCCAACTGGCCACTAGACACTCTTATATATGTTCTTTAATAAAACATATAGTGGTATGATCATCCACAAACTCTAAGGTTGATCGCATTTGTACAACCTAAGAGATCTGTGTTTGTGGTCTATGTACAATGTGTTTTCTGTGTATTTTGCACCCCTTGTGTGGTGTACTGTGTGTGACATCAGAGTTTGGGTTTCTATAGCAAGGGTATCATTGTGGAGCTCTTGAGAAGGAGATTCTACCATTGTGCATCACCATAGAAATACTTCATTGTGTCAGACCATGCAAAAGCTTTGTTCCCTTTGTGCAAGCGAAGCGAGCACCCACCCGCCCACCCAAGGCTTTCTCCAAGGCTTACGACTGAGGTGGCAACCAAGGCATAGACCTTGGCATACCTTGCCGACCAAGTCACCAAAGACATGGTTGGTGCTTTTGGCTTCACGTGAGGTAGGACCCCAATGATCTAGGTGTTACCGTTAGCGTCCATGTGAAAGGCCAAATGGCCACCGGACACTTCTTTGTATATGTTCTTTAATAAAACATATAGTGGCCTGGTCACTCACAGACTGTAAGTTCGGCTGCATTTGTAAAACCTAAGAAGTCTATCTTCGTGGTCCCTGTGTACTGTGTTTTTGCGTATTCTATAGCCTCTGTGTGGAGTACTGTGTGCAGCCTCAGAAGCTCGGTTTTTCTACTCCGAGCATACCATCGTGGAGCTCTCGAGAAGGAGAGCAAACTGTGGTGCATCGCTATTGAAACACTTCACTTGTATCAGAGCAGTTGGAGGCAAAAGCTTTGTTCCTTTTGTGCGAGCGAAGCGAGCGCCCCCCCCCCCCCCCCCCAGGCTTTCTCCAAGGCTTACGACTAAGGCGGCGACCAAGGCATGGACCTTGGCATACCTTGTCATCTGAGTCACCGAAGTCACCGTTGGCACGTTGGCTACGCGCGAGGGAGGACCTCAACGATCAAGGAATATAGAGGTTCCCGGTACTTCCAGGGAGGTCACCCATCCCAGTACTGTTCCCCCTAGAGCTCGCTTAACTGTGGCAATCTCTTGCCACTAAGCTACACTCTTGTGGTGTTTGAAGAAGGGGAAAGACTAAGGTTGACATTACCTTGAACAAGTTTTGGTCCCTCAAAGCTTCATTTTTTGCTTTCAAAGCCTATTTTTGAAGCAATCTTGGGGTGTTTTTTGGAGCCATTTCGGAGTACTTTCACACATAGTTCTCTTCACAGAGGTCCAAGAACATCAAAAAGAGTGTTCCTTGTACTTCTCAAACAATAAATATCAACCTTTGGGGCTGTATTTTCAGCCACACTTGAAAAACTACAGGTTTCTCGAGGGGTTTTCAGTTTCGGTGGGAGCAATCGCTGCAAATTTATGCAGGTTTTTTAAAGCCTAAAACATCAGAGTTGACAGACACTTGCAGGTGTTATTGGCTAGTTTTTGGGCTGTGTATTCAGCCTTTTAGTGTCATTTTACTGCATATATTGAGCACATACACACCATGTGCGCTTCTGTGGATACCGCTTATGTACGTCCATGTGGTCATTGATATAGCGGTTATGTTCTTTGCATAAAGCCTTTTACGTTTGATAAAGAGGGTCATGGTGAGGTTTTCTTAACTGGGAGACACCCAGATGTCGGGGTCTCTTTGGTGATGCAGGTGGAAGACTTACCCAGCCTCACCATAGGAGATGTATGATAGTTGTTCATAGGTGCTCGATAAGCCTAGTTGGCTTCTATTGGGTAACTGATTATATGCAGTGGAGTTAGTGATTCACTATGCAGGTAGACATGTCAGTACTTGCAGTTTTATGATACTTTGACACTGGTCATATGCTAATTTTGCAGAGGATACTCTGGCAAAATTTTTCCAGATTTCTAGTTTATTCAACTATACAGTGGTTGATTTACTCCTTGATATACTTATTTCTTGGTGTTTGGACTCTTCTAGCTCCATTATCATTCTACTCAGTTCTCTACGATCATGGCATCCGAGGTCTCAGGCACATCCGGTGGATCAGGGTCTAGTGCTAGTGTTCCGAGGAGGAGCTATAACTTGCAGGGCAAAGACCATTTTGAGATCCGAAAATTTAAAATGGCACAAACTTTGCTCTATGGAAGAATCAGATTAAAGATGTGTTGATTCAAAGGAGGCAATGGAAGCCAGTAAATGGGATTTCAAAGAAGCCTGCTGACATGGATGAAAATGATTGGGATGAGTTAGATGAAATGGCCAGGTCTACCATTCGCTTGCACCTGGAAGATAATGTTTACTTTACAGTATTAGACTGTGAAAGTGCAAAGGAGCTTTGGAAGAAGTTATGCAATACATATGAAAAAGAGACGGCATCAAATAAAGTGTATCTGATGAGAAAATTATATGACCTTCGTATGAAGGACACAGATAGTGTTGCTGCTCATCTAAATGAGTTTGATGCTATGTTCTCCCAGTTACAGGCTCAGAAAATGGATATGGATAATGAAATACAAGCAGTATTGTTGTTATGCACCCTGCCATCATTGTGGGATACATTTTGCACAGCTATTAGCAACAGTGCACCTGGTGGTAAACTCGTCTATGATGACATATGTGGAGCACTCTTGAGTGAGGAGATTCGTAGAAAATCTATGGTTGGCACTCAGACTGGAGATGCATATAATGTTCGTGATTCTTACCAAGGAAAGAATCAACAACGTGGCAGGAGCAAGAACAAGGAAAAGAATGGTCAACGGAATAAGAGTAGAAGTAAATCAAGGAAGAGGGATATCGAATGCCATTATTGTCATAAGAAAGGACACATGAAAAAAGACTGTTATGCATTAAAGAATGCTAAAGGTAAAGGACAGAATGTTGATGGGCATGTTAAACAGTTACCTGCACCATCTACTTCGACTGTGAATATTGAAGAAATTAATGTTATTTCTGACGATGCTGATGTGTTGACACTTGATAGTACTGTGCCATCTGAGGCACTTATGGCTGATTCTCTTTCCCACACCTGGCTGCTAGATTCTGGTGCTTCTTTCCATGTGACACCACATAGAGAATGGTTCTCTAATTATGCAGCAAAGTCTCTTGGTACCGTGAGACTTGGTGACTCTTACCAGTGTGATGTTGTGGGGATTGGAGATGTGGTTGTGCAGTTCATTGATGGTTCAAAATTTACTATGCATAATGTATGCCATGTACCTCAGTTATCACGCAGTTTGATGTCAGTTGGTCAACTTGATGACCTTGGTTACAAGGTGGTCTTCTATGCTCAGTCCTTTTGTATATCAAAGGGCAATATGGTTATTGCAAAAGGAAGCAAAGTTGGCTCACTTTAGCATTTATTTGTATCACAGAAAGAACACTTGTTAGCTGTTACTGAACAGCCTATGGCTTGTATTTGGCATGGTTGTTTGGGCCATTTATCTCGTAGTGGAATGGAAAATCTTTCTCGTTTTGGCTACTTACCTGTGTTATCTTTCTCTGATTTTTCATTTTGTGAGCATTGTCAATATGGAAAGCAAACCAGAAATGTGCATAGAACGCACATTGATTCTTCAATTGAGCCTTTAGATCTCGTTTATAGAGAGGTGTGTGGTCCTATGCCCACTAGGTCCTTAGGTGGTTCTCTTTACTTTGTCACTTTCATAGATGATGCTACTAGAAAAGTCTGGGTATATCCTATCAAGTCAAAGGATGATGTATTCCCTACTTTCAGAAAATGGCTTGCTTCAGTTGAGACTGAAAAAGGAACTAAGCTTAAGGCTTTCCGTTCAGATAATGGGGGTGAGTATACCTCACATGAATTCAGCCTTTTTTGTCAGTCTAGAGGGATTCCTAAAGAGTTTACAGCTCCTTATACCCCAGTATAGAATGGTGTAGCTGAGAGGATGAATAGAACTATTCAAGATAGAGTAGTCTCTATGTTGCATCATGCAAACCTCTCACAAGGTTTTTGGGCAGAAGCAGTATTGACTGTAGTTCATGTCATTAACCTTTCACCTAGTATTGCCAAAGGTCTGAACGTGGCACAAGAGTTATGGACAGGGAAACCACCATATTATGATCATCTTTGAGTTTTTGGGTGTGAAGCATATGTTCATATACCCAAGAATCTTAGACAAAAGTTGGACCATAAGTCAAAGAAATGCATTTTTCTTGGATATGGTCGAGAAGGACAATTTGGATATCGCTTATGGGATCCTGAAACACGGTCAGTGATCAGAAGTAGTGATGTCATTTTTAATGATTCTAAGATGCATAAACAGCCCATTAAGGAGGTTGAAGTGAGAAGACTGGTGTTTGAGGATACTAGTCCTCCGGTTACCATGCATAAAAATGCTGCACATAGGGATGTTCAAGAGAATGTCCATTCAGATCAGTCTGCACATGTTCCTGTTGAGCAACCATTGAGACGTTCTGCACGTGTCTCATATCCACTTGATAGATATGTTCCTGGTTTAGATTTTGTTATGCTAACAGATGCCGGTGAGCCTTCTTGCTACAAAGAGGCTATGCAGACAGAGGATCATGTCAAGTGGGAGCGTGCCATGAAGCGTGAGTTGGATTCTATTCACAAGAATGGTACTTGGGACTTAGTACCTTTTCCAAAGGGTAGGAAAGCTTTACCATGTAAATGGGTATATAAGCTCAAATTCACATCAGATAGGGCTTCTCCAAAATATAAAGCACGACTTGTTGCAAAGGGTTTTAAGCAACAACATGGTGTTGATTTTGAGGAAATCTTCTCTCCACTGGTCAAGATGACTACTTTGCGCATGTTGCTTGAATTCGTTGCAATGGAGGACTTAGAGTTAGTCCAAATGGATGTGAAAACAGCTTTCTTGCATGGAGATCTTACAGATGAGATCTATATGGAACAACTAGAGGGTTATGTAGTTCCTGGCAAGGAAAGTCTAGTTTGTAAGCTCAAGAAGAGCTTGTATGGACTTAAACAGTCTCTTAGACAATGGTACTAAAAGTTTGATGCTTTTATGAAGTCCCAAGGCTATTCTCGGAGCAATGAGGATCATTGTCTCTACACAAAGAGATGTTCTGATGGCAGCTTGATATGCTTGATACTTTACGTCGATGATATGTTGATTGCTGGGAAGTCCTCTTATGATTTGTCAATTCTCAAAAAGAATTTGAGTCAGACATTTGATATGAAGGATTTGGGGGATGCCAAACACATTCTTGGCATGCACATTACTCGTGATAGGAGTAAACGATGCATATACTTGTCTCAAAGTGAGTACATATCCAAAGTACTTCACCGATTCAATATACAGGGTGGAAAGGCATTGAGTACACCTTTACCCACATATGTGAAATTGAGCAAGGATGACTGCCCCAAATCAGATGAGGAAAAGGAATTCATGACCAAAATTCCCTATCAGTCTGCTGTTGGTAGTCTCATGTATGCTATGGTAGCTACGAGACCAGACATTGCATTTGCAGTGGGAGTTGTGAGCAGATATATGTCTAATCCCGGCAAGAAACATTGGGAAGCGGTCAAAATGATTTTGAGATATCTGAGTGGCACTAAGGACAAGTGTCTGTGCTTAGGTAGAGGAAAAGCATCCATTATTGGTTACACAGATTCTGACTATGTTGGTTGTGTAGACAATCGTAAGTCTATCAGGGTACATTTTTCATTTTGTTGGAGGTGCTATCTCTTGGAGATCTCGTCTTCAAGAATGTACAGCTGTTTCCACCACAGAAGTAGAGTATGTTGTAGCAAGTGAGGCATGTAAGGAAGCATTGTGGCTTTCTCGTCTTGCTTGTGATATGGGTTTACCTCAGCATGTACCTTACTTGCTCAGTGATAGTCAGAGTGCCATTGCTTTGGCTAAGAATCTGGTCTATCATGCAAAGACCAAGCACATTGAGGTGAGGTATCACTTCATTAGAGATTTCTTAGCCACTGAGAGCATTATTCTTGAGAAGGTTCACACTCGAGATAATGCTGCAGATGCTTTGACCAAAGCTCTACCACAGGATAGCTTTGGACACTGTCGTCACTTGATGGGGGTTACTTGATTCTTGATCTTACGCAGTCACTTGTATATTGTGTAACATGCCCATCAGGTGGGAGGTATAGTTTGTATACTTCCACTCAGGTATTCGTTATCATTCTTTATTTTTTCTCCCATAGTTACTCTGGCCATATTGGCCTTTAGTGGGAGATTGTTACCGTTAGTGTCCATGTGAAAGGCCAAATGGCCACTAGACACTTCTTTGTATATATTCTTTAATAAAACATATAGTGGCCTGGTCAGTCACAGACTGTGAGTTTGGCCGCATTTGTAAGACCTAAGAAGTCTGTCTTCATGCTCCCTGTGTACTATGTTTTTGCGTATTCTACAGCCTCTGTGTGGAGTACTGTGTGTGGCCTCAGAAGCTTGGTTTTTCTACTCCGAGCATACCGTCGTGGAGCTCTCGAGAAGGAGAGAAAACTGTGGTGCATCGCCATCGAAACACTTCACCAGGAATACTGAGGTTCACGGTACTTCCGAGGAGGTCACCCATCCTAGTATCATTCCCCATGGAGCTCCCTTAAGTGGCAATCTCTGGCCACTAAGATACACACTTGTGGTGTTTGAAGAAGGGGAAAGACTAACATTAACATTACCTTGAACATATTTTGGTCCCTCAATGCTTCATTCTTTGCTTCAAAGCCTATTTTGAAGCATTTTGGGGTGATTTTTGGAGCCATTTTAGAGTACTTTTGTGCATAGTTCTCTTTACGCAAGTTCAAGAACATCAAGAAGAGTGCTCTTTGTACTTCTTCAACAACAAATGTTCACATTTTGGGGTTGTGTTTTTAGCCACACTAGTAAATCTATGGATTTCTTGAAAGGTTTTAGTCATGGTGGGAGTAGCCATCACAAGTCTATGCAGGTTTTTGAGTCTAAAGAACAAAGTTGAAAAACACTTGCAAGTGTTGTTGGACAATGTTTGGGCTACAAATTCCACCTTTCAGTGCCATTCTACTATATATATTGAGCACATACACACTATGTATGCTTCTATGGATACTCTTATGTATGTCCATGTGATCATTGATATAGTGGTTATGTTTTTTGCATAAGGCCTTTCACATTTGAAAAGGAGGGTCATGGTGAGGTTTTCTTAACTAGGAGGCACCCAGATGTCGGGGTCTCTTCAGTGATGCAGGTGGAAGACTTACCCAACCTCACCATAGGAGACATATGATAGTTGTTCATAGATGCTCAGTAAGCCTAGTTGGCTTCTTTTTGGTAACTGATTATATGAGTAAGTGATTCACTATGCAGGTTAACATGTGAGTACTTGCAGTTTTATGAGATTTTGACACTCTTCATATGCTCATTTTGTAGAGGATACTCGAGCAACATTTTTCCAATTTTTTTGGTTTTTACAACTATACCGAAGTCTATTTAATCCTTGATACACTTATTGTGTGAACATATTTATTCTCACATAATCCTTTTGGTTGGTCATTACTATTCATTATTTATTTTTCTGGGAAGACTATTGAATTTTTTTCTAGAATCTGACACTTGTTCATCCTTCTTTGAGCCTTAGTGGTTTTTGGATTCTTCTAAATCCATTATCATTCTATTCGATTCTCTATCATCATGGCATTAGAGGTCTCAAGCATGCCTGGGTGATTAGGGTCTAGTGCTAGTGTTCCAAGGAGGAGTTATAACTTGCAGGGCAAAGACCATTTTGGGATCCAAAAATGTGATGGCACAAACTTTGCTCTATGGAATAATCAGATTAAAGATGTGTTGATTCAAAGGAGGGAATGGAGTCCAGTAAATGGAATCTCAAAGAAGCCTACTAACATGGATGAAGATGATTGGGATGAGTTAGATGAAATGGCTAGGTCTACCATTCGATTCCACTTGGCAGATGATGTTTACTTTATAGTATTAGATTGTGAATGTGCAGAGGAGCTTTGGAAGAAGTTATGCAATACATATTAAAAAGAGATGACATTAAATAAAGTGTATCTGATGAGAAAGTTATATTACCTTTGCATGAAGGACACATATAGTGTTGATGCTCATCTAAATGAGTTTGATGCTATATTCTCCCAGTTATAGGCTCAAAAAATGGATATAGATAATACCATCATCATGGGATATGTTTTGCACAAGTATTAGCAATAGTGCACTTAGTGGTAAACTAATCTATGATGACATATGTGAGCACTCTTGAGTGAGAAGATTTGTAAATAATCTATGGTTGGCAATCAAAGTGGAGATGCATATAACGTTCATGATTCTTACCAAGAAAAGAAACAGCAACATTCCAAGATCAAGAACAAGAAAACGAATGGTAAATGGAATAACAGTAGAACTAAATCAAGGAAGAGGGATATTGAATGCCATTATTGTCACAAGAAAGAACACATTAAGAAAGATTGCTATGTATTAAAGAATGATAAAGGTAAAGGATAGAATGTTGATGGGCATGTTAAACAACTACCTACACCATCTTCTTCAACTGTGAAAGATTAAAGAAATTAATGCTATTTTTTATGATGATATGTTGACACTTGACAATATTGTGCCCATTGAGGCTCTTATGGTTAATTCCTTTTCCCACACATGGCTGCTAGATTATAGTGCATTGTTCCATGTGATATCACACAGAGAATGGTTCTCTAATTATGCAGCAAAGTCTCTTGGTACCGTGAGTCTTGGTGATTCTTACGAGTGTGATGTTGTGGGGATTGGAGATGTGGTTGTGCAGTTCATTGATGGTTCAAAATTTATTATGTGTAATGTATGCCATGTACCTTAGTTATCATGTATTTTGATGTCAGCTCATCAACTTGATAACCTTGGTTATAATGTGGTTTTCTATGCTGATTCCTTTCTCATATCAAAGGGCAATATGGTTATTGCAAAAGAAAGAAAAGTTGGCTCACTTTATCCTTTACATGTATCACAAAAAGAACACTTGTTAGTTGTTACTGAACAGCCTATGGCTTGTATTTTGCATGGCAGTTTGGACTACATATCTTGTAGTGGAATGGAAAATCTTTCTCGTTTTTGTTATCTTTCTTTGATTTTTTCATTATGTGAGCATTTTCAATATGGAAAGAAAACTAGGAATGTGCATAAAACACACATTGACTCTTCAATCTAGCCCTTAGATCTTGTTCATACAAATGTGTGTAGTCCTATACCCACAAGATCATTAGGTGGTACTCTTTACTTTGTCACTTTCATAGATGATGCTACTAGAAAATTCTTGGTATATCCTATCAAATCAACTTTAGAAAAGGGCTTGCAAGAAAGATCATAGCTTTTGAAAACTTTGTTAATTTGGCCACATCCAAGATTTTGGTGAAGATATCTGCAACCTGGTCCTTTCTACCTACAAAATGAACATTAATGTCCCCACTTGCATTCCCTTGCATAATGGTAATGCACCTCAATGTGCTTGCTCCTTGCATGATACATGGGATTGTTAGCAAGATGTAGGCTTGACATGTTATCTCCATAAGTTGCAATCGGTCCAAGTTGTATACCAAGATATTTGTAGAGCTTCTTAAGCCACATTGCTTCACATGTAGTGAGGGCTAAAGCTCTATATTCAGCCTCTATTAAACTTAATGCAAGTGTGGGATGCTTTTTGCTCATCCATGAAATTGTTTTTGTACCTAGCATGAAAACATAGCCAGAAGAAGACCTTCTATCATCAACACTCCCTGCCCAATCTCCATCACTCCATGATCTTACTTGAAGTTATTCATCATACTGGTATAGCAACCCATAATTAATTGTACTCTTCACATACCTTAACACTCTCTTTGCATGATTGAGATATGTATTTGTGGTTGCATGCATGAACTCAGATAGAACGCCAACTATTGTAGCACAAGTCAGGCCTTGTGAGTGTAGCATAGATCAATGATCCCACAATGCTCCTGTATAGTGTAAGGGCATCTAGCTTCTTACCATCTTCCTTGCTTAACTTGACATTTGAATCCATAGGTTGAGCTCTTGGTTTACAATCTATCATGCCAAATCTAAACAACACATCTAGAAGATACTTCTTTTGAGAGAGATAGATACCTTCCTTCCATAGATCACCTCAATGCCAAAAAAGTACTTTAGTACACCTAAATATGAGATTTTGAAATCTCCTCCGAGCTTCTCTTTGATGATCTTTATCCCTGCATCATCATCACCTATCAC
The DNA here is from genome assembly GCA_020310875.1 of Ceratopteris richardii. Taxonomy (NCBI): domain Eukaryota; kingdom Viridiplantae; phylum Streptophyta; class Polypodiopsida; order Polypodiales; family Pteridaceae; genus Ceratopteris; species Ceratopteris richardii. Next base: position 106,765,552 of record CM035437.1, read on the forward strand.
GAAGAGATCATCTACATATATACATGTCAAACATATCTTGTCATTTGTCTTCTACATATACAAGGATGGATTTGCATCACTTGGAGAGAAACCACATGTCTTTAAGAAGTCCAATAGCCTCTGATTCCAAGCCCTTGGGCTTGATTTAGGCCATACAAGGCCTTCTTCAACCTACAAACATAGGTATGGTGTTGTGGATCTACATACCCTTGAGGTTGTTCCATGAACATCTCTTGTTGTAACTCAACGTTCAAGAAAGCATTCTTTATTTCCATCTGGTAGATAGGCCACCTCCTTGCTGCGCATAGGGCTATGAGAGCTGTAATGGTAGCCTTGTTTTCAAAATTGCTAAAATTCTCCTCATAATCCATCCCTTGTGTTTGTGTGAAGACTTTGGCTACTATTCTAGCCTTGTACCTTGCCAAGCTGCGATCTGCATTCCTCTTGGTCTTGTATGCCCACCTGTTTTGAACTATATTCATGCCTTCCTTCTTGAAAACTAGCTCACAAGTGTTGTTCTCCTTAAGAGCTTTGAATTATTCATACATAGTCTTCCTCCACTCTAGTTTGGTCTTTGCCTCCTCATAAGAATCTGGCTCTTGATCTGCAATGACATTCATCATGTACGCATAGTGCTTTGCCATGAAAGAACCATATGTATACCTTTGTGGGGCTGCTTTCTTCCTTGTAGAACTCCTCTCTTGACCTTTGGCGTATTTTGTATTGAGTCTATTGAGCTTTACATTAGATTTAATAGTGATCATATGAGTGTACCTTAGATTTAGAAGTCTCTGGTCCACTAATTATGATTGACTTTTGGGGTTGAATATGCACCTCAAAGTCTGCATACTCCACTTGATCCTCTTCATCCAACTTTGCCTTCCCCTTGTCTCCATACCATGACCTAGACTCATCAAACACAACATTGACACATATAGCTTCTTTGAGAGAGGGTTGTAGCACATGTAGCCTTTTTGCTCATTTGAGTAGCCAATTAACACACATTTCTCACTCTTGGGCTCTAACTTTGTTCTTAGTTCACTAGGAACATGAACAAATCATACAAATCCAAATACCTTGAGGTGCTCCATGGTTGGTTTCTTGCCATAATAGACTTTGTGTGGAGTCAAGTTGTGCACATCACCTGTTGCAACCTTGTTTATCAAGTAACAAGCTGTATTCAGAGCCTTAGCCCAATAAGAGAATGGTAACTCACCATCATTTATGAGGCATCTAGCTATCTCAACCAAATTCCTATTCTTCCTCTCTACAACACCATTTTGTTGAGAGGTGTACCTGCATGTAAAGTTCCTCTTTATGCCATTGTCCTACAAATACTTTGTGAATTCCTTGGAGAAATAATCTCCCCCTCCATCTGACCTAAGTGTCTTGATGCGAGCATCACATTCTTTCTCAACAAGGGACCTAAACTTTTGAAAGCATGAAAACACTTTTGATTTTTCTTTGATAACATATATTCATACCTTTCTTGAGTGTTCATCAGTGAAAGTGACAAAGTACCTAGCTCCTCCCAATGAAGCCTCTCTGCTAGGGCCTCACACATCTAAGTGTATAAGCTCCAAGAGCTTAGAGGATTTGTACTCACTCTTTGAAAATGGCTTCCTTGCTTTCTTACCTAGCTAACAAGCACCACAAAACTCATGTAAACCTTAGCCTTCAAGATTTGGTAGTCCCTACACTAAGCATGCTTTGCACATGCTTGATTGAAATGTCCTATCCTCTTGTGCCAAAGATCAATCTCTGCAATCCTTTTGGTTACCCATCATCACATAACATACCTTGTTGTGTGTAGGAGCAACATCTAGTGTGAACAATCTGCCTTCTTTCCTTCCCTTGCCAATGAGGTTTCCTCCTTGCTTCACCATGCACCCTTTTGCATCAAATATAACCTTCATACCTCTGTCTACCATCTGTCCTAGAGAGATAAGGTTCTTGGAAAAAGATGGAACATGGAGCACATCTTTAAGAGTCTTAACAGATTTACCTTCACCTAGCTTCATATCTCCCACATGTCTAATGGGATGCTTAGTGTTATCTCCTATCTCCACACAACCCTTTGAGCTTGAGACCTGCATATGAACAAAAGATTCCTCCATACATGACATGTGATTAGAACATCCAAAGTCTATGTACCACTTTGTGTCCTTGGAATCACTACTATAGCCATGTCTCATGGCTAGGAGGGTCTCCTTCTTATCATCCTTCTTGGAGTTGTTAGCATTGTTCCCTTGCTCCTTCTTCATCTTGCCTTTGTCATCCTTGAACCAGCAATTTGAAGAAATATGATTCTACTTAACACATATAAAAATGTTTTTACCTTGAATGAGGTTTGTTCTTCCCTTTGCCATTATTGCCCTTCCTTGAAGATGATGCCTTGCTATCTTCTTTTGAATATTAAAAAAGAAAACAACTATACAAGTGAACAGGCTCAGTACTCATGGGACCCCCTGAGTCCCACACAACACGGGAAGATCAAAAAAATTTAGAGAGGTCTACAAAGAAATTAGATCACCCTCTCGTCCCCTTCATATGGAGCCACCTTTCTTTTGATATTATTATTCTCTAGGAAAAGCACTCTATGATGTATGAAAGGTTGGGGATTCTTACAATTATTATCATTGGATTTGGAAGGTGTTAAAAGTTTTCCGGAATTGTTTGTCATATGTTAGCGTTATGTGACGTACATACATCGTTTTCTGTGTGATGCAATTAATACATGAGCTTTTCAACTATTTATTTGAATCTTCATATCAACTAAACTTTCTATAAAACTACCTATGCATGATAATATGGAAACAAAGCTCTTTTCTCTATTACACACATAATTTTGGAATTAAACGTTTTATAAAACTACCTATGCATGATAATATGGAAACGAAGCTCTTTTCTCTTTTACACACATAATTTTATTACACACATAATTTTGGATCAATTTATAATATGCGCATGATGTGATGATTTATAATCGCTTAAGTGTTGAGATACAAACTATTATAACAGAAGCATATATTAATTCAAATGAAAGCTACCGAATTATGTCAAATGGTTTGCTTTGAGGATTCATTTGTACTATATATATATTGCATTGTTTTTGCTAAGTGCATTCATATATATTCATGCTTTACGAGGAACAGAAGGGACTTGAAGATTTGCAGGCTAGCAATTTGTTTGTGCATTGAGTTCTGTTTAGGAGTGTGTCTCAGTTTTCCAAAGATATATTTTTGATGAAGAGAGTGCACGGAGTTGCATAATGAACCTAGTGTTTTAACCAATAGCAAAGAGAGGTATGGAATCCTATTCTTTTGGAGTTTGTTTTTTTACCCGAGCCTTCACCACTTCGAATCGATATTCATCACTTCAATTGCGGTGAGCATACTCAGCGTGTTTTAAGAGCTCGTTTCAGCCTCCGAATGCACTATCACAGTGCTTGTGTAGGTTATTTTGTCTTTTTGTGCCAAACATATATACCATTTTTGGTTCGTCGATCTAAGCGTCTCAAAGTCTGCTACAGGTTTAGCAGAATTCGTCTAGGTAATTTTGTTCAACTTTTTTAGATACAGTCAATTTTGTGCATCAAGGCATTTTAGTCACCGGCCATGGCTGAAAGTAGTGATGTATTTCGTATGTTGGTTGTTGAGGATAAGTTGGATGGTACCAACTACCCATTGTGGGCTTATATGATGGGACATGTATTGGTTGCAAAAGGACTCTAGAACATTGTGCAAGGTGTCGAAAAACATCCTATCACACCTACAATTGTTACAACTGCAAGTATTGAAGCTGATGCAGAAGGTGTCAAAGATGATGATATTCTACATATTCTTGTTCGTGTTGTAGTTTCTACTGCACCTACAATAGAGCAAATTTGTTGGGATGGTAGAGATGCCCAGGCACATGCATTGATAGCTTTGTCTATCAAACATGCCATTATTCCTCACATTCGCTCTTGCAGAAGAGCTAAGGATGCTTGGGATACACTTACTACATTGTACCAAGCTAGGAATGAGGCTCGTGTTGCTTACCTCCAAAAATAGTTGGAGTGAGCACATGAATGAAGGTGATTCTATGGATAGTTTTCTTACAAAGATCAAAGACTTGAAGGAACAATTGATTTCTGTTGATGAGGTTATACCAAATAGCTCACCTGTGCAGACTGTTCTAAATGGTCTTCCTGATTCATATCAGAGTTTTGCCTCTACTCTTTGGTTGATGATGAAAGGAAATCCAATTGCCTTTTCATTTGAGCAGTTAGTCTCTGTTCTATTGCAGGAAGATCAGTCAAGGCAGAACAGGTCCATTATGCATGTTGCAGATCAAGCTTTCCTAGCTAGTCAGAAGGTCAAAGGAAAATGGAGCTCTTCAACTAGTAAGCAGAAATCTGCTAATCCTGCACAATCGAAGAGGGAAGACAAAGATGAAAAGAAATAAAAAAAGCAGAAATTGTTTTGCAAGTACTATAAAGGAAATAATCATATCATAAAGAATTGTCCTAAACTCATTGCAAAAGAGGCAAAGAAAAAAGAGGTTGGAATGGTTGTTGTAGAGGCCTCTACTCTAAAAACAGAGTCTCCTAACCTTGTGCAGGATGAAGAATGGGTGTTTACTACTGTTTGCAGTTGTGACCTATCTTCTCATGAGCAGTGCATGTCTATAGCAGACTCATGAGCAGTGCATGTCTGCAGTACTTTGATAATGGGGCGACCAAACATATTACCTTATAGCACAATTTCTTCTCTTCACTCAAGCCTGCCCCTACAGGGAATAATGTCACATGCACCAACAACTCCTCTTATCCTCTCATGGGAGTTGGTAAGATCATTCTGACTACTCTTGATGGTAGTTCTTTCACTTTGTGAGATGATTTATTTGTGTCAGGGATCAAGAAGAATCTATTATCAATTTCTGCATTAGCCAAGATTGTCTTGGTTGTGAAATTTGTTGATGATAGATGTACAGTTCATGATCTGTCAAATGGCGATGTTATTATTGCTTCTGTCATTTTATGTCGTGGGTTGTATATGCTCATAGACTATGAAAAATCGGTGAATGATTTGGCATGTGCAATACATGATTCTCAGGCTATGTCAGATGCAAAGCTTTGGCATGCACGCTTTGGTCATCTGAATTTTGCTAGTTTGCTACGGCTACAAAAATATGAAATGGTGTCCTCTTTGCCCAAACTTGAGGCAACTAGAAAACATGTTTGTGACGGCTATATTTTGGGCAAAATGCAGCGTTCCTCTTTTCCAAAAGATGGTTTAGTTCGGGCTACTCAGAAATTGCAGCTTGGACATAGTGATGTCTGTGGTCCTATGCAGACACCTTCTTTTGGAAATTATATTTACTTCCTGACTTTCATCAATGACTTTTCCAAGCATGCATGGGTATATCCATTGAAGGCAAAGTCCGAAGTGTTCATGTGCTTCAAGTAGTTTTTGGTTTTGGCTAAAAATATGCCAGCATGTAAAATGGGCACCCTCCGTTCTGATCGAGGGGGGAAATATATGTCTTCTAATTCTAATGCATTTATGTCTGAATGTGGGATAAAACACCAGTCTATAGTGTCATATACACCTCAATAGAATGGAGTTGATAAACGAAAGAAAAGGTCACTCATGGAGATGGTGAGGTGTCTGGTCAAGAGTCAAGCTTTACCACATAGTTTCTATATTGAGGTTGTCATGTGTGCAGCATATGTACTTAATAGGTGTCCCACTAAAGCGCTGCAGTCTATCAGTCCATCTGTTGCTCATCTGCGTGTTTTTGGTTATTTGGCATATGCATTAGTGCCTGAATAACATCACAAAAAATTGGATGATAAAGCAGTAAATGTATTTTTGTTGGGTATAGTTCTGAAAGTAACAGGTGGACAGTCTAGTGTTGGTCCCAATGAGGCAACTTCTTAGCCTTTGCAGGTTCCATGTGATGATGTAGATCATTCCATTTCTGATGTATATTTACATGATGCACTTATTGATGAGCGAGCTGATATTGAGCAGGCAAAAACTATGCCAAAATGGCTGGTGCAGACTTTGCATGACAACAAATTAGATGCACCTTTGTCATATCCTACTCAATCAGGCTCTCATAGTGCCTCTTTTGCATCAGATTATTGTGCTATGGCAGCCTCTAGTCTCTGTGATGATACTGAACCTGTTTTGTTTGATGAAGCACAAGATTTTGAACATTGGATGGTTGTAATGCAATCTGAATATGATGTTATAATGAAGAATGTTACTTGGTCTTTATGTGACTTGCCTCTTGGCAAGAAGGCCATTGGCACAAAGTGTGTGTACAAGCTAAAGTGTAAACCTGATGGAATAGTTGATAGGTATAAGGCTAGGCTTGTTGCAAAGGGTTATGCACAGGAAAGAGGCATTGATTTTGATGAGACCTTTGCACCTACTTGCCGAATGACTATTGTTCGTAGCGTCTGTGCACTTGGAGCTCATCATGGTTAGAATGTACATCAGTTGGATATATAAATAGCATTTCTGAATGGTGACTTGCATGAAGAAGTGTATGTTTTTCAGCCCCGTGGCTTTGTGTAGAAAGGGTATTAGAACCAAGTATGCAGGTTAAAGAAGGCATTATATGGTTTAAAGCAAGCATCACGTGCTTGGTATGAAAAGATACATGCCTATCTGATTGCACATGGTTTTGAGAACAATCCAACACAAAGCACCTTATATGTTAAGCGTGCTAATGATGTACTTCTGATCATTGTGGTATATGTTGATGACATGCTGCTCACTGGTCCTTATGACATGCGTATTGTTGATTTTAAGGCTGATTTGTATGTCTCATTTGAGATGTCTGATTTGGGGCATTTGCATCACTACTTGGGCATTCAGTTTATGCACGTTGATGGTGGAATCATTTTGTGTCAAACAAAATATATTGACACATTATTGTAGTGTTTTGGCTTTGAAGACTGTAAACCTATTGACACTCCTATGGAAGCATGTTTACGACTGAGTCTTCATGATGTTGGAGATGCCTTTGATGTTGTTCTCTATCAGCAAGCTGTTGGATGCTTGATTTACTTATGCATTACTCGGCCAGATATTTAGTTTGTTGTCTCACAGATGAGCAGGTTTATGCATTATCCAAGAGTCAAGCATTGACAGGTAGTTAAGCGCATCTTTTGCTACTTGATTGGTACTCGGCTACTTGGGTTGTTTTATCCCAAGGGGGGGTCACTACCGCCAGATTTGCATGCTTTTTTTGACTTAGACTAGGTTGGTTGCTATGACACTCGTGGGTCCACTAGTGGCTTTTGCTTCATGCTTGGTAGCTCATGTATATCTTGGTTGAGCACAAAGTAGCCTACTATGGCCACTTCCAATTGTGAGGTTCAGTATACGGCAGCTTTCACAGAGACTGTTGAGTGTGTGTGGCTCAGATGCCTTATGGCTGATTTGGGTGTTGGTCAGTCTTCTGCCACCACCATCTTTACTAACAGTCAGAGCGCATTGGCAGTTGCGAGGAACCTTGTGTTCCATGCTCGCACTAAGCACATTGAGGTGCATTATCATTATGTCAGGGAGAGGTTCTCTGTTGGGGAGATCAACTTGGCATATGTGCCCACACAGGAGAACATTGCAGACCTTTTCATGAAGGCTCTGCCCAAGGAGAAGTTTGAAGCTTTCTACAAAGCTTTGGGCTTACTTCCTTTTGTGGAGTGATTTCCACATAGCTAAGCACTTCCTTATACATGAGTGCCAGCTACTTGTTCACCGCATCACTTCGAGGGGGGATTTGTTGATATATTTAGGTAGTCATGTGTGTGAACACTCTAGGACTTCTGAGGCTCTTTTTTCCCTCTTTAGGAGGTTTTTTTCCCTGGTTGATATATACGCCTATTGCCCTAATGGGCTACTTATCTTTGTACATTCTAGTGGTAATACATTTAGTATTCTGTGTTGATCTCCAAGCTTCTTCATCTTCCTTGTGTTGTGTTGGCAGCAGTCAGGGAACCGAAGGAGCCACAAGACAAAGAGGGTCGGAACGAAGAGATAGCACAAGCAGACACAGTAGCCAAAGAAGATCTGGCAAGTAGGCCATCTAAATTTTTCAGACATCAAGGAGTGGAGCACACAAGAAGAAAGAGCAAGTAGGGAGCTCAAAGATGTGTACGACAAATCAACAGAGAAAATCCCTACACAAATAGTGATTTTAATCACTAAAAACCATTGTAAATACCATTTCGTATTTTTGTAGCTCCATTTTGTGCAAGCCAAGGAGTCCTTGAGCTTGAGGAGCTTTAGAAGTATCTACCTGCCAATTTTCATATTTTTTGGATCTCGTTTGAGCCCTCAAAAAAGTCCTGGAACCTAATTTTTAACTAGGCCGGACATTACGTCTAGACAGGGCCAAAGCTAGTCAAAAAACTATAAAAGGAGCTAGAGAGCTCATTTTTGAGGGTAGATTGTAATTGAAATGAACTTGTAAGAGCTTTTTGAAAGTAATCTAAGAACTCCATTGCTTCTCACTCTTTGTCTTGCCGTGTGTGCGCGTGTGTGTGTATGTGTGTGCATGTTTGTGTGCTCCTCACTCACGCACTTGTGCCTCCACTTGCTCGAGGTCTGCATACCATCCTCACGTCTTCCCCGATTGACATTAAAGGAGGTGCTACTCATCACTGAGCTACACCAAATTTTGGCGCCGTTGTCGGGGATCGAGCTTTGAGGACGAGCGTGTGATGGTAAGACGTAGAGTTTAAGCGTTGGAGTTATAGGTATTTTCTTCACTTTTATCTATTTCCTTTTGTTTTCTTCATCACCATCATCATCATCACCATCTCCCGCCTCCATCTCCATCATCACAAAAATTTCAGTTTTTTGACTATATTTCCTTCCTCCTTCCATTTCCCTCATTCCACTTGTGAGAGAGAGTGAGAGAGCGATATTGTGTGTGCAGTTTTTGCATGTTTCTTGAGCTGTTTTGCAGGTACATGCTGCATCATCTTCTCCAGCACTCCGCGAAGGTACGGAAATCTTGGCAACTGTCTCTGTGTCGCCGACCTCTATCAATCGCGACCGACAGAAAAAATGCTCCATTTGCCAAACAAAGTACAAAACCATGATCTACATGCCTAGAGCTTCCCAAAACTGTGTTTAGATTTTTGAAATTCATCAGATTTCTGTCAATCGCGATCGCTCTGTCAATCGCGATCGACAAACCATGACGGACAGACCTGTCAATCGCGATCGATAGCCCACGACGGCTTTGTCAATCGCGACCGACAGAGTCAACGACCGATTGACTACGACGGATAGATCATACGTGTGACACGTGTCAATCGCGATCGAGTCATCAATCGCGATCGACCCATCAATCACGACTGACAACCCACGACGGCTCTGTCAATCGCGACCGACACAGTCAACGATTGTTTGACCATGACGGACAGACCCTCGCGACCGACTTGTCAATCGCGATCGACCCATCAATCGTGACTGACAGAGTCAACGACCCTTTGACCACGACTGATTGACTTTTCGAGCCACATGTCAATCGCGATTGACCCATCAATCGCGACTGACAACCACGACGGACCTGTCAATCGCGATCGACACATCAATCGCGACTGACAGCCACGACGGACCTGTCAATCGCGATCGACACATCAATCGCGACTGACAACCACGACGGACCTGTCAATCGCAATCGACACATCAATCGCGATTGACCTGTCAATCGCGACTGAAAGAACTTGTGAACGCGATAGAAGGGAAAATTTGGCCAATTTTTAAGGGCAAAAAAAAAAAATTAGTGGTCTAATTTTTTGGGGAACTTTTAAGGGTTTAGCAGTGCATTGTGAGGCCGCAACCCAAGTAATTCAAGAATTCCTATCTGCCTGAGTAAACTGTTTTGAACCCTGTTTTAGCACCAAAACCCTGATCGGACATAACTTCCTCATACAAAATCCAATTGCTGTGATTCTTGTTTTATCGGAAAGCTTGTGGGAAGTACAACCAAAACTTCCACTGGTTATGTGAAAATTAAGATCAGGATTATTAGATAGGGTTTTTGAAGTTAACCATACCCCGAGGTAGGAAAACTGAGGGATCCTTGGGATTGTTTTCCATAAAGGCAAAGGATAATTTGGTCTGTGAGTTACATGCAGGAAAGTGGTCTATTGTGTCAATTGAATTCAAGACTTGAGCTAACCGTGGGACTTTTACAGGTTCAGTAAGAGCACTTGAGGGCATTCAAGCAAGAGTAAGTGCAAGCTTGGGAATACGCATCTTGGGCACACCAGGGCAACAACACAAGGAAAGAAACTCAAGGTTGGAAAATCCTCAACTCCCTCCGTCAATTCCTAGCTTAGGCTAAGAACAACTAGTGATAGGAATAGACCAGGGCGGCAATAGGCATCAATCAAGTTGAAGACTACCTATGCACTCAAGTTCAAGATTAAACATAATCTCTTCGTGAGGAGATAACCTTAAAGGAAAGAATCTAACGTGGAACGATCAACGTACAGTGCGGAAATACACTCAAGTATACCTGACGACGTGATATCAGACAAGAGTATAAACACGGTAATCCACTAAAAAAAGGAATCAAGTAACTGATACAAAAGAACTCAGCAACGAGGTTGTACGTGGGCAAGTTTGGGCTATTCAATTAGGCTTATGAACCTTAGATCAGGGCGACATCTAGGGAGAGAGAGACAAAGTCTTAAGTCTTCAGAGGCCAGTGTCAACCACACTGCTAGGTCTTGGGCCCAGCAGTTGAGCCACCACCCATACTACCCTAGCTTTGAGACTAGTGAATCAGAGATGTCTTAGGAGCAACCGATTGGGTGCTAGCATCTATGAGGACGGCCTAGGAAGATCTGTGGTAGAGATTAGGACCAACCGATTGGGTGCTAGCATCTATGAGGACGGCCTAGGAAGATCTGTGGTAGAGATTAAGAATCCTGATCAATCCATTGGACTAGAGTGCCCAGCTGTCAAGTTTGAAAACGGAGCGTACTTCGACAAGGAAGGGACAATATATGTAGTCACCAGTCATCCAGAAAGGACTGATGAATTTGGGAATGTAGTCCCAGAATCGGACTTAGGTGACCTAGAGCAGGGAAACATGGGTGTAAAACCGAGGACCCCGCAAGGCAAATCTGTTCTCACTAGGATTATCACACCAGAATGGGTTCCCCAGGACAATAAGAGCATAGATCTGCTTCTGAACCGAGAAACGGATGAAGCCTTTTGGAGGTATAAATCTGATCGGCCAATTGATATAGGAACAATCATGATCTATGAGTTTAAGGATCCTGATAGCCCAGGCAGAGTGACCTACTTAGACCTCGCTTCAGAGAGGATCTTTGTGGTGACAGAAAATGATAGGCATGCTTACACTTGGAAGGGTGAATTTATTTTCCCCCAACCAAGATCTAATGTGTCCTATGGTCACCATGGAGAGGGAACATCCCAAGCTCATGGAACTCAAAGAGACCGAAGTAGAGATAGGCCAGAAGTAAGCTTTGCCAACCCAGGGGGCAGAGAAAGAACGAGGACGGAAACAAATAGAGTGGAGCCTGAGGTATTTAGAGCTCACAAGAATCAAAGGAATGCGGATGAGTTCCCTCTACCACGACCTAGAGAGCACACAAGGACTTTGAGACCGACTCAGCTAGTTAAGTCCATGAAGAACTACTTCGATGGCACTGGAGATCCATACGATCATGTGGCAGAGTTTAGGCAAGTTTTGAGAGCTGAACAAGTGGAGGATTTATTCACGCAATATAATGCCTTTGGTCTAACCCTTAGGAACACAGCGCTTACTTGGTTCCAACCATTGAATGAGAGACAATTCAGGAGCATAGACCAACTACTAGAGGCTTTCATTATTGAATTCTCTAAGAGTGGCATAAGACATAATACCTCCTCATTGATTCACAGTTTCAAGCAGACCCTGCAAGAGACCGTGAGACTTGCAGGAAGAAGATTCAGGCAATATCTTGAAAGATGCCTTGTTTCGGAGCTCCCCACACCAGCTAAGCAAGTGGCTTTATTCTTGGATGGATTGCTAAGTACAAAATTGAGATCCTATGTGTACTTGAAAGACCCTAGGACCATAGAAGAGTGTGTACGCATGTGCATCGACATTGAGGATAACCTAGGGGAGGAGTTAGAGCTATCCAAAATATACAAAGATTCTGAGAGTGCCTCTAGCCTCTCATCCACGCAATCCACATCAATTGAGGAACTTGCAGAGAAAGTAGCTCAGAAACTAGGTGTCACTAGTAAACAAATCCCAAGGTTTGCCCCTGTGAAAAGATGCTATACTTGTGGAGGCGACCATATGGCAAATGTATGTCCCATTATGGCTCAACCTCAAGTTAATCCTAGTAGCCAGTACTGCACCATAGAACAAAGATACACAAATCACACAGCACAAGACTGCCCATACAATAAGCAAGCGGTCAGGCAAACCTACCCTCAGCCATACCCTCAGCAGGGAAGGTACCAGAATCAGTACCCACCACAACAGTATACTAGGACTCAGCAAAACTACCAACAGCAATATCAGGCCCAACTGAGACCCCTGCCAGTGCTAGCACAACAACCACCTGCTCCTACCAATGTGATCCCTGTAAAGTATGCAACTACAGAAGAAAACTTGAGTAGAGCTATAGTCCCAGTAACACCATTAATTTCAGAAGGTGATCCCAGTGACCATAGCTTTGATTCTACACATGTTGATAGCCCCCAGGCCTACTACATGCAATCTCCTGAACATGGTGAGTCCTACTATAGTGAAGAGCCAAATGAACCTAGTTGGGAACCCGAGTACACAAATGTAATGTATACAAACCCTCACTCAAGACCCCAACCTAGGCAAGTAAGACCTCCATTCCCAAGAGGACCATGCTACAGATGTCAGGGAGATCACCTCATTCGTGAATGCCCCTTACCTCCACCTACACAACCCCAGTCAGCGACAATTCAAGGCTTTTGTCAAGATTGTGGAAAGGAGCATCTCTTACGAGACTGCCCAAGGAATCCTAATAACATGCCGAAAATCACTCCCATCAATGTTGTTGGGTTAGTGGTAGATTCCACAGGAAGTGTCACTTCCACTGCGCCAATACAAGTGGTCACGAGAGCCCAAGCCTTACAGCACAACCCAGGTGTAGGCCAGGAAAAGAGCCTAGAGGCTAGTGAAACTGAGAGCATAACCAAGAAAAGGACTAGAGCTTGGAGAGATAATCGTGAAAGAATGAAAAGGCAATGGGCAAAAAAGATGAGTGAACTCGAGGAAAGCCTCACAGAAACAAAGGCCAGGATAACTGAGCTCACATCTCAAACTCCCTCTCACACTACCCCACCACCACCATTCCCATCTCCATCCGACCCGCCACCTTCCAACCCACCTCAACTAATACCACCACCCCCTAGAGTAGGATCAGTCCTAGCAGATCCAACGCCCGAGGACCTAAACATAATGCTTAGAGCATATCAGGCCAGAATCCAAGAAGGGCCAAACATAACTGATCATGAAAAGTGTTACCCTAGAGCAGAACTGGAGCTAGAACGAACCAAGATTTTTGCTAAAATGGTGGAATTGGCTCAGACCATGTTTGAAGCCAGTCGCCTATTTAACATCTCTAGTTCAGCGAAGACACAATTGCACTTTGATGGATTTTTAGAAAGAATAGAGAAGCTAATTGCACAATCAGAAAAGGAACCCGCCTCTCAACATAAGGACAAGGCAAGTGAAAGAGCAGGTTTTCCTGCTCAGGAAGCATATGTGCCTGAAGCCTATGTGCCTAACTCTACGGAGCCAGACACATCATCTTCTATGAATCGATTCACACCAGAATTCCTACGAGAGATTCATGAAGACAAATGGGCTAAAGAAAGTGAAGTACCTCCTCCCATTGAACTGGTGGATGATGCACACGACCAATTCCCACAAGACATCCCATCCATTTATGAGGAGCAGGAGAGCACCCACTCTCAGGAAAGACTAGACGAGTCTAACTCTCTACAAGAATTACCCCACTTCACAGGCCCATGGGAAGCTAAGTCTACTTGTATGAGAGCACCCACGGTCATGGTACGAAATGAGGACTCAGTCTTACCTAGGAACTCAGAGGTAGTGAAAAACACTAAAGTGCAGTGCAATCTCAAGTTAGAAGAACTACTCAAGGTTAGACCTGAATTATGGAAACATGTCGCCAAACAAGTACCAGCGATAGTGAAACCTCATTCCTAGGTAGGATCACATAGGACAGTGCCAGAGATACCCTTGGATAAGATAGGAGACATGTGTGAAGGTGAAGAAGGGAACACCTATCTTCCCATTACCTACCAGGGGTACACCACCAAGGCAATTTTGGACTCAGCTGCAGGAGTTGCAATTGCCACCACTTCCCTATGGAAGCGTTGGGGCAAGCCAGCACTCAGGCCAACGAGAATGAAATTGCAGATGGCCGATGGTCATATTGAGAGGCCCTTAGGATTGCTAGAAGGAATAACTCTCACCACCTGTGGTGTCGAGTTCGAGCATACATTTGCTATATGTGATTTTAGCAAGAACCATGCCTATGAAATGATCTTGGGACGACCTTTTATGCGACAGTTGCAAGCGGTACAGGATTGGGGAACCAATTCTTTGTACATGCAACACTTAGATGTTACAACCAAAGTGAATCTCAAAGACTACTCTCATAGAGATGTCCCCCCTATCCAATGGAATCCCATCCATAGAGCCAAAGATGATACGGAATCTGTGCATTCCATAGGATCAGGATCCTCATGGATGCATGAAGACACCCACTTATGGATGTGCGAAGTGGCAGTAGAAGAGGAGAAAAGAGAAAAGGCCAGAGAAATAGGTGCAAACGAAACACATAGACCCATTCAAGACCCAGCCTATGCACCTGTAGTATTTCCTGATGAGGAATTTGAACCCCATGGTTGGGCAGAAATCTTAGCAACAATGGATGTAGCCATCAATGAGGAACAATGGACACCCCACTGTGATGACGATGGCTATGACATTTCAGTTTTCTCCATAGAACCAATCATGGGAGAGGCAGTGTTAGAAGAATGCGAACCTAACCCTGATGCATTTGAGGATGCGAGTGACTCCGATCTAGAGTCAATCATTATGGACCCACCTTTTGCATCAGATGAAGAATATTTCTATGAAGTAGAATTTCAACCCCAGAGGTATGGAGAGCTTACAAGTGATGTAAGACTAGCCACACATGTGACCCCGAAGGAAGACGGAAAGAAAAGAAAGAAGAGAGAAGTCACACCAGAAGAGGAAGAATCTTTGTTTGAGGTCCCGGAAAATTTTAAGTATGAGATAGATGACAGGAGAGTCATGATCAGAATGCCTAAACGAGAGGCGCAATCGGGGGAGGCCTATGATAACAAAGAAACCACCAAGAAAATAGTGGTAGCCATAGAGGAAGGAGAAGAGAGATGCACTTACATAGGACAAGACCTGACGGAAGAAGAAGAGCAAGAATTGATAGCCTTGCTAAGAGAATACAGAGATGTATTCGCTTGGAGTTACAAGGACTTGAAAGGTGTGGACCCTGACATATGCTCACACACCATCCCCATGACCTCAGATGCCAAACCCTCTAAGCAAAAGCCATATACATACAATGATAATTACGCTGCCAAGATCAAAGAGGAGATAGATAGACTGGTTGAAGCTGGATTTATCTATGAAATTGAGCACACTGAATGGGTATCCCCCATTGTTGTGGTGCCCAAGAAAAATGGAAAGCTGCGTGTATGCATTAACCTGAAGAAGGTTAATGCAGCCACAATTCGAGATAACTATCCGCTTCCTATCATAGAGCATCTTTTAGAAAGAGTAGCAGGCAAGGAAGTGTACAGCTTCCTCGATGGATTTTCGGGCTACAATCAAGTATCCATAGCTCCAGAAGTTTAGCATAAGACGGCATTTGCCACTGAATGGGGCATATTTGCCTTTAGAGTAATGCCATTTGGGCTTACTAATGCACCAGCAACCTTCCAGAGGCTGATGTGCCATGTATTTAAGGAGTTCCTGAGGAAGAATTTAGAAGTCTATGTTGATGATCTTTGTGCTCATTCCAACATTAGACAAACCCATATCCCTGAACTCAGACAAATCTTTGACAAATGTAGAGAATATCAGATCTGCTTGAACCCAGAAAAGTGTGTTTTCATGGTCAGGCAAGGCAAGATTCTCGGACACATAGTGTCAAGGAATGGCATATCCACCAATGAAGAGAAAGTGAGAGCCATAGCCGAGTTACCTAGACCAAAGAACGTCAAGGAAGTGCAAGCCTTCATGGGGCATTGTGGTTATTACCGCCGGTTCATTCATATGTACGCTGTCATTGCAAAGCCCATGTATGGACTCTTGACTAACTTTGAGTGGACTGATGAATGTGAGAACTCCTTCAATGAGCTCAAACGGCGATTGTGTTCAGCACCAATCTTGACCACCCCGGATTGGAACAAGCCATTCCCTGTTCATGTGGATGTATCCAATTATGCTATTGGGTGTGTACTCGCACAACCTATGGGTGAAGGTAATATGGATCTTCCAATTGCCTATGCTAGTAGACAATTGAATGCAGCAGAACGAAATTATACCACTACTAAGAGAGAAGGACTAGGCATGGTATATGCGGTTAAAAAGTTTAGACATTATCTGCTTGCAAATAAGTTTAAATTTTTTACTGATCATCAGGCATTGTTGTACTTGGTAAACAAGCCATGCAATACAGGAAGATTAGTAAGATGGTTTCTCTTACTAATGGAATATGATTTCGAGGTTGTGGTAAGGAAAGGGAGGACTCATTTGAGAGCTGACCACCTTTCTAGGCTCACATCGGGAGAGGCCCCACAAGGAGTGTCAGATGACCTTCCTGATGCTTACTTGTTTAATTTGGAAGTTGTACCTCAGTGGGCTAAGCCATTAGTACCAGTACTGACCTATGGGCCTAATCACCCAGTAATAAACACACAGGATAGAGAGGTAGTAAAAGCCCAGAAGTATCACATCATGGCAGGAAGTATGTACAAGCACATAGATCAAGGAATCTTGGCCTGTTGTGTGGAAGAGGATGAGTACGCTAAATGGTTGCAATTAGCACATGTAGGTGCATTAGAGCAACACTATTCAAAGCAACGAACCCTACAGACACTAAGGAGACTCGGGGTGCATTGGCCGACTATGGAAGCCGATGTCCAAAAGTTGTGCAAGGAATGCCCTATCTGCTGCACTAAACCACCTGTGGAACATGCCACTCTTTATCAAGTGTCCATAGTGCCGGATTGGAGTGAACCACTAGTATCCTTTGTGAGGACAAAAACATTCCCTCCAGACATGACTCTGGCTAGGAAAAGGAGTTTAGAACAAGAAGCCCAGGATTACTCACTCATTGGTGATAATCTATACAAGCATGGTAAAGATGGTTACCTGAGACTATGTGTCCATGAGAGTGAATATCTTAAGATCTTGGAAACTGCTCACCAAGGTGTAGCAGGAGGACACTTTGGACCAGATCGGGTGATCAAGGCAATACTATTTGCGCTTCTGGTGGCCGACCCTTCACATGGATGCACATACCTATGTGAAAAGATGTGATGTCTGTCAAAGAACTCAGTATCCTATACGTAAAGATGAGATGCCACTGAAACCTATGATGGGTGGACGTGCATTCTCTAAGTGGGGAATAGACTTCGTAGGTCCTATTAATCCCCCAGCTAAGGGTTCTCATGCAGAATATATCATTGTTGGACAGACTATCTAACAAAGTGGGTAGAGGTAAAAGCCACAACGAAGAACGATGCTCAAACAACTGCTAAATTCTTGTTTGAGAATGTATTCACAAGATACGGGTTACCTATAGAGCTAGTCAGTGATAGAGGCACTCACTTCTTGAATGAAGTTATTGAAAATCTGCTCCAAGAGTTCTTGGTAGTACATAAAAAGTCTGCCCCCTACCACCCTCAAGCAAATGGCGAGGCTGAGAGCACCAACAAGATTCTGTGCAATGTGTTGACCAAATTAGTGAATAATAAACGCTCTGATTGGGACAAACAACTACACCATGCTGTTTGGGCATACCGAGTCACCTACAAAACGGTACTCCAAGCCACCCCCTTTCAGATGGTATTTGGTCAAAATGCAGTGCTACCATTGGACTTCTTAATACCTACACTGAAAGTAGCACAAGAACATGAATGGACGGGTCATGAACTATCCTGTAGACTTTTTGACCTTGAACAATTAGGAGAAACAAGACTGAGGGTAGCTGCAGGAATATATGCAGCTAAGAAATGACAGAAGGCATATTTTGATGCCCATATTAAGGATAAAGGCTTGAAAGCAGGAGATCTGGTACTAGTCTACACTTTGAAACAAGATGCGAGGAAACTAGAGAAAAGAGGTTACGGACCCATGATAATTAATAGGATCTCAACGAGTGGAGCAGTACAGCTAGCCACCTTAGAAGGTGATGTTCTCCCAAGCTACATTAGTGGATGCAGAGTCAAGTTGTATCAGGAACCTCTCACAGAGGAAATGCTAAGTCGACTCAATACTGCTAAGAAATGGAAAGAAGAAGAAAAGCGAAATCGAGAGGAAGCCCAAGCAGAAGCTTTAGAACGTATACGGAGAATGAAACTAAGAAGACAAGGCAGAGAGCAACCTAGGCTAGATGCACATGCAAATCAGGGATATCATGTGGCTATGTGTGAAGTTTGAGGTATCAGCTCTCATAGGATAATTGATCGACGTCCTTTTATAACCTTAGATATAGGACAAGGAAAAGGTGCAAGGACTGTAAGAGCCTTGATTGACTCACGTGCACCCACTAGTGCTGTTCAATTGTCTTACTGTCAAGAGTTGAAATTATCTGTCAATCCTATAGAAGCATATCTCGTAGGATTGGAAGGCGTGGAAACCCCTTGCATGGGCGAGGTGGAACTTCCCCTCTATATTCATGACGAGGCAATGAGAGTCAAAGTACTAGTATGTCAAGATGAGGACCTCACTGAACCTCTTGTCTTGGGTCAAGACTGGATCTACGACCAAGCAGTCAACTTAAACCTAAGAAGTGGACTTCTTCAGGTATGGGTGAATCAGAGTAGAATTACAGTTGAGTTAGATAATGGAGCACTCCAGGAACTAGGAAAGGCACAGACTCCTGGTCCCTCTAGGGGTACACATGAAGTTGACCATGCTGTTCTTGTTCAAAGCTATGTGATGCAGAGGAATGGAGATCTCAATAGAAAAGTCAAGGCATCGGCGGAACTCCCTTCTTTTCCAAAGGCCAGAAGGAGGCAGCAACTAAGGGCAGAACAATTACTAAAGAATGTGCGAAGCAGAACAACTCAGCTAGTGAAACAAATGTGGGTGCAAAAAGGCGAGCTGCCTACTGGAGTCAAGTCACGACAATTGTCTCAACTTCCTATTAGTAATCAGCGACATGATATTAATACGAAGACTTCCAAAACCTCTTTTGAGAAAGTGAAAACTATCTGGGTACACAAGAAGTCGATGAAGGCTGGCCCACAATCAAGACAAATCTAGGTGCCTAAGGCTTGCTTGCGAGCGCAACTAGCCCCAAACAAATCACATCATACACGACAGGGTTCACTCACTCAAGTAGCCGCCACCCACTCTTGTCTGATACACTCGAACACACTGCCACCTAGAAGCACGCACAGACGCACTCGTAAATGGGTCCCAAAGACACATCACCCCTAAGCAGAATTACTCATGCAACCCTCTCGAGTCTCCACAACACCAAGACCAAAAGCCATCCATGGTGTTTGGCAACCTAAGACTTGTAATAAACCCCCCGACCCCAATTTGTGAGTTCATCTCCACTTACTAACTGCATCAGTCACACACTGCATCTTTCCATCTAGCTCCTAGGACTATCCATTCATTAACTACACACACGGTCATCATGCACTTACTAACCCACTAACCCATTACTCACATCACAATAATACTGTAACGGGGGCAACACGCGTTCTATCTTGTCCCTTACATGCTTTGTATTCTCAACAAAACCAGCTCGCAAGCAATAACGATGGCAGAAGCTGGAGGCCCTAGTTCCCAGGCAGGGTCCAACGCACAGATTGTGGACATTGAAACCATTCTTTTGGAACCGCCACTCACCGAAAGGCCTCAAGAGCTTCAAGCGGTGCATGTCCTTCCTATCCAGGACCCTCCTCAGGGACACACTTCTCAAGTGGGGAAAGATGCTCATTGGTTTAGTGATGTAGCAGGGCCATTGGGTGACGGCACCTACTTCTGGGAAGCAGAAATTGAATTTAATGGCAAATGGGGACGCTACCACTTTTTCACTCGAGAATTCGAGAACTATCAGAATGCAGAGGAAATGCGATCAGTTTGGACCAAGGCAAGCCTGGATAGATATTTCAGGGCACACTTGCCTAAACCTGATTTTCTACGCTGCTCCTATTTCATAAGTACCATAACTCCTAGCAGGGTCAATGGAGGCGATAGTACTTTTGTACTACCATCATTGTTGCCAGGACACGAACTCAAGAGATTCAAGTTGACCCTCAATCTGGTACGGGAGGCATTGAACATGCAAGGTATGCACATTCCCACCGAGAAAGAAACAATGGTCCTGGGTAGGATGAAGCATAAGGATCTCAATAAATTGAAGGACATGGTGGCAATGACGCCTACCATTACTCTCCACTTACGAACTGTTATGCAACAATTTGCTTTTCCCGCACAGGAAGGATTCACTATGCCCCCTAAGAAAATATGGTTCAACTTATACTTGGCAGAAACAGAGAACCTCATCCTCAACATACCGCACTGGGTCATCGATCAGATACACCTAGCCCATCAGCGTTGGATTAAGAAGCAGAAAAATGTACTTCATGGCTTTTGTGCCCTAACAAGAATAATTTACAGGTGCCTAGCATATGACGTGCCCATTCAAAGAGCACTAGTGTGGTCCAGGGCCCAAGAATTCCAAAGGCGACTATCATCAACGGGTCCTCCATCAAAGAAGATGAGAGGGGGCGTCCAATTACCATGTGCTCAACCAAGGGGAGCCACTACCACACCTGAGGTGACTCCTCCTCAAACTAGGCGTGTTCGGCCATTCACCATTCGTCTTCCCAGACCAAGTACAAAAGGACCCAACTTGGTGTTTCCCCCCATTCCATCAGACTTGGAATTTCCACAGGGATTTACTCTCAATGACCTCACGGATGAAGAAGTTGCCAGGCTGATCTACGAATCTAATCTTGAAACAGAAGCCGACCAGACCCAAGAACCACATCCCACCACAACAACACCAGCCCCGAAACCACCAGTCATCGTAGAAGTCGAAGGAGAGCAACAGGAAGCAGGAGAAGAAGAAGAAGAAGCTGACGAAGAGCAACATCAAGAATATGAGGAACTTTCAGAGCTAGAAAGTGCCCCAGCATACTCAGCACAAATAAAAAGATTGTATCAAACCATGAAACGAGTTCAGGAACAACACAAAATGTCACTTGAATCAGGCAAGGTGCTCATGAGCCAACTATTGGCAGAGGAAGGTGTGGACGATATGTTTATCGAACCCATGAACCTACACGTAGAGGCAGTCGGCCTGGATGAGGCCATACATGAGGCCATGACATACATTAATCAATTTGAGAAACGTGTGCCTGCCCGCCCCAGGCGATCTGGAAAACAAATACACATCAATGCATCAGAACTGGAAGGCAACACAGAAACAGAAGAACATCAGGAGGCACCACTCTCCCCACCCACCTCACCTATCACTACACAAGTCACCTCACCACCTGGCACAACCACGCCCTTTTCTACCACTACCACCGTCGTCATGGGAATTCCTCTCTCTCCCGGTATCCAATTCGGAGGAGTTTCCATGCCCACCTTCACGACACTCTTCACAAATATCACTTCCACCCCACCCACTGTCCCCATTTTTACAGTCACACACACATTTGACACAATGGAGACATCACCCGCCACAGTACCACCCCCACCCCCCATGCAACCTCAATCCCCCATACCCCCTCCACCTACTTCACCACTTGACTCCACAGCATTCACAACTCCCTTCCCCTTCCCCATTCCCCTTGCATCTTCTTCTTTACCTGCATCTTTTAATGTAAATAGTATATTCCTGTCATTACATCATTGTGTATATCAACTTCAGCACGAGTACAGAAATCTAGAAAGCCGCCATCATCAGCTGACAACAAACCATCAGCAACTGCAAACACAACTCTTAAGGCTAGAAGAAGAAAATGCGGAACTCAACCAACGCCACACCACTCTCGAGCAAGCCCATCAAACACTCCTGGAGACACCCCAACCATCAGTAGAACCCGGTGTCAAACAACTCGAAGCCTTGCTGGAGGTGTACCAAACAGATAACCTGAGAGTCCGGCGTAATTTAACTCTACTTCGAAAGCATATGGCTACAACACTTGAAGAAAATAAACGGTTGCAGAAACAAAATGAAGAAAACCTGGAAGCAGCCATGGAAGGTTTCCCCCATGAGATCGATCCATAACAGTTCAAAGCGGTTCCCACAGAAACAATGAAAACCATCTTGGAAAGTTATGCGGATTTATTAGAAGCACATGATTATTTGGAAAGGGAACGAGATGAGCTACGCAGCCAGCTCAGGGAAAAGGAGGGTCCAACCAAGGTTATAGAAACAGCCTCGACTTCAGAGGAAGTAAAGGCATTGACAGAGCAGGTGGCTGAGCTCCAGAAAAAGTTACTAGAATATGAAAGGCAGCCCTCCCCAATTGTAGAACTCGAACCGGAGGAATTAGTACCCATTGAGGTGGATGAAACATATGAGGAACCATATGTTCCTATGTCGATGCCGGGTGGTGCACAGACCTCAGAAGGAATGGACACATTAGAAGTTGAAGTACCTGAATGGCTCCAAACACTCGAGAAGACAACAACAACCCATGAAGATAGAGTGGCCATTCAAATCCAATCTATGGCAAAGTTAAAAGACACCATCATCAAGTCTGAATACTTTCGAAGCATGTCTCATCATAGATGGATTGGCACCAACGATGATCAATATGTGCCATATTGTGTGCTCCTTGCGGATTACAATGCAGAGATTAAACGCAGTTGTGGCAAACCTCCAACTTTTGCCACACAATTTGGACCAGAGGATATCCCAGAAAGTGCGAAGAAAGGCTCCATTCATCAACCAACCTGGAGAATCCGTCTTCTTGAAACCTACCCGGAAATGGTTCGTACCTGGACTAACATGCCCCTTTTTATTAAATACAATCCTTGTTATGTTCCAGTATTCCGTCGGTGCACTTGGCCAGAGTTTACCATTGCTGTCAAGAACGTCAAGGGTTGCGCAAAGTGGTTAAATTATGTTTATCTAGCACCGCCACATGGCCCTCCCACTGTAAATTACATGATTTCTACCATCAGACACTGGAGCACTCGACTACGGAATACCCCAGATGTGATGGCACAAATGTGTATGAAAATCTTTGAACTAATGCTAATCACCTTCAGGACGTTCAAGAATATTAAAGACCCCCACTTCTCAGGTGTCGGATTTCTTACAAGAAACCAAGATCTGGTATACGACATGAGCACAACCCCATCCATAGAGGTAATATATGCTTGGCACGCCAGAATAAAGTACCTCCCAGCTTGTTTTAAACAGACATTCGAGGAGATGTTCATAACGGGATTCTGGGAATATCACTCAGAAATATTTGTACCCAGGCCCTCACATCTCCTCCACTTATTCGCTGTAGAGAGAACCATCCATTCAGAACAACTGTGGGTGCCACATCCGGACGTACCAGGACCAGTGAATTGGGATGCATTATTAAAAGATCTAGCACGGGGGCTCAGATTAGAAGAACATCACCTCGCTTCCTACGTTGTCCAATATTACGTTCAACGAACATCTAGACAAGGGTCTGTCAGGGGCGACAGACGCGAGAGTGGGGGGGGGGGTGTTGGCAGCAGTCAGGGAACCAAAGGAGCCACAAGACAAAGAGGGTCGGAACGAAGAGATAGCACAAGCAGACACAGTAGCCAAAGAAGATCTGGCAAGTAGGGCATCTAAATTTTTCAGACATCAAGGAGTGGAGCACACAAGATGAAAGAGCAAGTAGGGAGCTCAAAGATGTGTACGACAAATCAACAGAGAAAATCCCTACACAAATAGTGATTTTAATCACTAAAAACCATTGTAAATACCATTTCGTATTTTTGTAGCTCCATTTTGTGCAAGCCAAGGAGTCCTTGAGCTTGAGGAGCTTTAGAAGTATCTACCTGCCAATTTTCATATTTTTTGGATCTCGTTTGAGCCCTCAAAAAAGTCCTGGAACCTAATTTTGAACTAGGCTAGACATTAGGTCTAGACAGGGCCAAAGCTAGTCAAAAAACTATAAAAGGAGCTAGAGAGCTCATTTTTGAGGGTAGATTGTAATTGAAATGAACTTGTAAGAGCTTTTTGAAAGTAATCTAAGAACTCCATTGCTTCTCACTCTTTGTCTTGCCGTGTGTGCGCGTGTGTGTGTATGTGTGTGCATGTTTGTGTGCTCCTCACTCACGCACTTGTGCCTCCACTTGCTCGAGGTCTTCATACCATCCTCACGTCTTCCCGGATTGACATTAAAGGAGGTGCTACTCATCACTGAGCTACATGTTGTTTGCATGCTTCCACAAACGTCTAACTCCAATAGATATGCATGAAAATCAAACATACAGAACAAAACTAAAAATGGAAAAGTCGAATAAAGTACATTATGTTGATATATTTAGGTACACTTTTTTTGAACACACTAGGACAATCAGGACACTTTTTTTCCTCTTTAGGAGGTTTTTTTTCCAACTTGTATATATGTCGATAATCCTAACATGTCACTTATCTTTGTACATTATCTTGGTAATACATTTAGTATTGTGTGTTATGCTCCAAGCCTCTTCTTCTTCCTTGTGCTATTCGCGAGCTTTCGCAAACCTCAAACTCCAACAATTGGTATCAGAGCACGTCGTTGCTTCATCTAGGGCATCATCATCACCCCTCCAATCATAGTCTTAGAATCGCACAAAATTTGGTGAGCATACTCAAGGCGACTAGGAGTTCATGAAATTTGGTCAAAATCATGATCTGAGCTCGTTTCGGTCTCCGAATGCACTATCGTAGTGCTTGTGTAGGCAGTTTTGCCTTTTTTTGTACCAAAGATATGTACATGCTTCAGTTCGCTAGTATAAGCATCTTGAAGTTTTCTACAAGTTCAGTGGAACTCGATAGAGTAGTTGTGTTCAACTTTTTGAGATACAATCATTTTTCTACATCAGTGTATTTTAGTCAGTGGCCATGGTTGAAAGCAATGATGTATTGTGTATATTGGCTGTTGAGGATATCTTGGATGGTACCAATTATGGGCTTATATAATGCATCATGTATTGGTTGCAAAAGGATTATGGAATATTGTGCAAGATGTTAAAAAATGCCCTATTTCACCTACAAACACAGTTGTTGAAGATGATACAAATGGCATTGAATATGGTGATATCCTTTAGGTTCGTGTTCGTCCTACGGTTCTTGATGCACATACTGTAGAGCAGCTTTGATGGGATGGCAGAGATGCTCAAGCACATGCATTGATAGCCTTGTCTATCAAACGTGCCACTATTCCCCATAGCTCTTGCAAAACAACAAAGGATGCTTGGGATATACTTACTACTTTATACCAGGCAACAAATGAGGCTCGTGTTGCTTACCTCCAAAAACAATTGGAGAGTAAGCACAATGAAGGAGATTCCATGGATAGTTTTTTGACAAAGATCAAAGATTTGAAGAAGCAATTGATTTCTACTAATGAAGTCTTGCCTGGCAGTTCACTTGTGCAGACTATTATGAATGGTTTTCCAGATTCATATAAGAGTTTTGCTTCTACTCTTCGATTCATGATGAAAGGCAATCCAAATGCCTTAATATTTGAGGAATAGTCTATATTCTATTGCAAGAACATTAGTCTAGGCAGAACAGGTCCATTATGCGTGTTGTAGATCAAGCTTTCCTTGCTAGTCAGAAGGGCAAAGGTAAATGGAGCTCTTCTACTAGTAAGGAAAAATCCACTAATTTTGCACAATCAAAGAAGGATGACAGAGATGAGAAAAAAACACAAAAGTAGAAATTGTTTTGCAAATGTTGTAAAGGAAATGATCATGTCATAAAGATTTGTACAAAACTGGCTACAAAAAAGGCAAAGAAGAAAGAGGTTAGAATGGTTGTTGCAGAGGCCTCTACACCCAAAATAGAGTCTGCTAATCTTGTGTAGAACAAGAAATGGGCATTTACTATTGTTTGCAGTTATGACCCATCTTCTCATGAATAGTGTATGTATGTAGTAGACTCACATGTGTGTTACTTTGATAGTGGGGCAACCAAACATATTACCTTGTAGCACAATTTCTTCACTTCACTTGAGCTTGTCCCTAGAGGGAATACTATCATATGTGCCAACAACTCATCTTATCCTGTTATGGGAGTTGGTAAGATAATTTTGACTACTTTTGATGGTAGTTCTTTTACATTGGTAGATGCTTTATTTATATCAAGGATCAAGAAAATCTGTTATTACTTTCAGCATTAACCAAGATTGGCTTGATTGCAAAATTTGTTGATGATAGATGTGTAGTTCATGATCTGTCAAATGGTGACATCATTATTGCTTCTGGCATTTTATGTTGTGGGTTGTATGATCTCATAGATTATACAAAATCTATGAATGATTCCTTATGTGCAGTTCAAGATTCTCAGGCTATGATCATATGCAAAGCTTTGGCATGCATGCTTTGGTCATCTGAATTTTGCTAGTTTACTACACTTGTAGAAATCTAAAATGGTGTCCTTTTTGCCCAAACTTAAGGCACCTCGTAAACATGTCTGTGAAGGCTATATTTTGGGCAAAATGCAGCAGCCCTCCTTCCCAAAAAATGGTTAAGTTCGAGCTACTAAAAAATTGCAGCTTCTTCATAGTGATGTATGTGGTCCTATGCAGACACCTTCTTTTGGGAACTATCTTTACTTCGTGAATTTCATTGATGATTTTTCCAGGCATGTAGGTCCACAAGCAGTGATAAATGCTCACTATTTTGAACTTTTGTTTGTACGTATACAGAGACTTAAAATAAAATTTTCAAAACTTATAGTAGACTATAAGAGCTACCCAACAAGATTTAAATCATCCCAAATGGATATTCGAGCTGGGATAACCACCCTCTATAAAAAAAGCTACCTGTTTGCAACACTCTCTACCTATGTGCAGAGATATACCTTCACAAAGTTGGCAATTTCTCACAACTCATTCATCCAAATAACTTGAAATTTTGGCAAAGTTCAGGGCACAATATGATTAGACCAAATGAAGCTTGAAATCAATGAAAACCAATACAATGAGAGAGCAAACAATGCTCTGCAATCTGGTACAATCAGATTTGGAAAAGCCTAACTACACCTCTAGATAGAGAGGAGCAAAAGCATGAGAAAATGAGGTAAGCAAGCAAGGGGGCTGCTTGCTCGAGTTTATGACTTCAGTTAACTAAGTGGGAAACTTATGGAATGCATACAACACAAGAAACAAAGGCAAGGTGATGCTTATATAGAGTTTTACTTTTCCTACAATCTAACAAACCACCCACCAATCAGTTTAGTGCACTTTTTGGTGGCTGATTTGATGAGATTTGAATTTGATTGAGTTTGGTGGAGCTTCTAATTTTATTCCTCAACTTTTAGGTCCTCCTTTTTTATTGGTCCACTTGCAAAACTCGTGGTTGAGCCTTTTTGCAGGATTGAGACTTAATTTTCAACACTCCCACTCAAGTCTCAATGCCTAGGTCCTTCATTCCAATGCATGCCTTGAAGTGTTGTAGCTTTACTCCATCCAATGCTTTGCTAAACATATCTGCATATTGGTCCTTTTTATTGACATGCTCCACCTTGACATCCTTTGACATGATCTTCTCTCGAATAAAGTGGTAATGCACTTCTATATGCTTCGACCTTGCATGGAACAACGGATTTTGGGCCAAGCATATGCTACTTATGTTGTCACAAAAAATAGGTACTTGCTTAACCTGCAAATCAAGATCAACAAACAACTTCTTGAGCCACATAAGCTCACATGAGACTTGTGCTAAGCCTCTATACTCAACTTTGATCGATGAAAGAGCCACGATTGATTGTTTCTTTGTTCCATGAGATGGTCTTCTTCCCTAGCATGATAACATATCCACTAGTGCTTCTTCTGTCATCTTTGGAACTTGCCCAATCAGCATCACAATAATCTTGTACATTTAATCCACCATCAAATGGATAATATAGAACTTCATTCACTGATCCTTGGAGGTACCTAAGAGCCCTTTTGGCTACAACAAGATGAGGTACTCTTGGTGCTTGCAAAAATTGAGATAACACTCCCACTACATGTGCAATATCAGGTCTTGTCATAGTAGCATACAAGAGAGAACCAATTATTGACCTATATATGGTCGCATCCTTCACTTCTTCTACTTCATGAGCACTTAGTTTAACATCTACTTCTAATGGATTTGAAATGGGCTTGCAATCAGACAAGCCAAACTTCTTCAAAAGATCAAGAATGTATTTCCTTTGCATCAAGTATATACCTTCCTCTTTATATAGTACTTCAATCCCAAGGAAGTACCTTAAAATCCCTAAAACTGAGATTTTAAAGTCACATGCAAGCTTCCTCTTTATGTCCTTCATGTTGGCTTCATCATCCCCTATAATGATCAAATCATCAACATATATACAAATGAAAACAATTTTGCTACCTTCCTTCTTCACAAAGAGTGATGGGTCTGCATGACTCTAATTGTATCCACATTTTACCAAGTAGTCCACAAGTCTTTGGTTCCAAGCTTTTGGGGCTTGCTTGAGACCATCAAGAGCCTTCTTTATCCTGCATACATGATGTGGAAACCTCTCATCTTCAAAGCCTTGGGGCTGATCCATGAAGACTAACTCTTCAAGCTCTCCATTTAGGAAAGCATTCTTCACATCCAACTAGTACATCTTCCAACCTTTAGAGGCTGAAATTGCAATCAAACTTCTGATGGTGGACATCTTAGCTACTGGACTGAATGTTTCCTCAAAGTCTATGCCATAGGTTTCAGCAAAACCTTTGGCAACCAGCCTTGCTTTATACCTAGAGATGCTCCCATCTGCATGCCTCTTTACCTTGTACACCCATTTGTTGCAAATGACTTTCATGTCCTTTGTTCTTGGCACCAATGACCAAGTATCATTTTCTTCAAGTGCTTTGACTTCCTCCTGCATGGCTTCAATCCATTCCCTATGCTTATTTGCTTCTTCAAAAAAGTTAGGTTCTTCACAAGCTATAACTTGACTCATGTAGGCGTAGTGTCTTGCAATGAATGAATCATAAGTTAATCTTTGAACAGGGTATTTAACCCTATTGGATGACCTTATCTCACCATTAGTGGTAGGAATCTCCTCCTCCTTGGTTTAGATTCTTTAAATCCTAGAGTTTCTAATTTTTCCATATCTTCATCACTTGTAGATTCCATGTCTACCCATCGATGGTCTTCATCATTTGCGGTTTCCTTTCCTTTGCTACTTCCTTCACTTGAATCAACTTCATTCCTTGTCCTTCCATGCCAAGCTGATGTAGTACTCTCCTCTGATTGTGTGCTTGAATTGGTTGGACCACTTATCTCCATGCTTTGTTGTTGCTCTTTGAACTTCTTCTCGGCTTCATATGCATCATCAACCTGTAACACATCTTTGCTACCATACCAAGGTAGCAACTCATCAAATATTACATCCCTAGATACCTTAAGCTCTTTCGTGCAAGGGTTATATCATCTAAAACCCTTTTGCTCTGAAGAATATCCAAGAAATATACACCTATCTACCTTCAGGTCTAACTTGTGTCTCAATTCTTGAGGTATGTGAACATAACACATACAACCAAATACTTTGAGATGTGAAAGGTTGGGTTTCTTACCACACCAAGCTTCATAAGGTGTAACTCCATGTACTCCTGAGGTTGTACACCTATTCATAATGTATGTGGCTGTATTTGTTGCATCAGTCGAATAAGAGTTAGGAACATTCATTTCATTTAAGAAAGATCTAGCCACTTCTGTTATGTATCTATTCTTCCTTTCTGCCACCCCATTTTGTTGAGGTGTATACCTACAAGTGAATTGCCTTTTGATGCCATGGTCATGTAGACAATCTGAAAATTCATTTGAAAAATACTCTCCCCCTCCATCCGATCGGAGAATCTTTATATACTTCCCTGTTTCCTTCTCCACTAGGTTTATGAACCTCTTGAAGTGGTAAAACACCTCTGACTTTGACTTCGTGCAATACATCCAAACAAACCTTGTGATCATCTATAAATGTGACAAAATATCTATTACCTCCAATGGATGGCTCCCTTGTAGGACCCCATACATCTGTGTGTATGTGATTCAACACTTCATAGCTCACATGTGCTCCCTTCTTGAATGCCAATCTTCTTTGTTTTCCTAATTGACAACCATGGCACAAATGTTGTATATTTTGAGATGTAAGATCAGCTAGACCACTCACCAAGCCCTTCCTTTGCATGTCCTTCATCCTTTTGTAACTTTATGTGCCCAATTCTTTTATGCCATAAGTCGATTTCTGCAATCTTTTTATTTCCAATTGACAAGTAGACAGTATCAGGGGTTGATGGCTTTACCTCCATGGTGAAGAGTCTTCCTTGCTTCTTTCCTTTTGCTATGAGCTTTTAGTCCTGCATGGGGTCTTCAACAAAACATCCTTGCTCATTGAACCTCACCTCATAACCTCTTTCAACCATTTGATCTACCAAAACCAAGTTCTTTGTCATGGCTGGCACATGCAACACATCCTTCAACACCTTGGAGCTTTAAGATCCATTCAATGCAACATCTCCCACATGTGTAATCTTGTGCTCAGTGTCACACTGTTGATATATTTAGGTAGTGATGTGTGTGAACACACTAGGACCACCGGGGTACTTTTTTCCCTCTTTAGGAGTTTTTTTCCCCGGCTTGTATATACACCTATTGCCCTAATGGGCTACTTATCTTTGTACATTCTCTGGTAATACATTCAGTATTGTTTGTTTGTGCTCCAAGATTCTTCTTTTTCCCTGTGCTGTTCGCGTGCTTCTGCAGACATCTATCTCCAACAATTGATATCAGAGCAGGTCATCGCTTCATCTAGGGCATCGTCGACACTCCTCCATTTGCAGTCTCAGAATCGCACGAATTTTGGTGAGCATACTCAGCATGTTTCCGAGATCAAAACAGCTTTGCTGACTGGTGCCAAAATCGTGATCTCAGCTCGTTTCGGCCTCCGAACGCACTATCGTAGCGCTTGTGTAGGCTATTTCGTCTTTTTGTGCCAAAGGTATATACCAGTTTCTGTTCGCCAGTTTAAGCGTCTCAAAGTCTGCTACAAGTCTAGCAGAACTCATCTGGGTAGTTGTGTTCAATTTTTTGAGATACAATCAATTTTTTGCATCAAGGTATTTTAGTCATCGGCCATGGCTGAAAGCAGTGATGTATTTCGTATGTCGGCTGTTGAGGATAAGTTGGATGGTACCAACTACCCATTATGGGCTTATATGATGCGACATGTTTTGGTTGCAAAAGGATTGTGGAACATTGTGCAGGGTATTGAAAGACGTCCTGTTACACCTGTAATGACAGGTACTGCAAATATAGGTGTTGGAGCTGATGAAGATGGTGTCGAAGATGATATTCCGCAGATTCCTGTTCGTGCTGTTGTTTCTGTTGCACCTATTGTAGAGAAAATTTGTTGGGATGGCAGAGATGCCCAGGCACATGCATTGATAGCTTTGTCTGTCAAACGTGCCATTATTCCTCAGATTCGCTCTTGCAGAACATCTAGGGATGCTTGGGATACACTTACCACATTGTACCAAGCTAGGAATGAGGCTCTTGTTGCTTACCTCCGAAAACAGTTGGAGAGTGAGCACATGAATGAAGGTGATTCTATGGATAGTTTCCTAACGAGGATCAAAGATTTGAAGGAACAGTTGATTTCTGCTGATGAGGTTATACCAGATAGCTCACTTGTGCAGACCATTCTGAATGGTCTTCCTGATTCATATCAGAGTTTTGCTTCTACTCTTCGGTTGATGATGAAAGGCAATCCGAATGCCTTATCATTTGAGGAGTTAATCTCTGTTCTTTTGCAGGAAGATCAGTCCAGGCAAAACAGGTCCATTATGCGTGTTGCACATCAAGCTTTCCTGGCTACTCAGAAGGGTAAAGGAAAATGGAGCTCTTCTACTAGTAAGCTGAAATCTGCAAATGCTGCACATTCGAAGAACCAGGATAAAGATGAGAAGAAATCAGAAAAGCAGAAATTGTTTTGCAAGTACTGTAAAGGGAATGATCATATCATAAAGAGTTGTCCAAAACTGGCTGCAAAAGAGGCAAAGAAAAAGGAGGCTGGAATGGTTGTTGCAGAAGCCTCTACACAAAAAAAAGAGTCTACTAATCTTGTGCAGTAAGAAGAATGGGTGTTTACTACTGTTTGTAGTTTTGGCCCATCTTCTCATGAGCAGTGCATGTCTGCAGTGGACTCAGATGTTTGGTACTTTGATAGTGGGGTGACCAAACATATTACCTCGCAGCGTAGTTTCTTCTCTTCACTCAAGCCTACCCCTACAGGGAATACTCTCACATGCGCCAACAACTCCTCTTATCCTGTTATGGGAGTTGGTAAGATCATTCTGACTACTGCTGATGGTAGATCTTTCACCTTGTCAGATGCTTTATTTGTGCCAGGGATCAAGAAGAATCTGTTATCAGTTTCTGCATTAGCCAAGATTCGCTTGGTTGTGAAATTTGTTGATGACAGGTGTACAGTTCATGATCTATGAAATGGCGATGTGATTATTGCTTCTGGCATTTTGTGTCATGGGTTGTATAAGCTCATAGACTATGAAAGATCTGTGAATGATTCGGCATGTGCAGTTCATGATTCTCAGGCTATGTCAGATGCAAAGCTTTGGCATGCACGCTTTGGTCATCTGAATTTTGCTAGTTTGCTATGCCTGCAGAAATATGATTTGGTGTCTTCTTTGCCCAAGCTTGAGGCACCTGGAAAACATGTATGTGAAGGCTGTATTTTGGGCAAAATGCAGCGTTCCTCCTTTCCAAAAGATGGTTCAGTTCGTGCTACGCAGAAATTGTAGCTTGTACATAGTGATGTCTGTGGTCCTATGCAGACACCCTCTTTTGGGAATTACCTTTACTTCGTGACTTTCATTGATGATTTTTCCAGGCATGCATGGGTATATCCACTCAAAGCAAAGTCCGAAGTGTTCATGTGCTTTAAACAGTTTTTGGTTCTCGCTGAAAATCTGTTAGCATGTAAAATGGGCACCCTCCGTTTTGATCGAGGGGGGGAATATATGCCTTCTGATTTTAATGCATTTCTGACTGAACGTGGGATAAAACACTAGTGTACAGTACTGTATACACCTCAACAGAATGGAGTTGCTGAACGAAAGAACAGGTCACTCATGGAGATGGCGAGGTGCATGGTCAAGAGTCAAGCTTTACCACATAGTTTCTGGCTTGAGGTTGTCATGTGTGCAACATATGTACTGAATAGGTGCCCCACTAAAGCCCTGCAGTCTATCACTCCATATGAGCCTTGGCATGACCACAAGCCATTTGTTACTCATCTGTGTGTTTTTGGTTGTTTGGCATATGCATTAGTGCCTGAACAACATCACAGAAAATTGGATGATAAGGCAGTAAAATGTATTTTTGTTGGGTACAGTTCTGAAAGTAAAGGCTATCGTCTGTATCATCCACAGACTAAATGCATTCTGGTTAGCCGTGATGTTGTCTTTGTGGAAGATGCTATTTAGCCATTGCTTTCATGTACTAAGGAGACATCTGTTAGCTCCAAAGACATGTATGATACGTTGATGCCTCTTTTTACAGGTGGACAATCTAGTGCTTGTCCTAATGAGGCAACTTCTCAGCCTTTGCAGGTTTCATATGATGATGCAGATCATTCTATTTCTGATGCAGATTTACATGATGCACTTGTTGATGAGAGAGCTGATATTGAGCAGGCAAAAACTATGCCAAAATGGCTAGTGTAGACTTTGTGTGACAACAAATTAGATGCACCTTTGTCATATCGTACTCGTTCAGGCTCTCATAGTGCCTCCTTTGCATCAGATTGCTATGCTATGGCTGCGTCTAGTCTTTGTGATGAGAATGAGCCTGTTTCTTTTGATGAAGCACATAATTCAGAAAATTGGATGGCTGCCATGCAATCTGAATATGATGCTATAATGAAGAACGGTACATGGTCTTTATGTGACTTGCCTCCTGGCAAGAAGGCCATTGGCACTAAGTGGGCATAGAAGCTGAAGTGTAAACCTGATGGTACAGTTGACATGTATAAGGCTAGGCTTGTTGCAAAGGGTTATGCGCAGGAAAGAGGCATTGATTTTGATGAGACCTTTGCACCTACATGCCGTATGACTACTGTTCGGAGCATTTGTGCACTTGCAGCCCATCATGGTTGGTATGTACATGAGTTGGACATTAAAACAGCATTTCTGAATGGTGACTTGCATGAAGAAGTGTATGTTTTTCAACCCCGTGGCTTTGTGCAGAAAGGGCATGAAAATCAGGTGTGTAGGTTAAAGAAGGCATTATATGGTTTAAAGCAAGCATCACGTGCTTGGTATGAGAAGATACATGCCTATCTAGTTGCACATGGTTTTGTGAACAGTCCAACTGAAAGCACCTTATATGTTAAGCGTGCTAATGATGTGCTTCTGATCATTGTTGTCTATGTTGATGACATGTTGCTCACTGGTCCTATTGAGAAGCATATTGCTGATTTCAAGGCTGATTTTCATGCCTCATTTGAGATGTCTGATTTGGGGCATTTGCATCACTATTTGGGCATTTAGTTTATGCAAGTTGATGGTGGAATGGCTTTGTGTCAAACGAAATATATTGACACATTATTGCAACGTTTTGGCCTTGAAGACTGTAAGCCTATTGCCACTCCTATGGAGACAGGTTTACGATTGAGTCTTCATGATCCTAGAGATGCATTTGATGTTGTTCTCTATCAGCAGGCTGTTGGATGCTTGATTTACTTATGCATTACTCGGCGAGATATTCAGTTTACTGTCTCACAGATGAGCAGGTTTATTCATTGCCCAGGAGTCACGCATTGGAAGGCGGTTAAGCGCATCTTTCGCTACTTGAGTGGTACTCGGCTACTTGGGTTGTTTTATCCCAAGGGGGGATCACTACCGCCAGATTTTCATGCTTTTTCAGACTCAGATTGGGCTGGTTGCTATGACACTCGTGTGTCCACCAGTGGTTTTTGCTTCATGCTTGGTAGCTCATGTATATATTGGTTGAGCAAGAAGCAGCCTACTGTGGCCACTTCCAGTTGTGAGGCTGAGTATAGGGTAGCTTTCACAGCGACTGTTGAGTGTGTGTGGCTCAGACGCCTTATGGCTGATTTGGGTGTTGGCTAGTCTTCTGCCACCACCATCTTCACTGACAGTTAGAGCGCATTGGTAGTTGCGAGGAACCTTGTGTTCCATGCTCGCACTAAGCACATTGAGGTGCATTATCATTATGTTAGGGAGAGGTTCTCTGCTGTGGAGATCAGCTTGGCATATGTGCCCACGCAGGAGAACATTGTAGACCTTTTCACGAAGGCTCTCCCTAGGGAGAAGTTTGAAGCTTTCCGCAAAGCTTTGGGCTTACTTCCTTTTGTTGAGTGATTTCCACATAGCTTGGCACTTCCTTATACATGAGTGCCAGCTACTTGTTCACCGCATCACACCCAGGGGGGATTTGTTGATATATTTAGGTAGTGATGTGTGTGAACACACTAGGACCACCGGGGCACTTTTTTCCCTCTTTAGGAGTTTTTTTTTTCCGGCTTGTATATATGCCTATTTCCCTAATGGGCTACTTATCTTTGTACATTCTCTGGTAATACATTCAGTATTGTGTGTTTGTGCTCCAAGCTTCTTCTTCTTCCTTGTGCTATTCGCGTGCTTCCGCAGACATCTATCTCCAACACATCCCCTATCTCTACATGTCCTTAAGTGATGGGTAAATGTAAATTAAAGAAAATATCTTTATTGCAACTCATATGGTTGCTACAACCACTATCAATGTACCATGTAAAATCTGAATTGACTCTTTTGCTTGAACCATACATCATAAGCAAGTTCCCATTTTCTGAATTTGCTGAAGTACTAGCATAATTATCTTGGTTCCTTTTGTATCCTTGATTGCCTCTTCCTTTGGACCAACAATGTGTTGCATAA
Source organism: Ceratopteris richardii (assembly GCA_020310875.1). Classification (NCBI taxonomy): domain Eukaryota; kingdom Viridiplantae; phylum Streptophyta; class Polypodiopsida; order Polypodiales; family Pteridaceae; genus Ceratopteris; species Ceratopteris richardii. The sequence goes on from CM035437.1 coordinate 106,802,007, forward strand.
TGGCTCGGTTTTCCACAATTGTAGCATTCTTCATTGGATGCTTCTCTTCCATGTGATCTTCCTCTACTCCTTCCTCTTCCTCTTGATCCATAGCTTTGGTTGGAGACTTCTTGGTTGCTTGAGATTGATCTTGACCTTCCTCTCCCTCTACCTTGGGAGTTTTGCCCACCTCTTTTGCCTTTGCCTCTACCTGCATAGAAAACTTGGGCTTCGCTGCCCTTTGATTGTGAACCTCCTTGGTTCATCTCCTCGATCACCATCAATGTGACTAATTGATCAAATTTTGGTAGGGAATCCCTCACATAAACTGATGTGGTGAATGCTTTCCACCTTTCATCCTCTCTCAAGCCATTGAGAGTGTGTGCAACAAGATCATTGTTGATATATTTAGGTAGTGATGTGTGTGAACACACTAGGACCGCCGGGGCACTTTTTTCCCTCTTTAGGAGGTTTTCTTTCCCTCGGCTTGTATATACGCCTATTGCCCTAATGGGCTACTTATCTTTGTACATTCTCTAGTAATACATTCAGTATTGTGTGTTTGTACTCCAAGCTTCTTCTTCTTCCTTGTGCTGTTCGCGTGCTTCCGTAGACGTCTAACTCCAACAAGTGGTATTAGAGCAGGTCGTCGCTTCATCTAGGGTGCCCTCGACACTCCTCCGTTCGCAGTCTCATAATCGTATGAATTTTGGTGCCAAAATCGCAATCTGAGCTTGTTTTGGCCTCCGAACGCACTATCGCAGCGCTTGTGTAGGCTATTTCGTCTTTTTGTGCCAAAGGTATATACCAGTTTCTGTTCGCTAGTTTAAGCGTCTCAAAGTATGCTACAGGTCTAGCAAAACTCGTCTGGGCAGTTTTGTTCAACTTTTTGAGATACAGTCAATTTTCTCCATCAAGGTAGTTTAGTCACTGGCCATGGCTGAAAGCAGTGATGTATTCCGTATGTTGGTTGTTGAGGATAAGTTGGATGGTACCAACTACCCATTATGGGATTATATGATGTGACACGTATTGGTTGCAAAAGGATTGTGGAACATTGTGCAGGGTGTTGAAAAACATCCTGTTACACCTGTAACAACAGGTACTACGAATACAGGTGCTAGAGCTTATGAAGATGGTGTCGAAGATGATATTGTGCAGATTCCTGTTCGTGTTATTGTTTCTGCTGCACCTACTGCAGAGCAGATTCATTGGGATGGTAGAGATGCCCAAGCACATGCATTGATAGCTTTGTCTGTCAAACGTGCCATTATTCCTCACATTTGCTCTTGCAGAAGAGCTAGGGATGCTTGGGATACACTTACCACATTGTACCAAGCTAGGAATGAGGCTCGTGTTGCTTACCTCCAAAAACAGTTGGAGAGTGAGCACATGAATGAAGGTAGTTCTATGGACAATTTCCTAACAAAGATCAAAGATTTGAAGGAACAATTGATTTCTGTTGATGAGGTTATACCAGATAGCTCACTTGTGGAGACCGTTTTGAATGGTCTTCCTGATTCATATCAGAGTTTTGCTTCTACTCTTTGGTTGATGATGAAAGGCAATCCGAATGCCTTATCATTTGAGGAGTTAGTTTCTGTTTTGTTGCAGGAAGATCAGTCCAGACAGAATAGGTCCATTATGCGTGTTGCAGATCAAGCTTTCCTGGCTAGTCAGAAGGGCAAAGGAAAATGGAGCTCTTCTACTAGTAAGCAAAAATCTGCAAATGCTACACATTCAAAGAACCAGGATAAAGATGAGAAGAAATCATAAAAGCAGAAATTGTTTTGTAGGTACTGTAAAGGGAATGATCATATCATAAAGAACTGTCCAAAACTGGCTGCTAAAGAGGCAAAGAAGAAAGAGTCTAGAATGGTTGTTGCAGAGGTCTCTACACCAAAAACTGAGTTTGCAAATCTTGTGCAGGAAGAAGAATGGGTGTTTACTACTGTCTGCAGTTTTGACCCATCTTCTCATGAGTAATGCATGTCTGCAGTAGACTCAGATGTTTGGTATTTTGACAGTGGGGCAATCAAACATATTACCTCGTAGCGCAGTTTCTTCTCTTCACTCGAGCCTGCCCCTACAAGGAATACTGTTACATGTGCCAACAACTCCTCTTATCCTGTTATGTGAATTGGTAAGATCATTTTGACTACTGCTAATGGTAGTTCTTTCACTTTTTGAGATGCTTTATTTGTGCCCGGCATCAAAAAGAACCTGTTATCAGTTTTCGCATTAGTCAAGATTGGCTTGGTTGTGAAATTTGTTGATGACAGGTGTACGGTTCATGATCTGTCAAATGGCGATGTTATTATTGCTTCTGGCATTTTATGTCGTGGGCTGTATAAGCTCATAGACTATGAAAGATCTGTGAATGATTCGGCATGTGCAGTTCATGATTCTCAGGCTATGTCAGATGCAAAGCTTTGGCATGCACACTTTGGTCATCTGAATTTTGCTAGTTTGCTACGCCTGCAGAAATCTAAGATGGTGTCTTCTTTGCCCAAGCTTGAGGCACCTAGAAAACATATATGTGAAGGCTGTATTTTGGGCAAAATATAGCGTTCCTCCTTTCCAAAAGATGGTTCAGTTCGGGCTACATAGAAATTGCAGCTTGTACATAATGATGTCTGTGGTCCTATGCAGACACCTTCTTTTGGAAACTATCTTTACTTCGTGACTTTCATTGATGATTTTTCCAGGCATGCATGGGTATATCCATTGAAGGCAAAGTCCGAAGTGTTTTTGTGCTTCAAACAGTTTTTGGTTTTGGCTGAAAATCTGTCAGCATGTGTAGCTCAGTGATGAGTAGCACCTCCTTTAATGTCAATCTGGGAAGACATGAGGATGGTATGATGACCTCGAGCAAGTGAAGGCACAAGTGTGTGAGTGAGGAGCACACAAACATGCACACACATACACACACACGCACACACAAGGTAAGACAAAGAGAGAGAAGCAATGAAGTTCTTTTAGATTACTTCAAGAGTGCTCATACAAGTTCAATTCTATTACAAGCTAACCCAAAGATGAGCTCTCTAGCTCTATTTATAGTTTTTGACTAGTTTTTGGCCTTGTCCAGACCTAGTGTCCTGCCTAGTTAAAAATTAGGTTCTCTGGCCTATTTGGAGGTTCAAACGGAGTCAAAAAAATGTGAAAACTGATAGGTAGGTACTTCTAAAGCTCCTCAAGCTGAAGGACTCCTTGGCTTGCACAAAATGGAGCTACAAAAATATGAAATGGTATTTATGATGGTTTTTAGTGATGAAAATCACTATTTTTGTAGGGATTTCTTCTAACATTTTGACATACATTTCCTGGAGCTCCCTACTTGCTCCTTCTTCTTGTGTGCCCACCTCTTTGATGCATGAAAAATTTAGATGGCCTACTTGCCAGATCTTCTTTGATTACTCTGTCTGCTTGTACCTTCTCTTCGCTCTGACTCCCTTCGTTGACTTCCTTGTCTTGTGAGTCCTTCAGTTCCTTGACTGCCAACACCCCCCCCTCTCTCGCGTCTGTCGTCTCTGACAGACCCTTGTTGAGTGGGTCGTTGGATGTAATACTCCACATCATTGGTGGCTAAATGATGTTCTGTTGTTCTCAACCCTTTGGCCAAATCAGTGAGTAGGGCATCCTAGTCTACTGGCCCTAGAACTTCTAGATGTGGTATACGTAGCTTTTCTGAATGTAGGGCTTGTTCCACCGCAAATAACTGTAGTAGATGAGATGGTCTGGGAATGAATATCTCGGAATGATATTCCCAGAACCCGGTGATGAACATTTCTTCAAACGTTTGTTTGAAGCAGGCAGGTAGATACTTTATCCGAGCATGCCACGCGTATACGAGGGAGATGGCGAGGTGTATGGTCAAGTGTCAAGCTTTACCACATAGCTTTTGGTTTGAGGTTGTTATGTGTGTAGCATATGTACTTAACAAGTGTCCCACTAAAGCATTGCAGGCTATCAATCCATATAAGGCTTGGCATGATCACAAGCCATTTTTTTCTCACCTGCATGTCTTTGGTTGTCTAGCATATGCATTAGTGCCAGGAAGTTAGATGATAAAACAGTGAAATATATTTTTGTTGGACACAATTTTGAAACCAAAGGCTATCATCTGTATCATCCACAAACTAAATGCTTTTTGGTTATCCATGATGTTGTTTTTGTGGAAGATGCTATTCAACCATTACTTTCATTTACAAAGGCAACATCGGTTAGCTCATGTGTACCTAAATCGTAGAACCTTAGGGACTTGTGTCAACTAAGACTGTACATCAATTGCTCCACAAGTGCATATATCGGTGGATTAATACACGTTTAATTATCAATATGTGAAATTAGACATATCAAGTGTATGAAGACATGTGCACACATGATGGTAAGTGAAGTGACAAGGCTACAATGCATGTAATTTAACTCGTCTACCTCTCCTACTCACTAATCCTCTAAAAATGCACGTTGCAATCCTTGTTACAGTAGTAAGCACAAATTCAAACTTTTCTCTAAGCCCGAACTCCGAATATGGTCAATAGTGGGTTTATTTTGAAGCTCTCAATGAGATGCATCTAATGGTGGCTTTTAGTCAAATCTGACAAACGTGCTTCAAGTTGAGCAAAATAGTGAATGGCAAGAAATGCCAACACCCGCTCAACAACTCCTCAAGCCTCACACACACACTACAATAGTTCAAACATGAAGGGGAGGGGTAGAGAACAGTTCTAAGCACACATTTCAAGCATCAAATACACACACAAGCTCTTGGAGAAGAAGATAATCAGTTGTGAAGACGCAAATTCAAAAATTTCAGCTTCAGTGTTCACAATGGCAAAAAGTTCTTTACAAGAGTCATCAAGTGAATTATAAACATGTGCCCTAAAAATGGTCCTTTCACACAATAAACTAGCACTTTTATTGAAAAACACTAAATTCATACTATTTTATAAGGATTATCTTACAATAATTGGAATTCATGCATGTAGAGGAGTCCTCTAGCGCATTTACATGGCTCCACAAGGTATTTCATGGAAACTTAAAGAGGAAAATTTATGCCCATAATTTGAAAATTTTGGGGACTCCCTTTTATGTGCTCTTTTTCTCTTCAACACTCTCTCCCTCTTTGTCTCTATTGTCCGGTGATAGGCTTTGCTTATTGTCTGTAGCTTTGTATTCATAATGGGTCTAGCCCTTTGTTGATAGCATCTCTGTAGTTGACCACCTCCAGCACCCAGTGGTCGAGGAAGCCTTCTGGACTTTCAAAGAATTTGTTACCTTATCCCAGCCTTAGTCCTATGCTTTCATCTTCCCCTTGGTATTCCTTACATGCATACCTAAGGGTGGCTATATTATCTTCGATACATATTAAGATCTTTTCCACTGCACGCACCATTTCGTAATCACTGCATCTTTTTTTGTCTGGTTGATGCTTCAAAGGTCCTATGATTAATCTTTGTTTACACACTTTAGTACCTCCTTCTTTCGTGATGCGTGCCCCTGTGGGGCTTTGGGCAGAGGGTGGCTTACCTTTATTGGATAGTTTTTCCTTTTTATTTTCTTCTTCTTCGTTTCTTGCTTGATTCTCCCTCCACACATCCCTCCTCCTCAACTCTATCATCCCTGACAGGCTTTGACTGGCGATGTGATTATGTCCAAATGGTTGTGCACTCTCTTTGATTCAATAAATTGGCTTCATATATCATGAGTTCTTTCCATTGTGCTGACTTTACACCATCATTTCGGGCATGTCGATGGTCTACAAAGAAGATTAACTCGTAGGCTACCAATCGAGCATTTAGATTTGAAGATAATTTTACAAAAATCTTCGAGTCCATTTTAAAAATCCTATAAAAAATTCTTCTTTGAAGGTCTGCATATAAGGACTCGGCAGAACCATCACGCGTGAGTATATGGCCATTATCATAAGTCGACTAGGCATTATAGAGAGGTCAAAAATTAAGGCATATGTGCCTTGGTTAATGCCGATGAAGTTCAAAAATGTATATTGAGCATGTTTGAAGACCTTCAAAACTGTTAGTAGCATGCTTAACACTTTATTCGTCATCTTTATCGCTAGATTTGGAACATCTTCATAACTTGAAAGTCAAAACTCTATGGTACGTACCATATATTCTTCTATACACAAATAGTTATGAGGTGGACTTGTTAATAGCGAATAGTTAAGACACTTGTTATTTATTGTGCCCTGACACTGTCCTTCCCAAAATTTCATCCAAAATCTTCTTCATGGCACTAGGCAAAAAGATGGGTTTACTTGTAATAATATGGTTCAGATTCCCAATGCACCTATAGAGTAGGATTCTTTTCCAAAAAATTTTGCCTCCATACTGGATCTACTTTGTGGAGCTCTTCTTGTGTATACAAAAAGGTATCTACTCTAAATTCTAAGTCTCGATCTGGTTCTTTTTTTGTCGTTCTTTTGATGTAATGTCTTATTTCTTCTTTTAGTAGTCCATATGGTACATTGAAGGGCTTCAAATCTGTTCCAGATTTTTACTTTTGATCTTTGCTTCTTTCGTCACTCTTACTAGCTGGTCTTCAAATTGTTCGGTAAGTTGGGACACTAGTAGTGCCCACTCATTTCGGCTTAGTTCTGCAATAGGCCATGTATTTCGATCAACACCTTGCTCCTCCTCTTCCATGGTGTACAAGTGAATTATTGATGGGAGGAGAAGAAGGACGTACCAGAATCTCCACAATAGATGCTTGAGAGCTTAGAACTACTGGTGTCCCCATATTGTCCTTTTTCGCGATCTGATCTTGTAGACTTTTAATGAGTGCATCTTTTTTCTTTTATTTGTTCTTTTGCGGTGGTAAGCTCTTTCTCACTTTGCATCTTGCTTTCTCTTGATATTTCCATTTGGTCTGCATCCTCTTTACATTCTTCGATGTATTGTGACTCAGCCGCTTTCCATTTCTTTCTTAATTCATTTGTGTCATGCATATATTTTCTTTCCCATTTTTCTCTCAACTCTTGCTCTTGCTTTAGCTGATCTGCATACCTACCTATCCGAGCTTCAAGCTCTTGTGTATTGTTTTGATTATTTTCTTGCACTTCAACCGATTAATTGAGCAGGATAGCATTCATCTGTTCTTTATTCCTGTTCCTTAGGTTGTTTACGTCATCCATGTATACTCTGATTTGAGCCTCTAAAATTTTGCTTCTATTTGATATGCATACCTTTTTTGGTTCACTGGCCTCATGTTTATTTTGAAGCTCCTTAAGCATGTGTTGGAGATTCTGATTCTCTTCGGTGAGTATTTTGCATTTTGCCATAGCTTCTTTCGTTTCATTTTCTTTGTTTGTAAGTGTTTGTTGAGCTTATAACACTCTTGCAGATAGCTCTTCACTTAATGTCTTGAATTGATTTCTCTCCACTAATGCTTTGTCATAATCTCTATCCGCTTCCATGAGTTGTTGTTGGGTGTCCATGGTTGTCTGGATCATTTGTTTCACTACTAATTTTAGTTGTGTTACATCTACATTCAATAATGTTTTTGGGACACTAGGCACTTCACCGGTTTGTACACCCTTCAATATGCATTTTCTCATTATACAGTTGTCGAATTTGTAATTGAATTTGATGTTCTTCTTCTTTGTATGTAGTAGACTTCCTAGAACTTCCTTGAAATGTTACATCTAGAGATGATGGCTCTACGACCACCTTGATTGGAGTAAATGGTTCTCATTCAATGATTATTTCCTCCATTTGTTCGTCCTTTGGATGTATCATTCGAGGTTGATCTTCCACTATAGCTTCCATAAAATGAAGTATAGTCGTTTCATTTATCTTGAGCATGTGTGGTTCCTCTTTTTGGTGTTCATCCACATGTTCATCTTGTACTTCAATATCTTGTTCGTGTGTATATGTTTATGCATGTGTAAATAGCCTAAAAACCCTAATCTTATTTTTATATATTTGATGTGAAAAAAACCTTAAAATCGTAATTTTATATTTTTAATTATATATATTTAATTAAAACACTAGCTATTTTCATATTTATTTATCTATACTAAAATTGTATATGTGTGTGTATATGTGTGCATGTGTGTATGTATGTGTGTGTGTGTGTGAATGTATGCATGTATGCATGTGTGTGTATGTATGCATGTGTGTATATATGTGTGTATGTATGTGTGTGTATATATGTGTGTGTATGTATGCATGTGTGTATGTGTGTGTGTGTGTATGTATGCATGTGTGTGTATGCATGCATGAGTGTATGTGTGTGTGTGTGCATGCATGTGTGTACATGTGCATGTGTGTGTGTATGTATGCATGTGTGTGTATGCATGCATGCATGTGTATGCATGCATGTGTGTATATGTGTGTGTATGTATGCATGCATGTGTGTATATGTGTGTATGTATGCATTTGTGTACATGTGTGTGTGTGTATGTATGCATCTGTGTACATGTGTGTGTATGTATGTGTGTGTATGTATGTGTGTGTATGTATGCATGTGTGTATATGTGTATGTATGCATGTGTGTATATGTGTGTGTATGTATTCATGTGTGTACATGTGTGTGTATGTATGTGTGTGTATGCATGCATGTGTGTATATGTGTGTCTATGTATTCATGCATGTGTATATGTGTGTATGTATGTGTGTGTATATGCATGTGTATATATGTGTCTGTATGTATGTGTGTATGCATGTATGTGTATGTGTGTGTACGTATGTGTGTGTGTCTGTATGCATATGTGTATATGTGTGTGTATGTATGTGTGTATGCATGTGTGTGTGTATGTATGCATGTGTGTATATGTGTATGTGTGTGTATGCATGCATGTGTGTATATGTGTGTGTATGTCTGCATGCATGTGTGTATATGTGTGTATTTATGCATGTGTGTACATGTGTGTGTATGTATGCATGTGTACATGTGTGTGTATGTATGTGTGTTTGTATGTATGCATGTGTATATGTGTATGTGTGTATGCATGCATGTGTGTATATGTGTGTGTATGTATGCATGCATGTGTGCATATGTGTGTATGTATGCATGTGTGTACATGTGTGTATGTATGTGTGTTTGTATGTATGCATGTGTGTATATGTGTATGTGTGTGTATATGTGTGTGTATGTATGCATGCATGTGTGTATATGTGTGTATGTATGCATGTGTGTACATGTGTGTGTATGTATGCATGTGTAGATATGTGTGTGTATGTATGTGTGTGTGTATGTATGATCTATCTTCCTATCTCTATCTTCCTCTCTTTCATCTCTCTTTATCTCTCTTTCTCTCTTTCTCTCTCTCTCTCTATCTCTCTATCTCTCTCTCATCTCTCTCTCTTTCTCTCTCTCTATCTCTCTATCTCTCTCTATCTCTCTCTATCTCTCTCTCATCTCTCTCTCTCTTTCTCTCTCTATCTCTCTCTATCTCTCTTTCTTTCTCTCTCTATCAATATAGAATAAAACAATCACTTATAGGTATGTCCCTCTTTTGGATCGTTGTCCTCAAAGCATAATATATGTCATCTATCCTGAATTCCAAAGAATCGATTCCAAAAAACTTCTACAAAATGAAAGAGAAGAAAAATTATAAAACATAAAGTATAGAGAAAGACAAAGGCTAAGAGTATGTGCACCACTTACCAAGCTGTGAGATCTAGAGAGAGAGAGTGTGTGTGTGTGTAGAGAGAGAGATTTGTGTGTGTGTGTGCACAAGACAATGCAGGTCACAATTTTGTTTGTGTCTGCAAGTTTGACAGAAGCAAGCAGTACTCACTATAAAACACGTGCAAAATGTTGATTTTTGCTCTCGGGTTCTCGGTATGTTTAAAACATGACCTCGGTATACGTGTCAGTTTATGCGTCGGTATGGGTGTCGGTAATTTCTAGTAAATTACTAATGCTCATACCGATGCATATATTGATGCATATACCAATGCTCATATTGGCGGTCCCTTTTAAACAATCCCGACGATCCATTTTAAACGGTCATATCGATCGTCACTTGATCGTCGATATGCTTAAGTGGACTTTTTCAATGTTTATACCGAGGCCGGGAGTGACCGTCGGTACAGGCAGCATCAGTATGCCCCTCATATGTTGTAGTGGAAGAATTCAAAATCAGTGATCTTGGTTTGTTAACATACTTTCTTGGTCTAGAACTTGTGTATGTAGATTCTGGTATATTTATTACTCAAAGAAAGTATATTCATGATATGTTGGTAAAATTCCAGATGGAGAACACCAAAATTGTAGGTACACCCATGGAACTCAACCAGAAACTTAGTTCTCATGAAGGAGAACTTCTTGAGGATGTTACAGGTTACCAAAAGCTTGTAGGGAGCCTTAACTATCTAACAAGAGTATACATTGCTTATGGAGTAAGTACATTGAGTCACTTTATGCATGCACTAAGGAAGCCTCACATGGAAGCTTCCAAAAGGGTGCTAAAGTATTTAAAGGGTACCATAAATGAAGGGTTGTTTTATCCCTTCACTTCTGACTTAGACATAAAGATGTATTCTGATGCAGATTGGGCTTGGCTCCAAGGATGATAGGAGGAGCACCTCAGGATACTTGTCCTTTGTAGGTCCAAAGCTTATATCATGGTCATCAAAAAAGCAACCAATTGTGGCCTTATCATCTACAGAAGCAAAATATAGATGTTTGGCAAATGCAACTCAAGAAGCTATGTGGCTCAAGCAACTTTATGCAGATTTGGGGTTACACACTTACACTCCAATAATCTTTGGAGACGACACTAGTTCACTTCATTTGGTTGCTAATCTTGTATATCATGCAAGGACTAAGCACACTGAACTATCATTATGTAAGGGAGAAATTACTTAGCAAGAATATTCAATTGTCCTATGTATCAACCCATTTACAATGTGCAGATATACTCACAAAGTCTTTGGATGGAACCAAGATGAGTAGATTCAAATTGATGATTGGTTTGCAAGAAATCAAGGAGGAATGAAGACCAAGCATGTTACACTTGAGGGGGAGTTGTTGGTGCAATGGAAACCAAGCCCACATACTTGGTAAATTAGCACATCTCTTATGGAACCCTATGTGATCAACCTCTTGTAAAAATCATTTACATTTATCCTTGTAAAAGTGTCCTACAACCACGAGGAAATTAGGAAGCATCAAATCTCAAAGCATTTGGTATTTGATTAATGACAGAATATATCCTATACTTTAGGTTTCACTTTTAGGTGAACTTTTGAATTTGAATTCAACATTTTGACTCCAAACTCAACTTTAAAAGAAGGATCAAACACCTGCGTGCTATCTTGATTCAATGAGATCATTTTAGAGAGGACACATTGTGATTTGAAGAGCTCATTCATTCTTCTCTCATTGTGCAATGACATTGTATTTGAACATGTTTTAATACATACATTTTATCATATCTTCACCTCACTTCTCTGTTATGACTACATCACCACACTGATCTTCTCATAGTGGGTTCTCAGTGTATGATTGTTCATTTATAGTGATTTAAAGCATGATATCTTCAGTATATTGTCTACTATATTGGTACAAAATCTCATTATCATTACTCATCTGAATCGTGAGATATTAGCATGTCATTGCTCTCTGGTTTGTTGACTATATCACCCCGAACATGTCGGGTATGTCCTATGATTTGCGAAACATCATTCTCAGTGTTTAGTTTATCATTTTTTATGAAATAACTCATGATTGGTAGTATTCTAAGCTAATTAGATATCCTCCAAATGAATTAGGCTAATTTCTATTGTGTTTAGAGAACTGTTCAAAACACTAAACAGTTGTAGAGGCAAGAATAACAAGTTTTTGGTCTTGGATCAACTTCCTTCCTATCTGTTTTGATCCATTGGTTAGTGGATCATGTTCCAAACATCATACATGATTATTTATGAGCATTAGCTAGATAAAGAGGCCCACTACACTCTCTAGCAATTATTCTTGGAAGGTGTGAAGCAGGATTAAGCAACACCACTTCGTCTCTGAAGACTATCCACCATCTCCTCCAACACTAGAGAAGTATCCCTCTTATCGAGTTGCGGCTTCAAAGTGTACGTCTCTAATATAATCACAAAATTTCTAGCATAATCTTGAAAAATACATCGATATTACTAAACCTTTTGTGGAACTTTTACGAATTGTTGATACTAATAAGTTTGTGATAGGAAAAGTTTATTGGTTTATTTCAGAAGTTATTCAAAAAGTGAAAGAATTTAATCAATTTTCATTACGAGAAAAAACACAGATTGTATCATTAGTAGAGAGAAGATGGACGCAAAAGAATACTCATTTACATGGAACAACGTTTGTTTTGGATCCAGCATTTCAACTCAATGGTCAAGCATCAAACAAAGAAGTCATGGAAAATTTCAAAACCACATGTCAGTTATTACTTCCAAGTACTGATGGTTGAGATGCATTCCACCAAAGAGTAGCTTATGTAAATCAAGAAGGAGGTTTTGGAGATCTATGGCACATGAAGCGATTCAAAAGCATCCACCTCCTATACGTTGGAAAGAGTACGAAGGCAATTTCTTAGTAGCCCAAACTGAACCATCTTTTGGAAAGGAGGAATGCTTCATTTTGCCCAAAATAGAGCCTTCACAAACATGTTTTCCAGTTACCCCAAGTTTGGGCAAAGAGGACACCATTTCACATTTCTTCAGGCATAGCAAACTAGCAAAATTCAGAAGCATGCATGCCAGAGATTTGCATCTGACATAGCATGAGAATCATGTACTGCACATGCAGAATCATTTATAGATCTTTCATAGTCTATGAGCTTATACAACCCATGACATAAAATGCCAAAAGCAATAATAACATCGCCATTTGATAGATCATGAACTGTACATCTGTCATCAACAAATTTCACAACCAAGCCAATCTTGGCTATATATATATATATATATATATATATATATATATATATATATATATATATATATATATATATATATATATATATATATATATATATATATATATATATATATATATATATATATATATATATATATAAAGGTTATGTATGGAGGATGTAAATAGAGATAAAGTGGAGGGTTCCAATGAAGGTTCAATGATATCCTCTTGTTCTGATCAAAGCACATTTTCAACTTCTTCAACCTGGAGGCACGAAAGAGAGAGGTTAATCAATTCAACAATTCATATCAAAAAGATGTTTAAGAGTTTAAAGATGACCATTTTGGAGAAAATTTTTAATTTTTTTAATGTCTCTCGGAGTGATAAAATCCTTTCAACACCACTTCACAATGTTGCTTGCCAGGATTAGACATATCTTTACTCACAACTCCCACTGCAAATGCAATGTTTGGTCTCATAGCTACCATAGCATACATGAGACTACCAATAGCAGATTGATAAGGAATTTTGGTCATTTGAAATGGAAGTAAGTATAAGTTTACATATAAATTGAGATAATTATTTTATGTTTTACCTATATGATTTTTTTCTTTTGTAGTGAGTTTGATGAGAGAGATAAAAGTATGTACTTCATTCATTGGAGGCAAAATTTCACACTAGCTGGTCGCATAAATGGTGTTTGAAAGAGATGGACATACTTATGGGCCATCGTCGTGATAATGCATGGTATGAATTGCTTTTATTTGTTATATTTATGTGTGTATCTATATAAATAACACATATAATATAGTAAATGGACTTGAGTCTTGAGTTTGTCATGTTTGCTATATGGTTGAAGTATATATACACATTGCATCTAGTCCTCCCACCACCTACTAGAGAGATGTCTCTCCTCATAACTTTATGCCTCTATATATAGCTACTCGAATCAACGAGCACCATAATACATATAAAGATATATATAGATCATGTATACACACATACACACACACACACAGATATATATATATATATATATATATATATATATATATATATATATATATATATATATATATATATATATATATATATATGTAAAAACACATATTTAAATACATACACATCACACATACATGGCTACATGCACATATATATTCATATACATGGATACACAATTATAAACACACTTTGCATATATCACACAAATGCACATGCATACATACACGTGTGCATACTAACACATGCATATATATATCATACACATGCATATACATACATATACATGAAAAACACATATGTGCACACACACACACACACACACACACACACATATATATATATATATATATATATATATATATATATATATATATATATATATATATATATATATATATATATATATAACACATGAATACACATACATATATATAAACACATATATATACATATATGAGAAGAATTCTGTCCTTAAAAAATAGAGCTATATATAAAATTTTAGGCATACCCCTGAGCTTCATGTTCTAACTTAGAAGAACATGTTTTCATCTTTGTGGTGAGATTCACCTATATTTTAGTTGAATAAAGGAGAACCTATTGTCTGATACCCATTCAAATGATTCAAGCTAATGATCCATAATGATCTCTTTTGAATGGAAAATTTCTACCTTAATGCTGAGCTCGAAATCAATCAACCTTCAAAATAACCTAGAAAAATAAAAACAAACGAAAATTCATTCTTATATGCTTGGAAAAATGTTGAACTATATCATAAAAACTAAAATTGTTTTTTATCTGTTTGCATCTCTTTTGTCGTAAGTATCCAAGGAGTAGGTGCATAAGTCGATTTCTATCAAAACTTGGCCATAACAAGTCCCTCTTGATGCTATTATCTCGAGAAGTGGATTTCTATCTCTGAAGAAGTTCCTCTTGATGCTATTGTATTGATGCCCACGTCACATCAAGATGAATGCATGGCATCCAAGATAATGCATATCAGCTAACAAAAGGTCCTTGTTGTTTCAACAAAATACGACTTCCCAAAGACAGTCTATGGATCTGTGAAATATATCATCTCGTATATCAAGAACTCAAAACAAAGATGAAGCCTAACTTTGTACAAAGTTGTAAGCATCAACAATCTTTCTTGGAGAGAGATGATGATGATACTAAGATATCCTATGTTGTGCTTCCTAAGAGGACTAGATCACATGATGGGTCATACAAGGAACAACAAAGGGTGCATCACTGCATTTTACAAAGCATTGAGATTCACAAGAGAAAGGTGGATCAATGCTTTCGGAAATTGAGTAGAGGTGAGGAAAAAAATGAGAGGCCCATTGATATGAAGAAGAAAGAGGCAAATGAGATTGTACATCTTGAAGAGAAAAGTCATTGTAAATGAAAGCTTAGTATTTATATGGAGCTAATAGGTCTTATAGATTCGATGAGATTCTATGTATTAACTCCATGTAAATCCTAAGCTTGCACCCACAATGACTCTATTTCCCCTTCAAGTTGTACAATCTCATCCACCTCTTTCTTCTTCATATCAATGGGCCTATTATGTTCTTCCTCACCTCTACTCAACTTCTGAAAGAATTGATCCACCTTTCTCTTGTGAATCTCAATGCTTCACAAAATGCACTGATGCACTCTTTGTTGTTTCTCATATGAGCACCATGTGATCCAATCCTTTTAGGAAACACAACGTATGGTATCTCAGTATCATTGTCAACACTCTCCAAGAAAGCTTGTTGATGGTTAAAGGTTGGCACAAGATTCAAATTAATCTTTTCTTTGAGCTCTCCATATATGAAATGATATATTTCACGGATCCATAGACCTTTTTTCAGGAAGTTGTATTGTATTAATACAACAAGAACCTTTTTTTAGCTGATATGCATTGTCATGGATGCCATTGATGTTGATGAGATAATGACATCAAGAGAATACAGTATCATTTCTTGATGCATTGTCTTGATGCCATTGACCTCTGATTGATCAAAATATGATTGTGTAGCAAATAAAGGTACTAGATTTTAATAATATAATTATTTATATACACACACATTCATACGTACATATTTATACATACATATATTCAAATATACACAAATATAAATTATGAAACATAAATACACATACAAAACTATAAATGTATAATGTATATGTGTGTGTTTGTATTTAGTATGTATGTATGTGTATACATAATATGTGTGGATATGTGTATGTGTGTGTATGTATGTATATATGTATGTGTAAGTGTATATATATATATATATATATATATATATATATATATATATATATATATATATATATATATATATATATACACACACACATATATATATGTGTATGTGTGGGTATGTATATATGTGTAAGTGTATGAATGTGTATGTGTATGCATGTATGTGTGTGTGTAGGTATATATATATATATATATATATATATATATATATATATATATATATATATATATATATATATATATATATATATATATATATATATATATATATATATATATATATATATATATATATATATATATATGTATGTATAAGTATTTGTATGTATTTATAAGTGTATGTATGTATGTGTAAGTGTATGTATATGTGTATGTGTATGCATGTACGTGTGTATGTGTAAGTACATATGTATAAGTGTAAGTATGTATGTGTGTCTCTTATGCATGTTTATAACTTTAAAGTTTTTTTATATTCTGATCTGTTTTTTGTTTGAGATTAAAATAACAGGAGATATTGTATGGTGGAACAAAATAAGAGAAGACCTAAGATACCACCTACGGCGTGGTAGTTTTTTTGCAGATAGCTACATCTTCAAGAATCATTTCCTCAGTAGAAGGTATAGAAATTAATAGTTTATATTACTATGACTTATAATTCTGATATATTTTATAAATGTTTTATATTTAATCTATGTATTTTTGTTTCATTAAATAAATGTAGGCTACTACAAAGAAGAGAGTTGAGTTAGGTCATACATCCCATTTAGGCCAAATGGGCCATCATGGTTTTGTAGCTATATTTTTAAGTATATATATTATTGAAAGGATATTTTTTATTTTAGTTAAAACACTAATCATTAATCTTTTCTATTTGTTTAAGTGGAGGGAAAGGATTATGGTCGATATCCTCCGAAAAAGGAAATTGAATTCACTACGTAGTGTGGATATCAATGTCTCGGTGAGTACATGCGAGATCATCCAAATGCTTTTGTAAGTATTAGTAAATTTCATATAATTATTTTATTTTTATTGATATTTTATATGTTTTATTTATTTATGTTTGTTATATGTAATACAGGAGTATTATGGAGAGACAGGTATGGATGAGGTGGAGAGATAGACACAGACATGAAGATTTGGATCATCACAGAGTGCTCACACCTCTACCCCATGATGCCACTACATATACATCAATAATGTGGATGATTGTGATGACGAGGCTGATCATGATGATGATCACAATGATTAGGATGATCACAATGATTAGGACTTATATGATGATGTGGATAATGATGATCAAGATGATTGATATATTACATTGGATATATATTTTACATTGATATACATATTTTTTTTATATCAATATACTTTCTCATTCCAGGTATGTTTTGAATTGTGCCTATGGTACAAATTAATGTTTGAATGATTTTTATTGTTCTTTATATTTAACATGTATTTTATTAATTTAATTATATGTTTCATTCATATGATATGTGTTTATGTATGTATGTATATATATATATATATATATATATATATATATATATATATATATATATATATATATATATATATATATGTGTGTGTGTGTGTGTGTGTGTGTGTATGTGTGTGTGTATGTATGTGCATGTGTGTGTGCATATGTATGTTGTGTGTGTATATGTATGTAGGTTTAAGTATGTGTTAATGTGTGTATGAGTATGTGTGCATGTGTATGTGTAAGTATATGTGCGTAAGTGTGTGTATATGCATGTGTATGTGTGTGTGTATATATATATATGTGCATGTGTATATATAAGTGTATGTGTGTACGTATGTGCATGTCTATGTGTATGTATGTATGTATGTATGTATATATATATATATATATATATATATATATATATATATATATATATATATATATATATATATATATATATATATATATATATATATATATATATATATATGCATATGTATGTTGTGTGTGTATGTGTATGTGTATGTGTATGTGTAGGTATATGCATGTGTACATATATGAGCATGCATGTGCATGTGCATGCATCTTCATTTGCATCCATGTGTAGGTGCAGACATGTGAATATGCATATCTATGTGTATAAGTATGTGTTAATCTGTGTATGACTATGTGTATATGCAATAATGCATGCATGCATGTTCTTTATGTGTTTGTAGATATGTTTGTGCATATGCACATGTATATGTGTGTATGTGTATGCGTAAACGTATGTGCATGTATAGTGTATGTGTAAGTCTATGTATAGTGTATGTGTAAGTCTATGTGTATGTATATGTGTGTGTGTATGTGCACGTGTATGTGTAAGTGTATGTGTATGTATATGTGTGTGTGTATGTGCATGCGTATGTGTGTGTATATGTGTGAGTGTGCATGGTCATGTATATGTGTATATGTGTATATGAATGTGTAAGTGTGAGTATCTTTATTAATGAACATAAAACAATTTAAATGATATACAACCAATGGAAATTACACTTACAATAATTAGCCATATTTTATGCTTCCTGAAATTTTTTAATAACCTATAATAGAGAGAGAGAGAGAGATAGAGGAAAGAGAGATCAAAAGAGATGAACAAAAATGAAAGAGAGAGAGAGAGAGATAGAAATAAAAGCGAAAGAGGTAAAAAGAAAGAGAGAGAGAGTGAGTGAGAGAGAGAGATAGAGAGAGAGAGAGGGGAGAGATAGAGAGAAAGAAAAACAATAAGAGAGGGACTAGAAAAGAGAGAGATCCAAAAAGAGCTTGCAATCATAGCACAAATTTGAACGTTGGATATCTCTTCCATGAGATGCACATAAATGACGATGGAAAGAGCAGTTCAAAGTTTTTTATTTTCAATAAACATCACATAAGTGATGAAAAACCATCATCCCCCAATACTCGGTTGCATCGTATAAGTGATACCTAAGCATTGTATAAGCGACATTAAGCTGCTTTGCATAAGTGATGCTAGTGGACATATCGTATAAGCGATGCTTATGACAAAATCCTATAAGCAATGCAAAGTGAGCGATGCAAAGTGAGCGATGCAAAATCAGTGATTCTAATGTTTATGTCGCTCTTTGCATCAGTAAAAATCTCAAAAATAACGTTGACTTTAACATCGTTTAGATGATGGTACACACTCGATGGCCACTCCGACGAAATGCTTGATCATGAAACGATGAAAACGTGTCATGTTAACTGCTGTTATGCCCCCTTTATTCTTGTCATTCCATAAAAATAGTGGTTGATTTAACGATCATTGTAGCACATCACTTTTGTAAATAAAATTTAAGGCTCTTTGTAAAAGTGTGTATCATTTTACTCACATGCCTTCTTTTTGAAGCACCCACCCTCATTGTAACTCTATATTTGGATGTAATGAAAACTATAAATACATGTAATCTAGAGACTTGTCCAACAAAGTGTGTGGGAGAGATTGACCCAATATTGTGTATTGTCTCATATATTGCATATTTCTATTTCTATGTCTTATCACATATCGTACTCTCTATGTACGCATTTCAGTAAAATCTTGCAATAGTGGTATCTGAGACTGCTTGCATCACTACGAAAGTAAAATTGCTCCAACAACAAAATCACTCGTGTTGATCTCCATACATTGCTTCTATTCATCTCCCAAATGAAAGGCTTTCCCTTTCTCTTTAATTTGTTTCATCATTGGGATAACTATTTTAGCATAATTCGTAATGAATCTTTGATAGAATCCTCATAAATCTAGAAAGATTTTTAGCTCTTCGAGGCTCCTAGGATATGGCCATTCCATAACATCCTGTACTTTCTCATGATCCATTTGAATTCCATGTTGGGAGACTATATGCCCTAGTTATCTAAGCTCTATTTCAAAAAATCACACTTTGATTCCTTGGCAAAGAGTGAATTTTTCTCTCAACACTTGGAATACTTTCCTCAAGTGTTCCAAGTGTCTCTGTTATGATCTACTATAGATCATAATATTATCTAGAAAATATACTACAAATTTCCCTAGATATGGCCATAATACATTGTTCATGAGCTTCATGAAAGTTGCAGGAGCATTGGTGAGACCAAAAGGCATCACCAAGAACTTTTAGTACCCATATGTAGTCCGAAAAGTACTTTTAGGGACATCATCTTGCCTAATTCTAATATGATGATATCTTGAACTAATATCAAGCTTGGTAGATACCTAGCTCAATGCCATTGATCAAATAGTTCTTCCAACCTAGGCATTGGAAATGTATTTTTGATAGTTATCTTGTTAAATGCCCTGCAATCTATAGAAAGTCTCATAGAGCAGCCTTTCTTCTTAACTATAAGCATTGGTAGTTCCCAAGGTGAGTTTCTAGGTCTAATGAAGCCTTTATCTAAAGTAACCTTGAAGTTTCTTCTCTACCTTCTCATGTTGAGAAACACTAAGCCTATAAGGTGGCTTACAAATATGGTAAGTGTTAGTAACTATTGCAATAGCATGGTCAATGCTCCTGTATAGTGTAAGGTCTTCTAGCTTCTTACCATCTTCCTTGCTTAACTTGACATTTGAATCCATAGCTTGAGCTATCGGTTTGCAATCTATCATGTCAAACCTAAACAACACATCTAGAAGATACTTCTTTAGAGATAGATACCTTCCTTCCCATAGATCACCTCAATGCCAAGAAAGAACTTTAGTACAACTAAATTTGAGATTTTGAACTCTCTTCCAAGCTTTTGTTTGGTGATCCTTATCCCTACATCATCATCACCTGTCACAAGGACATCATCTACATATATGCATATCAAACATATCTTGTCATTTGTCTTCTTCATATACAAGGATGGATCTGCATCACTTGGAAAGAAACCATATGTCTTCAAGAAGTCCATTAACCTTTGATTCCAAGCCCTTGGTTCTTGCTTTAGGCCATGCAAGGCCTTCTTCAACCTGCAAACATAGGTAGGATGTTGTGGATCTACATACCCTTGAGGTTGTTCCATGAACACCTCTTCTTGTAACTCACCATTCAAGAAATCATTCTTTATGTCCATCTAGTAGATAAGCCACCTCCTTGTTGCACATAAGACTATGAGAGCTCTAATGGTATCCTTGTTTGCCATAGGGCTAAAAGTCACCTCATAATCCACCCCTTATGTGAAGCCTTTGGCTACTAGTCTAATCTTGTACCTTGCCAAACTACCATCTGCAGTCTTGGTCTTGTACACCTGTTTTGGACTATCTTCATGCCTTCCTTCTTGGGTACTAGCTCCCAAGTCTTGTTCTCCTTAAAAGCTTTGAACTCTTCATACATAGCCTTCCTCCACTCTGGTTTGGTCTTTGCCTCCTCATAAGAATCTAGCTCTTGATCTGCAATGACATTCATCATGTATGCATAGTGCTTTGCCATGAAAGAACCATATGTATACCTTTGTGGGGGTGCCTTCTTCCTTAAAGACCTACTCTCTTAACCTTTCGGATATTGCTTCTTGAGTCTATTGAGCTTTACATTAGGGGTAATGACCTCCTCAAGCTCTTCCTCTTTTGACTCCTCTTGAGCTTCCCTAGTGTCATAGTCTGTCTCTTGCGGCCTTCTATACTTTGAAGTAGGGGATGATCTTTCATAATCACAAGTGTAAGAGTGATCATATGACTGTACCTTAGATGTAGAAGCCTCTGGTCCACCTATTGTGATTGACTCTTGAGGTTGAATTTTCACCTCAAAGTCTACATACTCCTCTTGATCCTTTTCATCCAACTTTGCCTTCCCCTTGTCTCCATACCATAACCTAGACTCATCGAACACAACATCTCTTGACACATATAGCTTCTTTGAGAGAGGGTTGTAGCACCTGTAGCCTTTTTGCTCATTTAAGTAGCCAATGAACACACATTTCTCACTCTTGGGCTCTAACTTTGTTCTCACTTCACGAGGAACATGAACAAAGCATATATGTCCAAATATCTTCAGGTGCTCCATGGTTGGTTTCTTGCCATAATAGACTTCATGTGGAGTCAATTTGTGCACATCACCTGTTGGAATCCTATTTATCAAGTAACAAGCTTTATTCACAGCCTCAGCCCAATAAAAGAATGGTAACTTACCTTCATTTATGAGACATCTAGCTATCTCAACCAAATGTATATTCTTCCTCACTGCAACAACATTTTGTTGAGGGTGTACCTACATGTAAAGTGCCTCTTTATGCCATTTTCTTGTAAATAATTTTTGAATTCCTTGGAGAAATAATCTCCCCCTCCATCTGACCTCAGTGTCTTGATGTGTGCATCACATTCTTTCTCCAAAAGGAACCTAAACTTTTGAAATCATGAAAACACTTTTGATTTTTCTTTGATAACATATAGCCATACCTTTATTGAGTGGGCATCAATGAAAGTGACAAAATACCTAGCTCCTCCCAATGAAGCCTCACTGCTAGGGCCCCATACATCTAAGTGTATAATCTCCAAGAGTTTAGAGGATATGTACTCACTCCTTGGAAATGGCTTCCTTGCTTGCTTAACTAGTTCACAAGCATCACAAAACTCATGTAGACCTTGGCCTTCAAGATTTGGTAGTCCCTACACTAAACCTACTTTGGACATGCTTTTTAAATTAGGAATATTGATATGTCATATCCTCTTATGCCAAAGATCAATCTGTGCAATCATTTTGTTACTAATCATCACATAACATATGTTGTGTGTAGGAGTGATATCTAGTGTGAACAATCTACGTTTTTTCCTTCCCTTGGCAATGACCTCTCCTCCTTGCTTCACCATGCACCCTTTTGCATCAAATATAGCCTACATACCTCTCTCTACCATCTGTCCTTCAAAGATAAGGTTCTTGACAATAGATGGAACATGGAGCACATGTTTAAGAGTCTTGACAAATTCACCTTCACCTAGCTTCACATCTCCCACATGTGTAATGGGATGGTTAGTCTTATCTCTTGTCTCCACACAACCTTTTGAGCTTGGGACATGCATATGAACAAAAGATTCCTCTGTACATGACATGTGATTAGAACATCAAAAGTCTATGTACCACTTTGTGTCCTTGGAATCACTAGTGTATCCATGTCTCATGGGTAGGAGGGCCTCCTTCTCATCATCGTTCTTGGAGTTATTAGCATAGTTCCCTTGCTCCTTCTTATTCTTGGCTTTCTTATCCTTGAACCAACAATTTGAAGAAATATGATTCTCCTTACCACATATAAAACAGGTTTCACCTTGATGAGGGTTGTTCTTTCCTTTTCCATTCTTGCCCTTCCTTGAAGATGATACCTTGCTATCTCGTCTTGAATCTGAATCTTCTTCCTTGGACTACTTCCACTTGCTTTTTTCTCCTTTCTCCTTCTTTCCACTCTTGCCTTTGCCTTTGCTAGCATATAAGACCTATGAGTGACCATCCTTCTTGGATGTGTCTCCTATGGAAACCTCTTCTACCACTAGGTGTGGGATCAACTCCTCAAGAGTTGGAAGAGGATCTCTATACAAGTTGGTAGTAATAAGGGGTTTCCACTTGTCTTCCCCTGTCAGCCCACTTGAGAGTAATCTCCACAAGGTCTTCCTCATCTACGTTTCATCCAATGGATGCTAGTTGCCCCCTCAACTCCTTCAACCTCAAAGTGTAGTCAACAATAGATTGACCACTACCCTTCTTCAAAGAATGGAGTTAATTCTTAAGCTGCATCTTTTTGCTTCTTGTGGAAGTGGCATATATCTTCTCTAAGGCCTCCCAAACATTTCTTGCATGATCAAACTCTAATATATGACAAATCATAGTATTAGATATTACATGTGATATGTAGAAGATAGCTCTCCTATTCGTTTCCTCCTAATCCTTCAACATCTTCGATTCTTGATTGGTGATCTTTGGATCTTGGGGATCCACATTGGTCTTATCTTCATCTCCATATTCTCTGCATAGAATAGGCCATAAACCTTTGCTCATGAGGTATTGCATGACTCTAAACCTCCATGGCTGGTGGTTGTCTTTGTCAAGCAACTCCACTTTTTGACCTAGATCTACCATAATGAATGGGAAATCAGCATTATATTGAAAATCACCTTATAGCCTTGATGTCAAAGCTTTTCTATCCACTTCCTAGAGTCTTCAAAGGATGTTTCCTACTCTGATACCAATTGATGGAATTTAATCCTTCATATTTGCACACTACAAGTGAAATGAACCCAATACCTAGGTCCCTTCATGCACTTTTTTTACTACCCAATACCAAAACTCTAATTCACCTATCTTACATTGATTCAAATCATCTCATCTCTTAGCCACACTTATTATGCCCATAACCTTTCCAAAAAGCTATAAAACACCTCAACTGAATCTGTTTAGGTGAGTCAAAAACTTTGTACAAAATAGACTATGCAAAGATGTAGGATATGCAAAAATTAGGGTTACAGAGATAGATGAATTTCTCTGCACATAAAACGGGTTTCAAGAAGCTCTCTTAGGGAAAGTAACAGACATATACAAGCTATATAATGCACTTTCAAACGCTTGAATTCGATATGTATTCAAGGAGTTACAAACTATTATGAGTAGACTATGTCTATACCTATAAGAGACTATAGGGGGTGTGGGCTTGATAGCTCCTCCTTACTCCTCCTCTGTGCATGTGATGTCCTCCTCTACATTTTCCTAGCTTGGAAGGTTGCGTTTTCAGCTTGTTGGGCCTTGTATGACTCTCTCCTTGAGCCTCCTTGAGTATATGTCTCTTGGTCTTCAATCACCTACAAGACTTCCATACATTTGATGTCTCTTCACCTCCTTTTATAGTTTTTGGATGCCTCTCCCAACCTTTCACTACCTTAGGATTGCATTTCCCAACCTTGAGACCACCCTAAGTGATTTGAGTCATGACTTTTGTCCACATTAAGGTCTTTTGACCCCTTTATCAACCTAAAGCTTGTATAGTTCATATTTTCAACAGTTGTGCCATGTATACCTCTCCACTAATCCAGACATTAAGAAATGCATTTTTCACATGTAATTGAACTAATTCCAAATTCTTGAAGCTATTAGCAATGCGTTGATTCTAGTCATCATGGCAACTGGTGAGAAGGCCTCCTCATAGTCTATACCATGAGTTTGAGCACATCCTTTAGCAACTAATCTAGATTTGTACCTGCAAATTGATCCATCTAAATTTCATTTTAGCTTATAGACCTTTCTACAACCTATTACCTTGCATTGGGTCCCAAGTGTCCAATTCTTTTAAGGTTTCTATCTCCTCTTTCATAGCTTTTTCCCAATTAGGGTTACCCTTTGCTTCTTCATAAGTTGAAGATTTGTCTAAAATTGTGTCTTTGGCCAAATAAATAGAGTGCTTTGTAAAAAAATGTAGAATCATATCCATACCTTTCAAGTCACTTTCTCTCCCTTTTTGACCTTCTAGGAGTATGCTTGGAGCATTCTCCATGTTCTTTAATTTTTGGTCGTTCCTCTTGACTTCTAGAGCTTATAGTCCCTTTCCTTCTCATCTTGATCATCATCAGATTTACTTCTTGGATCATGGACATGTGTATCATGCTTGCTACCTAATGGATGGAAATCCGAATCAAAATCATATGGTAGAGTTATCTTCTATTTTTCCTCATCATACCATGACCTATGTGTCACAAGGAAGGAGATAAGGAAGTTAGCTCACACACACACACACACTCACAATGAAAGAGAAGCACACACATAGATTGAGGCAAGGAAGAATGAATCTTCTTCTTCTTCTATCACATAAAAGGAATGTACAAGAATGACCTAAAATAACAATACAACAAGTGCATTGTATAAAGAATAGTACATAAGAAAAATCTTAATGTCTATGATGAGTGAGCTATCAAGAAAACAAATGTGCCATCACGCTCGGTAGATAAATCTAATGAAGCTCAATGAAGTATCCTTGACATAGACCAGGGTGACCACTATACATGATAGAGAAATGAAAAGTGATACGTTTCATCTTAGATCATCACATGTTGAGCTTGATATCTTAACACTCCCCCTCAAGCTCAATGTCATGCCCTATAATCCAAGCATCTTCCGAAACTTCTTCAACTTCTTAGCTCTAAGTGCTTTAGTAAATATCTTAGCAAACTACTCATCTATCCTCACATAAACAAGATCAATATCACATGCTAATACCTTTTCCTTGATGAAATGATGATGTACCTCAATATTCTTTGTTCTAGCATGAAAAACAAGGTTCCGTGCTAACTGTGTGTTGCTAAGGTTATCACAATAGATGGTGATAGGCTTTTGCACTTCCACACCTAAATCTTCAAGTAGCATCTCTAACTAGGATGCTTCACATGCTGCCATTGCAACACCTCTACACTTAGCCTCTATACTCGGCAAAGCAACAGTGGGTTGCTTCTTACTGCTCCATGTAATACGTGTGCTCCCAAGTGAGAATAGAAAGCACTAGTAGATCTTCTATCTAGAATGTTACGAGCCCAATCTGCATCAATGTATCCATGAACTTACCAATCTACACCAGCTTCATAAAACAATGCATAATCCAAAGTAGCACTCACATAATGTAGAGTGTGGCTCAGAGCATCTAAATGCAGCTTCTTGGGAACCTGCATAAATTGACTTTCCACTCCAATAGTGTAGCTTAAATTGGGTCTTGTAATTTTAAGATATATCAGACTTCCAAAAACTTTCTTGTACATAGTAGCATTTTCCAATGCTTCACCTGATGTAGTATCCAACTTCAAATTATGATCTGATGGCATAGAAATTGGCCTACAATCAGCCATACCATACTTTTGCAACATATTCAAGGCATATTTCCTTTGCGATATCCAAATACCTATTTCTATATGTATAAACTCAATGCCCAAGCAATAGCGTAGTACACCAAGATCCTTCATGTCAAATTCCTGCGTAAGGAGATGCTTTACCTCTTTAATGTTTTCTTCATTATCACCACCTACATTCAAGTCATCAACATAAATAGATACAATCATGATTCTTGATGGAGAGTGTTAATCTCCAAAAGAACAAGTTATACTTGATGTTAGACCATCTCTATATCAAGAATAACTCAAAACCTTTACCAATTTGGAGGATCAATACCAGATTCCCAAAATTTTGAACTAATTGTAAAGAGAGTCATTTCTCAGAAAAGTCTGCTGCACATAACTCTTTAATGGACTAATCAAGTGTGTAAAGTTTCTGATGAAACTTTGTATAAAGTGTTGTCTAATGTTTCCACACCTTTTCCAAGTTAAATCATCTCAAAAGACTCAGTAGATCTTGAGAAATGATCTAAACAATTCACCTATGTCTAAAACTGTACTTCTCTACAGTTGACTTTGACGCTTGTAACGTTTAACACATAGTTATCCCAAAGTACAACCCATTTATTTAAATGCTTTTAGCCATAGGTAGCTTACCTTCCATCTTAAATAATGAGTGCTTTCTTTCTAAAAGCTCTATACTATGGAAGGAGAAATGACTAAAACATTAGCATCAAATTTCGCACCTATTGCAACTTTACTTCTTCACATTTACACATGTAAATGTTCCTACTCTCACTTCTCTCAGCCTAATCACAATTAGGATCTAAAAACTTGTACAGAGTTTAGACATTTATAGACTTAAACTTGTACCAAAGATATGTTCCATGCTTGCACTAAGCACATTGAGGTGCATCATCATTATGTTAGGGAGAGGTTCTCTACTAGGGAGATCAGCTTGGCATATGTGCCCAGACACGAGAACATTGCAGACCTTTTCACCAAGGCTCTGCCTAGGGAGAAGTTTGAAGCTTTCCGCAAAGCTTTGGGCTTAGTTCCTTTTGTGGAGTGATTTCCACATAGCTTGGCACTTCCTTATACATGAGTGCTAGCTCTTTATTCACCGCATCACTCCAAGGGGGGATTTGTTGATATATTTAGGTAGTGATGTGTGTGAACACTCTAGGACCACCGGGGCACTTTTTTTCCTCTTTAGGAGGTTTTTTCCCCCCGGCTTGTATATACACCTATTGCCCTAACGGGCTACTTATCTTTGTACATTCTCTAGTAATATATTCAGTATTGTGTGTTGGGCTCCAAGCTTCTTCTTCTTCCTTGTGTTGTTCGTGTGCTTCTGTAGACCTCTAAGTCCAACATAGTTTTACCTTTAGAAGCGTCAAAACCCTTGAATCCCTAGCTTAAGAACCCTGAAAACTAACCTTTAACCCTTGGAAACTTACTTTGAACCCTTAGAAACCCAGGGCTTTAAATGCTTGATGTATACATTTAACCATTAATTATGAGTTGGAAAACCTTGCCATAAGAAACCCTAGGTTTCCCCAAATATAAGCCCTACTTTAGGTATTCATTTTTACCAACACTAACCCTTAATTTAATTAAATTCTTTGTACACATGTGTGAAAATGAATAAAATCTTAATCAAAAGAAAAAGAAGTAAATAAATAAAAATGAAAAATAAATAGAAAATAAAAATGGAAAAAGAGAAACCAAATTAGAAAAGAAAGATTGGATTTCCTAAAATTAGAAAATAACAAAGAGAAGATATTCCAAAAATAGAATGGAAAAATTAGAAGGATCTAAAGGTCTAGAAAAATAACATTAGTGGAACCTATAAATGCATGCCTAGCCTTCATTAGGTTTCTCCCATGAATTTTTCTTTCAAGAACTTTTTGATTCATCTTCTCTTAATTTTTCCCTCCATTTTCTTCTCTTGAGTAAAGAAGAGAGAGAGAGAGAGAGAGAGAGAGAGAGAGAGAGAGTCCCTTATTTCTCCACCTTTTTCCTTCCACTCCATGAATTCATTAGGAGCAAATAGAGAAAGTGAGGAAGAGAGCACACCATCTCTCTATCCTTCTTCCTCTTGCTCCAATTGAATCTATATCTTAATAATCTAGAAAACACAAGTAGAGAGAGAAATTTTTGATTTGATTTGATTTTGTTTATTTTGTGTTGTCTTTTTGGTTGTGTGATGCATATGAGGAGAGAGAGAGAGAGAGAGAGAGAGAGAGAGAGAGAGAGATGTGTTGGAAGTGGGGTGGGCCTCAATAACAATAAGTCATAGGTTTAGAGGATCTTCCAACATTTGAACCTTAGCATACACATCGCAATACTCAAAAAGATGATGAGTGAGAGAGAATAGACAAGATCTTTCAAAGTGTATGGTAAGCTAGAGTGCTCACCTACACTATCTATATTCCAATGTCAACTTACAATGTGAGAATATGATAAAAAATAAAAATATATGAATCTAGGTAGAAATAGGAACTAGATAAAAGCGATTGTGTGCCTAAGAGGTATGAAGAGTGTGTGTGTGTGTGGGAATATGGAGAATATGAACAATTTAGAATTGTTTTACAATAAACCTGAATTCTGATTATCTAAATAAAAAACTAGTGAATGAAGAAGTGAGGACAGAGGTAGATGTTACTCACAATATGTTAGCTGACACGAACTCCTCGAGATGTCTCCAGATGTAGAGTACAGCTCCTCCAAGAGTGTGAAACTCCTCTAGCTGATCACCTCCAAAGATCTTCTCCAAGATCTTCAATCTAATCCTTAAACTTGCATTTAGCTCCTTGATTCTTGAGAAGATTACTCCTTGAGTGATAGAAAATAATGAGCTTTGTTTGTTCTTATATAGCTTGTGTGTCTATCCAAAAACAAATTTTTAAGCACCCAAAAAGCTATGATTAATCACGAACGCAAAAAGCATAAAGAGTGCCAACAATGAAAAAAACTTCTTTGACGAATTTATTGTGGTGCACCAAAATAAAACAAGCTTTTATGAAAAAAAGCTTTTCCATTGCTCCTCGCTTTTGTTACCGATGGGGATCAATCTTGGATCTCCTCTTTGGGAAGATTTTAATTTAGCCAAGGTGCTAAGAGTTCTTCCTTGAATGGGAAGATAGAAAACAACTTCTTATGCTGTAGTTTGAAGAGGATTTCAAACTATTGTGACCATTGTTTCAAACAACCCCCCTTGGATTTCACAATGGTACAAGTTTAAATAAGCTGCAAAATTTTTGATGTCTACAAATATCTCTTAACTGATTTCCGCTGAATCTTAAGCTGACTGTGCATGAACCAGGATACTTGAGAAACTACAAACTAAATGTTTGGATGTGTATTACACAAATGTATGAAGCAACTAACTGCTTGACTATATAATGTAGCATCAAATGGTTCTGAATCTACTTTTGACTGCAATGACACATTGACATCCATAGGTGTTTGCATAGGCTTGGAATCTTTCATCTCAAACCTTTCCAAAAGTTTCCAAGATAATAGTGCAAAATACCTAAATCATTTACATCAAATGTATGATTAAGTTCTGCTTTAAATACTAAAGGTCTGAATCCTTGGGACTTGTCATGGTCATATCATCAACATATATGATAAGAGTAATTAAAACATCTTTTCTAGTTTTAACATAAAGAGTTGGAGCTGCATCTAAGTTTTCAAAACCAATAGATAGAAGATAAACATGTATCTTCTCATACCAAGCTCTTGGTGCTTGTTTTATTTCGTACAAAGCTTTGATAAGCTTGCACACTAAATGATCTTTACCTATTTCTTCAAAACCTTTTGGCTGCTGAACATAAACATGTTCATGTAGATCACCATTAAGAAATGCAGTTTTGATATCTTAATAGTAGACTTTCCAACCGAAGAATGTAACTAAAGAAAGTATTGTCTTGATATTGTCATTCTAGATGTAGGTGCAAAGGTCTCATCATAGTAAATAACTATTTTTTGTGCATAATCTTTGACAACTAATCTTGCTTTACCATCTGTTTTTCTTTTGATTTTGAAGATCCACTTAAACAACTTTATTACCTTTTGGTAACTCACAAAGCTTCCATGTTTGATTCTTATCAATAGAATCAATCTCTTCCTACATAGCTTTCTTTCATATAGGACTATGTAATGCATCTTGAACACTAGCTGATTCTTTCTCAACTGAAGTAAGAGCTAAATTATTATGAATCTCAAAATGTTCTGCATAATTTACCTAGTCTCCTTGTTGTCTCCGTCTTTGACTTTTGGTTCTTCTACTGTATTCCTTTATACCACTATCCTTCTAGGTTTGATATAACCACTTTGGCATGTTCTTAAAAAGTGGTGGAATCCTTTTTGGTTCTTCAGTATCTCTTTCTTCTAGAACTCAGTCTCCAACTTCATAAGTCGAAACTCAAGGGGTACAGATGATGGACTACGTATTGTTGTATGTAATGAAACTCTCTTTTCACATGCACCTCTTGACCTATTTAGAATGTAATTAGTTGTATGTACTACATCAAACAGAAAGTTGGGAGAAATCTTTTTGGATGACATCATACTACACATCATCTCAACAAGTATTCTATTCTTTCTCTCTACAACACCATTCTATTCTAGTGTGTAAGCAATGGTGAGTTTATGAGAAATACCTTTTTCTCCAAGAAAAGAATTAGAGTCTTTAGACATGTACTCTCCTCCTCAATCATTTCTCAAAATCTAGATCTTTGACTAACTTTCATTTTCAACCAAAGCTAAGAATTTCTTGAAAGTACGAAAAACCTGTAGCTTCACTTTAAGACCGTAAATCCATGAATATCTTGCAAAATCATCAATTAACATAACAAAGTACCTAAAACCTTGAATGGAATATGTTCTCATCAGACCATTCACATCTGAATGTATGATTTGCAACATCCTTGTGGCCATGATGTATCCATGCTTCTTGAAAGGAAGTTTGTGAAGTTTTCCTTCAAGACATCCTTCACAGGACTTTGCATCATCTGGTAAATCAAAATTAGGCTAGATAACACAAACATGCCACTTCTATTTTCACCTTGAAGTATACAATGCTCCTCATTAGGTGAGAGGATCTGCCATGAATCTTTCTTAAAAGTAACTTTATAACCATCTAGCAAGAAAGTAGAGATAGAGAACAAATTCTTCTTCATGTCTGGAACATAAAGAACATTAGAAATTATGAAATTTCCACCTGCTCTTGACTTTAGGTTCACTTCTCAACACCAAAAATATCCAAATCATGACCATATGAAATGTTCACTCTTCCACCTGAGGAGTTAGAAAGGGAAGAAAATACCTTTTTGCAACGTATCATATGCTTAGTACCTCTAGAATAAAAAATCCAAGGATTATCTAAGATTGCATTGAATGCTGCTTGATCAAAAGCTAATTCTTCAATAGTAACACATGCATAAGAATCTATCTTTGAAGTTTTAGGGGTAGAGGAAGCATTAGGGGTAGGACTCGAAGAAAAGATTAGAAGACTTTCTTTCCTTCTTAGTATGTTGACTCTTCTTATCCTTAATTTTCTTCTCTTCGATGATGATAACATGGCTTCGTCATTCCCTTCCATACCATTTTGTTGATCTTCATCTTCAAGTAACAAGAACTGTAGCTCTTCAAACGAAAGTTCTCTATCTCTTATAGAGAGAGACAAAGAAGTAACAAAATCCCGATATGTACATGGAAGTGAGTCTAGAAGTGTATTTACCATCTCTTCATGTAAATTGTTGACTCCAACATTGAGCAATTGATCTCGTAAAATTCTGAGCTTCAAAATATGTGACTGAATTGATTCACCAAGTTTCATCCTTGTGTTGGCTAGCTCTCTCCTTAGATGAGCTTTCCTAGCAGGGTTTTTATTTGATAGAGATTTTGTAACTCCAACCAAGCCTATCGCGAGGTTCTGCATGACCTACTTTGGGGTATAATATGCCTCTTGACTCCCATAGCAATATATGAAAGTGCTAGTACATCCCTTGAATCCTATTTGGATTGCTCTTCTGTAGGAAGTAATATGGTAGTAGTATGGAATCCTAATGATGAAAGAGTTTCTTCTTCTTCACTAACCTTCTTTTGAGCAGAAATAGGAACAATAGGTCTTCCAGAAGATGAAGCAACATCTTCTCCAACTTGTATTGACCTTGGATAAGTGCCATTGACAATATTCCACAAGTCCTTAGATACTAAAAGATTCATAATCATAAAACTCCACATTGGAGAATTAGACATTCCCCCAAGCTTCACTACATTCTCAAGTCTATAATCACTCATCTTGTTAAGGGTGTATGTCAACTATGCTCTGATACAAATGTTAGAAGTGGGGTGGGCCTCAATAACAATAATCATAGGTTTGCAGGATCTTCTAGCATTTGAACCTTAGCATACACACCTTAATAGTAAGAAAGAGAATGACTGAGAGATAGAGAGAGAATACATAGGATCTTTCAAAGTGTACAGTAAGCTAGAGTAATCATCTACACTATCTATATTCCAATGTCAAATTACAATATGAGAATATAATACAAATTGACAATGTCTGAATCTAGGCAGAAATAGGAACTAGAAACAAGATATTGTGTGCATAAGAGGTATGAAGTGTGTATGTGTGTGTGAATATAGAGAATATGAGTAGTTTAGAACTGTTTTACAACAAACTTGAATTCTGATTATCGAAATAAAAAACTAGTGAATGAACAAGTGAGGACAGATGTAGACTTGTTACTCACACTATATTAGCTGACACGAACTCCTCCAGATGTCTCCAGATGTAGAGCACACCTCTTCAAAGAGTGTGAAAATCCTCTTCTAGCTGATCACCTTGAAAGATCTTCTCCAAGACCTTCAAGTTGCATTGAGCTCCTTGAGTCTTGAGACGATTGCCCCTTTAGTGGTAAAAAATAATGATCTTTTCTTGTTCTTATATAGCTTGTGTATCTATCCAAAAGCAACTTTGAAAGTACCCAAAAAGCTATGATTAAGCACGATTTCCGAGAGCATAAACAATGCCAACAACAAAAAAAACTCCTCTCTGAAATTTATCATGATGTGCCAAAATAAAAAAAGCTTTGCCACTACTCATTTTTGTTGTCGATGGGGATTGAACCTGTATCTCCTATTGGGAGGCTTTCGATTTAGCCAAGAGCCAAGAGTTCTTCCTTGAATGGGAAGCTAGGAAAAAAATTCCTATGCAGTTTGAAGAGGATTTTAGACCATTGTGACCATTGTTTCCAACAAGAGAGGGAGAGCTAGATTGATGAGAAGAGGTAGATCTAATGATTCTATTGATTATAGAGAAACATAGAGCATCTGATGTAGACTTTCTAGTAGATAAGCATTCAGAGGACTTGGATCCCACAATGTGGGGGAGAGAGAGGAGAGAGATAGATAGATAGATAGAGAGAGAGAGAGAGTAATTACAGGTTAGCAAAAACATAGATGGCAGTAGATGGAAAAGAAGGTGACGAATCTATAGAGAGAGATGGAGAGAGACAAAGAGAGAGAGAGAGAGAGAGGCTATAGCAGAGTATCACAACCAAAAAAGTCTCACGAGAGAGAGAGAGGCTATAACAGTGTATCACAATAGAAAATGTGTCACGAGAAAGAGAGAGAGAGAGAGAGAGAGAGAGAGAGAGAGAGAGAGAGAGAGAGAGAGAGAGAGAGAGAGAGAGAGAGAGAGAGAGAGAGGGAGGGAGGGAGGGAGGGAGGGAGGGAGGGAGGGAGGGAGGGAGGGAGGGAGGGAGGGAGGGAGGGAGGGAGGGAGGGAGGGAGGGAGGGAGGGAGGGAGGGAGGGAGGGAGGGAGGGAGGGAGGGAGGGAGGGAGGGAGGGAGGGAGGGAGGGAGGGAGGGAGGGAGGGAGAGAGAGAGAGAGAGAGAGAGAGAGAGAGAGAGAGAGAGAGAGAGAGAGAGAGAGAGAGAGAGAGAGAGAGAGAGAGAGAGAGAGAGAGAGAAAGAGAGAGAGAGAGAGAGAGAGAGAGAGAAGCATAAAAGGAGTATGCAAAGATAGGAAGAAGACCAACAGGGAGAGGTTTCAGACTATAGGGTTTTGAGGTTGAAGAGAGAGAAAGGGGAGATAGAGTGAGAGAGAGAGAGTTGTTGTTTGATTTTCTTTATGTCATATGTCAATAGTATTCTTGATTAATTAGAAGAAAGAGCAATCAATTGATTAAGACAATATGTTGATAAATGAAATTAAAAGGAAACCCATCAATATAAATGTAACAAAAATAGAATTGTGTTAATAAATAAAAAGAAAATGAAAATATAGAAAGAAATAAAAGTAAAATTTAAAAAAGAAAAATAAAAGCCAAATCAAAATTAAAAGAAAATGATCAAAGTTAAAGGGGATAGGTTTTCCCAAAAGTGCTTTTTATGAACTTCAAATGTATTAAATGTTTTTTCCCATGAATTTTTCTTTCAATTACGAGAAGATTTGAAGTAAAGAGAAAAGTAAGAAGCAACGGTGTTTTTTGACCCTGTAGCTGAGAAACTAAAAAGAAGAT
The DNA here is from genome assembly GCA_020310875.1 of Ceratopteris richardii. Taxonomy (NCBI): domain Eukaryota; kingdom Viridiplantae; phylum Streptophyta; class Polypodiopsida; order Polypodiales; family Pteridaceae; genus Ceratopteris; species Ceratopteris richardii. Next base: position 106,837,391 of record CM035437.1, read on the forward strand.
TTTATATTCCGATCTGCATTATATCGGAGAAAAACGAAGATCAAGCATTATTTTTCATCATCCACATTGTAGCAGAATATACACTGATTCTGATCCGCATTGTAGTGAAATTTTAGACAATCCTTACCTAAGTTTGAGGATCATTTACTTAGCTTGTATTAGGCTCTACGAGCACACATTGTATATTTTTATTGCATTTAGTTTGTATCAGGCCATCACTACCCCCTAACATTTTATATGCCCATGGATGACAACATTGGTGAGTACATGATTATCGAGGTTTTGGGTTTATCTTTGGTTTCAGTGTGATGATCAATCGTATGAAATCTTTCATTTTTGAATTACTCTTGCCTCGACCCACTTCCACTCCTACCCCATCGATCAATTTCATCTGCAAGATCCTACTCCCTCTCCGGCATGCTTATCTACTATCCCTGAAGCATAGGTGAGGCTCAGCACACTATCCCTAGGAAAGGCATCCAACATGCAAATGCCGCCCATCGGACAGGGATGATGCACCTCCCTAGGACCTGATCCAACCCTACCACTCATTCTGCCATAGCCACCCCCTTCCCTCTGACAACATACATACATACACACATGCATACACACATATACACGTACGCACACATACATACACATAGATACATACACACACATTCACATACACACACATACACACACATAAATCACATACACACACACACACATAAATTCACATACACACACACACACATATATATATATATGTGTGTGTGTGTGTATACATGCATACACACACATACACATACACACACATACACACGTACACACATACATATACACACATACATATACATACACATATACATACATGCACATAGACACACACACACACTCACATGCATACATACATACACACACATGCATATGCATACATACATACAAGCATGCATACACACATGCACATACACACACATATGCATACACATTCATACACATACACATACACACATACACATATACATACACACATACATACACACTCACATGCATACATAGACACATGCATACATATACACACATCCATGCACATGCATATACATACATACATACACACATGCATACACACATACACATATACACACACTATACATACATATAAATACACGCACATGCGTACACACACATACACACACATACACACACATACACACACATGTATACATATACATACACACACATACACATACACACACATATACATACACACACACAGAAAGTCACATACACGCATACATAGAGTTGCATACACACATATATATACATATGCATACACACATACACATATACATACACACACATACACACATACATGTATACACATACAAATACATAGACATATACATACACACACATACACACACACATACACACACACACATACACATAACATATAGATACATACACATATACATACACACACATAGACACACACACATACACTCACATGCATACACATGCATACACATATATACATACACACACGCATACACACACATACACATACATACACATATACATACACACACATGCATACATACACACACATGCATACATACACCCACATGCATAGACATGCATATGCATACATACATATACACATGCATACAGACACATACACACACACATGCATACACACATACGTACACACATACACACACACACACTATACATACACATCCATACACACACATACACACACATACACACACAGGTATACATACACATGCACATATACATACACACACATACACATACACACACATATGCACATGCATATGCATACATACATACACACATGGATGCACACACATACATACATGCATACACACACATACACACCTACATACATATATACACATACACTCACAGGCACATATACATACACATGGATAAACACATATATGCACATACACATACATACACATATGCATACAAGCACATACACACACATACACACACACATATACACACATATACATACAAGCACATACACATACAAACACATATAGACACATATACATACACACATACATACGTGCATGTACACACTCATTCACACTTACATACACACATGCATACATGCATATACACACACATACATGAATATATACACACATGGATATACACACATGGATATACACACATATACATAAACACACATACAAACAATCACATGCATACACAAATACAAATGCATACACACATACATATGCATACACACATACATATGCATACACACATACACATGCATACACACACATACACATACATACACACACATGCACTATATATATATATATATATATATATATATATATATATATATATATAAATTTTTTTTTCGAATCCATTTTGTTTTATATGTACATATACTATGGATCGTAGTAGAGGGTGAAATATGAAACTTAGTCTCATAAAGAGTCTTTTGAGAGGAAAAGTTTTGCCTCATTCCTTAGGGATTGTCATGCATGAGTATGTAGACATGCGTGATGAGGAATTAGGTTATACGATCCTAATGCTTATCGAGAAGCTAGAGGAAGGCTCCTCTACCACTCCATTTGCAGGAAGAGAGTTTTCTATCCATAGGTATGTTTTCTGTTTATAATGTAGTATTTTTAATGATATTATAGCATATGTTTTTATTCAAGTTTATTTTTTTATTTTTCGGACACTTATACCACCTCTAGCTTGTGAGAGCACAACTAATGAATCAAATTACCTTTCTTTCACAATCTATGATTAAATTCCATTGCCCATCTGAGATTCATTCATTATTTGCATATGAGTATATATCCAATCCGTTAAATTAGATATATCTGTATTCTCATTACTATCGAGATTATGTCTACATCTTTTGTTTCTACATCTTTTACTGAAGAGATTTTAAAGTTCATATTCATACTCATCAACGAATGCTTGCAATGCATTTGCTATTATATTCAATAAAAGTAGAAATATCACTTTTTTCTTGCAATGTAAACTTAAATGGGACTCCCTTACATGATAATACCTCATCTATCAATTCTGAAGAAGACTCCTTAGTCCATGCACATGGAGCTTCTTCATGAACTCTTTCAAGGTATTCACTAACATAGTACGCGCACTCCTTATGCATCCATCAGTTTTCCATAGATCTTTCTGGTTTTTCTCTTTGTTGCACATAACCTACTAATATGCCCATAAAGCACTCGACCCAAAACATCCATCGAGTGTTTAAAACTCTTGAAATCTCTATTTCATCCACAAGATGGATCAATAAATGAACCTGAATATACAAAAATGATGTTGGAAGCTCTTTCTCCATCAGACGTAGTAACTCTTTGCATTCAAATTTCTTTTGTGGGATCAAGTCTTTGTAAATCTCTTTTGATGCAATCCACCTATTATTAATCATAAATTAAATTATAAAGAAATTAACGCATAAAGAAAAGATATCAAATATTTGATATATTAAACATAAAAGTATGAACATTACCTTATAAGTAATAAAAGATGATCGATCACATCCCTTATTCCTTTTGTTGCAAATCCATTGATAACAAGAGGTAGAATGTGCTTTAGAAGTTATGCCAATCATGTGTCTTTAGCCCACATAAGCTCCTTTCATCCAAAGTAAACATGTTTTGGAAAGGTGCTCCATATCCTATAGATGTTCGAATCGACTGAATCCTATTATTAATAGTTTGCATCTCCTTTGTTGTAAGTATCCAAGGAGCAGGTTCATAAGTTGTTTCTTATCTATTTTTATAAAAAAATGGCCATAATTTGGTTTTGAGTTTGGATCCTTTAAATCATTTTTTGACGCTATCGTGTCTTTTAATCCAAGAAGATGTTGCCATAATGAGTAACTAACATTCTTGAATATATGCATAGGATTAAGATAGATCTTTAACTCTCTTCAATGCTCCAAAGAATACCATACCGACATATTCTCTGTAATTGATAATTTTCCTTTACCTCTAATCTTCACATTCTCATAATCTTCATTGTCACTGAAAATTTCAAATCTTGGATCTATAAAAGGACCTTCTATATATTTTCGACACCAATCCATAGGTGTCATGTTTTGGACACTAACCTATTTCAATCTTTGCATTAAAATGTATTGCTTCTCTTTTGCATCATAATGGATGATCATTAGACAAGAACCGTCGATGTCGAAGATAAATTTTTTTGTTGAGATTCTTACTATAAACTGATCTCAACCAATCACCTTGTAAGGAAAAGCCTCATATCTCTTAGTAGCTATTTTAGCATGCATGAAAACCATAAAAGTATAATTAGATTTACTCACATACAATTGTATATATATGAAATAAAAAAAATATATCATTACTTGAACAGACACCATATCTTGGAAAATCATGTATAGTCCAAGCAACAATTCCACAAAATTAATGCTTTTTGATACATCCATGACATTAACACCTCTCCATAACTCTTGGAGATCATTAATGAGAGGAGCAAGATATACATTTATGTCTTTAACTTGTCTTTTTCTTGGGATTAAAAGTGAAAGCATAAAATGTTCATTTTTAATGCTAAGCTATGGGGGGAGATTGTAGTTGATGAATACCACTAGCCATGTTGACCATTTACTAGATCTCATTGAAATGGATTAACCCCATTTAATGCAACTCCTAACTTTAGATTGCGTGGCTCTTGTGCAAAATCAGACCATCTAGAATCAATATGTTGGAAAGCTGCACTATCTGCTGGAATTCTCATTACTCCATCGATATTTTTATGATCAAATCCGCATGTCAAAAGCTTTGATAATTCAGGGCTTTGAAACATATGTTTAGTTCTTGGAGCTAATGAAAAATGTCTAAATACTCTTTTTGGGATTTTACCCTCTTCGTCCTTATATCGAGGAGATTGACATTTTGGATATGTCAGAGAGTCTACATATTCACCTCTATATAAATTACAATCTTTAAGACATGCATGTATACAATGATAATCTATATCAACATTGTTGATTATCTTCTTCATTTAATCATGTGATGTAGGAAGAATATTGTTTCTTGGTAAAAACATTTCAAATAGTAACTTGTAGGTTCATGAAAAAAAGTATTATGAATGAAAATAACTAAATAAAGGTTTGCTAATGCACGTTCTACTATGTATGCTTGAGGTAAAGATACCAAGAGTTTTGGGTCTAGAGTCACATTCCACATGTCTTGCATGAAGACATGAACCATTTTTCCATGTTAGTAGCTATGAAAGTAAGGCCAAAGTGATAAAAGCTAAGGTGAGAACAAGAACCTGCATCGAATGAACATTTTTATCTGCCCATTTGTAGATAAAAATGTAGCGAAAATCAACACAAGTTTCATTGTTTAGAATAACAAACATCAATCAATTGGACAACTTATTCATTGGACTTGAACTACATAAGATAGGAGTCAAAAATTGTACAAAAATATCATTATCAACCCTTGAAGAACCTAAGAGTTAACAAAAGTACCTAACAGAATATAATACAGAAAATGAAAGGCACTTGTAAGAAGAGAATCCTTTTTGACTCTTTAGCATCAAATATTTTCCCATCTTTGATTTGAGAACCTTTAGAATCTTCCATATAAAATTGCTTCTCCCATTTTACAGACAACTTAATACCTGCCTTGATAAGTGCTTCATGAACTTTGCAGACTAATGTGTAAATCTCAGTTGATGAGGTATGGCCACACTGGCCATACGACATCAACTAAGACTTACACATTTGTCTATAAAGTAGCTAGCAAGGTAGGTATTAGGTCCTCTATAAAATGGGAGAATCAAATTTGTTTCGAAGATTGTGAAGATTTCCAAATGAAAGATGGAAAAATATTCAATGCCAAAGAGTCGAAGAGGATTCTCTTCTTACAGGTGCCTTTCATTTTTTTCACGTTCTATTATGCTAAGTACTTCTCTTAACTCTTAGGTTCTTCAAGGATTAATAATGATATGCTTATATGATTATTGACTCCTATCTTGTGTAGTTCAAGTCTATTGTACCTATTAAAGGTTGAAATGAATAAGCTGTCAAATTGATTGATGTTTTTTTATTTTGGACAATGTAAACTCCTGTATATTTTCCTTGCATTTTCATCTACGAAATGGGAAAATAAAAATTGTGCATTCGATGCAGGTTCTTGTTCTCACCTTAGCTTTTATCACTTTGGCCTTACTTTCATAGCTACTAGTGTGGACACATGGTTCATCTCTTCATGCAAGTCATGTGGAATGTGACTCCGGATCCAAAACTCTTGGTATGATTACCTCAAAAATACGTAGTAGAAATCACATTAGCAAACCTTTTGGTAAAGCTATTTTGTGAGTATAAACTTCTTTCACCAAGAATCAATGCTTGAAGAGAAAATTTCAGTTAAATTTGGGGGACCTTTATTTTAAATCTTGGGTCATTGATCACTTCATAGATATAGGAAGAAATCTGGTTTATTGTCATATGTGTGTATGTGTATGCATATATATAGTGTGTATGTGTATGTGTGTGTATGTGCATATGCATGTATGTATATGTGTGTATGTGTTTGTATGTATATATTTATATGTGTATGTGTATATATAAATAGATAGAAAAATAAAGATTATACCTTAATAGTGTCGAAAGAGATACATTACTCCATCCAAAATGATTTTGAAGATTGAGAATAAGTAAGCTTGCACTTAGTCACTTTCGTCATATATATGATTTAGAAATTCTTCTCAAAGATATTTCCCATTTTTAGAAATATCAATGTTTTCACTATCATTTGATAGCAGTCCTCAATAAAATCTGCCATGCCATCATCATCATCATCATCATCATCAAAAAAATCTTATAGTTTATATTCTTTTGAATATACTTCTTTCAATCTTGCATATTATATAGGATCACTTTTGCATAGCCTCCTCAAGATCCTTGTGATAAATGAGGTCTTACTGGAAACTCTAAATGGTGTGGATGAAGATCATCAATGTCATACATTGGGATCTACATACATGAATAAAAACCATTAGTATTCCATACATGAATGAGAAACAAAATTAAAACACAAATTTAAATAAGTAAGCTAATTTGAAAAGAGTTTCAATTAATTAGAGTTTTCATTTGACACAGGATAGGTGCAAAAAAAGTTTTTATTGCTCTCTAGCTAAAAGACACTCTTGCAGATCTATGCCATCCATAATTCACTAATGATTCATCATTCGGATCTCTCAAGAATACTAGAAGAGAGAAAAATAGAATTTGTACAAGATAAGGGAAAATTCAATGTAGAAGAGTACACAAGGTATGACTTAGAGAAAGAGAAATCTTGATATTATAGATATGAATCAATAAATACAATAGCTTTGGAAAATATCTTCTTGGTGAAGCCTCTACCTCCCGACCACCCCCAAGCTATCCCAATCTCATTCACACTTGCACTCTCTATCACACTCACACTCTCACTCTCACTCTCACTCTCATTGTCAATCACAAGGTAATTCTCTGATTTTTGGCCTCCTCCTCTTTGATACGCAAGTCTTCTTATAATAGATTTGATCATTCCTCAAAGAAGTGTGGGATCCACCAATTTTAGAAAAAGCCAATTCTCCACAAATTTTTGCAAAAGCATGCATTTTGTAGTAGTCAAACGCTTTCTTTAACAGTACCTATCCAAAAATAGAAGAAAAGCAATGAAAGAACATATCCAAAGACATCCATAATTGTGCATGACAACACATGTCCTTTAAAATCATGGATTTGAATAGAAATAGAGAAGCCCTTTTTTTAAGTACCTATAAAAATGGCACTTCTCCAAGCTTGTTCATAATGAAGTAATAGCATTGTCAACTATGAATCTTGCTATATCAAAAATCATGTATGGTGTTTCATGACTATTTTCAAGCTCTTCAGACATGCAATTAATCATTGAACTACTATATCCTCGACTAATGCTTATTAAACCTGCTATATTTCCATGCATGTAAGGTCTTGCATCAATATATAATTGTTGACTGGACCCCATAGATGTACATACACAGAGGATAGTACAAAAATGAAATCTCACAAAAGCATAAACTGAATAGAAAGAGACAAGAGAATTGACACCAGATCGGGTACAATCTCCCCCCATATACTTTGATGGACACAACTGCGAGAGCATGTGTATTTATAGGTATTTTTCATTACATCTTGAATATAAGATACATGAGGACAACGCTTCAAAAAGGATGCATTTATGAAAATCTACTTTATTTACAAAATCATCGCTTTTCAAGCGATCTACTATTTTTACAAAAATATCACTTTCTAAACAGATCTATTATTAAAAAAAATAACCAAAATTCTATCTTCTAAATATTATTCTAAATATCTTCAAAAATATCTGAATAAGTCCACGTGCGTTCACACTCTCTTGAATCTTCACCTGCTAAATCAAAACACAAATCACATTAAAAACCTCAAGACATTAAAGTCCATATAACGTTCCATTATTCCATAAAGTATAACATGCCTCCCAATTGACGAGAAATTGACATTAGTTGATAAAATAAAATAGACATGGATGGTGAGTCACATGTCCCATCACTGAACAATCATAAGTATGTTACATGTAAAAACACATGCATGGAATTGGAAAACTAGAATTTAATGTGATTGTGAATGATATGTAGAAATCAACTAATCATAGTGTGGAGTTATTGATGTTTTATGAATCCATTGAGATTCTTGAAGGGAGTGATTTTTATATTTAACTAAATATCTATGATAGTGGTTACCTATGCATGTAGTTGTAACATCATAATCAAGTATTTTCTCTGGAACTATAATTTTAGCATCCTCTTCAAGTAATGGAGGATCATTTTAGTAAGTGGTAAAGTTCCTTTAAAAGATTTCAGTAAACTAATATGAAAATAATTATGTATATTCCCATGAGAAGGTATGTCTAATCTAAAAGCATTCTCATTGAAAAGGTCCATAATAACATGGTGCAAGTTTAACCTTCGGATATTGTGAAATATTTTTCATACGTCTTTTAATTATTCATAACCATATGAAGTCATTTTCATTAAACTATTTAGCTACTCGTTTCTTATTAACATTATGCATGTAACATCCTTGACTCTTTTTAATGTGCTCATGAACCTCATGAAGTGTGGACATATGACCTTGTGCAAAAGAATAAGCCATAGCTATATCAGTTTGAGTGACACTCATGGGAGTGGGAAGCTTTTTACCATACACAATTTCATACGGTGCATGTCGAGTAGTGGTATGTGTTGTGCTATTATATGGAAACTGTAGTAAAGAAAGTTTCTCATCCCAATTATTTGGATTATCTAAAGAATAACAATGTAATAAATCCAAAATAGTACTATTCGTAGCTTCACTTTGCCCATTACTTTCAGGATGAAATGCAAAGCTAACGTCTATTTTAAACCTAAATTTTGAAATAATGCAACCCAAAAGTGGTTACAAAAACAAGCATCTTGATCTGAAAGAATAACTTTTGGAAAACCATGACGTGGGAAAATACATTTAATAAATAACTTAGCAATGTGAGGTGTATGTTAGATATGCTCAATACTGCACCCTCATGTGACCACAAATGATCCATGGTGTGAAAATAAAGGCCCTGTGGCATCGCGCGATTTTCCCATAGAACCTTAATGGGGGGAGTGTAGAGGGGGGCTTGCCCCCTTCTACGAGGTCCCGGGGGCCTATCCCCCCGGCTCATAGGGCCGAAATGGTAGGACTTTTGGTCATGGAGATATTATTGGATCATATATTTTACCGACTATTTTGTATCTCCCAACTATGTTGATCTATACCGAACCACCTTGTAAAAGCTATATAAGCACGGCCCAGGTTGAGCTTTACATAGCATTGCGCACTAGTAAGCCCTTCATGTAGAGTCTATCTAGATCACCATCTAAGATCCACATTGGGAGCGCACGGGTGGACAACACCATCATTGTAACTTCATTATGCTTGTCAATCTGAGAATTTGAGTTCTCTATCTCTCAGTCTGTGTCTATCTTTGTCTCCGTTTTTCTCTCAACTCTGTCTACAGGTCTATTCCACTGTGCTGTTATTTTCTTACATGGTATCAGAGCTCAAGAGGCTCTGAGTGGTGCAGAAGAAGAAACGTAGAGTTTGGAGAGGTCTAAACAACAAAAGAGAGAAGATGTGAAGCGGTGCGTCATCATCTACGACTAGGGGCCAGGGTGGTTCATCAACAAGAGTAGGTGGCACACAAGCAGGAGCAACAATGATGCCGGTCAGCCCAACGTTGCGGATATGGCCACCAACCTTCACGGAAGGTAAACTTGATGGTACGAACTAAACCCTATGGAAGTTCAAAATCATTTCTATTCTTCATTCGTATGAGGTTTTGGAGAGTGTTCTTGGCACTAATCATGAGCCCCAAGAAATACCTGATCCAAATAATCTTGGTCGAATGATTCCTCGTGATGCTGATCTTCTACGTGCTTGGAAACGTAGAAATGCACATGCACTCTATGCTCTTGTCACAAGTACTTCTAATAGTGTTCTGACTCTCATTCAGCATACTACGAAGGCATGTGAAGCATGGAACATATTGAGAAATCAATATGAAACTCGTAATCAGACACGGATTCAAAATTTGGAGAATCAGCTTGTAGCAGAACGATTTGCTGATGGGGAGATTGCAGAGTTTATCACTCGCATAAAGAATCTACGAGATCGAATGGCGGGAGCAGGTGTTCAAAAGTCAAGTGAGGAGATAGCTCGACGTTGTCTTCAAATGTGTCCACCTAACTTTGATGGTTTGCTAACTGCTCTTAACACTCAAATCAGACCTCAACCACTAACTTTTGAAAAATTCAGTGCCTTACTCATGGAGGAGGAGCTGCAGCTGAAGGCGAGGAGTGGTGCTAGCAAAGAAGATGATGCATTCATAGCAAATGCCAAAGGAGGCAAAATATACTCTTCAAAAGAAGGAGAAAAAACGAAGAACGACAAAAAGAAGTTCAAGGGAGAGTGTTTCCACTGCAAGAAGAAAGGACATAGAATCCAAGACTTTCGCATCAAGAAGGCAGAAGAGAAGAGTGGCTCTTCAAAAGGTGGAAGGGGCAAGGAGTCTGCCAACACAACAGAAACAAATCTTGAGTTATTTCTTACAATAGAGGAGGTGTGCTCCGCGGCTAAAGATTCAGGAACAGATGACTCATGGCTATTGGACAATGGTGCATCTTGTCACATGACGAGTAGAAAAGACCTTTATAGTTCCTTAAAGCCTCTAAAGGAACCCATCACAGTAAAGGTAGGAAACAATGCAAGATGTCTTGCAGAGGGTGAAGGTACGGTTGCTTTCATTAACTCTAATGGTGCTATTAGAAAGCTTTCAAATGTGTTGTATGTTCCACAAATAAAACGAAATCTACTTTCAGTAGCTTCTATAATTGATCAAGGTCATCAAGTATCTTTCAGTAAGACAGGAGCTAAGATTATGGATGGTAACAACAACATTGTTGGGACTGGCATAAGGAGGAACAACCTGTATGAGTTGTGTGCTCTTACAACCACTACAAACGGGGGCACAAGTAAGCTATGGCATGAGAGATTCGGCCACATTGGATACCCTCTATTGAAGGAGATGCATCGGAGAGGTATGGTTGCACACCTACCATTGATTGCAGAAATGAAGGAACCATGTGAAGCTTGCATGATGGGCAAGCAACAGAAGAAGGAATTTCCACAAGAAATCAAGAATAGGGCAAGCTATCCTCTAGAGTTGGTGCATGCTGACTTGTGCGAAAAAATGCCTACACAGGCCTTGGGCGGATCATCCTACTTCATGTTACTTGTCAACGACTATAGCAGGAAGATGTGGGTGTACTTCCTTTATGATAAGGCTCAAGCTTTGGTAAGTTTAAAGAATGGCTACAACTTGTTGAAACTGAAACAGGGAAGAAGATGAAGAAACTCAGGACAGATGGTGGTGGTGCGTTCACATCAACAAAGTTTGAAGATTTCTGCAAGAGTAAGGGAATCAAGCATCAACTCATAGTGGCACATAGTCCTCATCAGAATGGTGTTGCAGAATGTCCGAATCGAACCATCATGGAGATGGCAAGGTGCATGTTGAAAGGGAAGGGTTTGCCTAATCAATTTTGGGCAGAGGCTGTCAACACTGCTGTCTACATCTTGAATCGAAGCTACACCAAGGAACTTGATGGAAAGACTCCAGAAGAAGCCTAAACTGGTAAAAAAACCTTTTGTTTCCCATTTCAAAGTATTTGAAAGTGAATGTTATGTACATGTTCCACATAGGGAGAGAAACAAGCTTCAACCAAAAAGCATCAAATGTATCTTCTTAGGGTACAACGAAGATAAAAAGGCTTATAAGCTTAATGACCCTGAGGCTAAGAAGATCATGGTGAGTCGTGATGTGGTTTTCAAGGAGGAGCAGCCACATGCAGTGGAGGAGGAAAAGAGAGCTTCCACTTTATCATGAGGCAAAGGGGCAATCCACTATGAACCTGGCCCAAGAGCTGTCCCTTCTACACAAGAGAAGGAAGCATCATCTTTAGATGATGAGTTTGTAAGTCACCAACCTGCCGACACCCAAGCGGAAAAGCCATTGGCACATTGGGTGAGGCACCTCTATGATTCTGCAAACCCCATCCCACAATCACTAGAACAGGTTGCAGATGGACCGAGCCGATCATAGAGAATAGAGGAACAGAGACGGGCAAGCGCCCATATTGTAAACACAACCTTGATGGCTGATCTCATTCAAGAAGAAGCAAAGGAACCAACCAATGTGGAAGAGGCACTCCATGATCTGAATTGGAGGGCTGCCATGCAACCAGAATACAACAATATCATGAAGAATGCAACTTGCGAGCTAGTGGATCGACCCCCTAAGTGTAAAGTCATTGGCACCAAGTGGGTCTGGAAGCTAAAGTACAAGGCTGATGGTACTCTAGAAAAGTATAAAGAAAGTCTTATTGCACAAGGCTACTCACAAGTTGAAGGCATTGACTTTTGTGAATCATTTGCCCCAATTGCAAGAATGACTACTATCCGAGTAGTACTAGCTGTGGCTGCACATAAGCGTTGGCCAGTCTATCACATGGATGTCCAATCAGCATTCCTGAATGGATACCTCAAGGAGGAGGTATATGTGTCTCAACCACTAGAGTTTAAGGCTCCCCATTCAGAGAACAAGGTATGTAAGCTGAAGAAAGCATTATATGGGCTAAAACAAGTCCCTAGAGCATGGTACCAGTGGATAGATAAGTATCTCTTGAATCTAGGTTTCAAAAGATGTGCTTCTGATGCTAACTTGTATGTTCTAAAGAGAGGAGGGAAGACAATTGTGCTTGTACTCTATGTAGATGACCTTGTGATTACAGGAAATGATGATGCTCTTCGTCAACAAACAAAAGATGCCTTGAGTTAAGAATTTTAAATGACAGACTTGGGCTTAATGCATTATTGCTTAGGTCTTGAAGTTTGGCAAGAACTAGGGAAGATTTTCATCTCTCAACAAAAGTATGCAAAGCAGATATTGAAGGCATTCAACATGGAGGATTGCAAGGAAATTTCTATACCTATGGAGGTCAACACAAAATTATCTATTGAAGATACTTCACCTCCAGTGGATATAAGAAGATACATGAAATTAGTTGGAACTCTCATCTACTTGTGCAATAGCAGACCAAACATCTCTTATGGTGTTGGAGTAGTAAGTAGGTTTTCTAATAAGCCTTGCCAAATTCATTGGAAGGCAAGCATGTGGATACTCAGGTATGTGAAAGGAACTATTGATTATGGTATTCTTTATAAAGAAGGATCATCTCTGGTCGGATATTGTGACTCCGATTGGGCAGGAGATATTGATACTAGAAAATTAGTTTTTGGATATTTCTTTTCTTTAGGATCAGGGATTTTCTCTTGGAATAGCAAGAAGCAACTGACTGTAGCATTATCTTCTACTGAAGCTCAGTACAAAGCTGCATGTGTTGCAACATGTGAAGTAGTATGGTTGAGGAGGATCCTATGGCACATAGGAATACAAGGACACGAGGCTATAGAGTTGAAGTGTGACAACCAAAGTTGCATGGCCATCGCCAAAAATCCTATTTTCCATGCACGTACCAAGCACATAGAAATCCAATATCACTATGTGCGTGAGTTGATTGAGGACAGGGTCGTGGAGATAATCTATTGCCCTACTGAAGAAAATGGAGCAGAAATCTTCACCAAGGCTCTTGGGAGAGAGCAACTTCTTCAACACTTTCCAAAGCTTGGGATTGGACCAAGGAGGTAGTTCACCATCGGGTGGACATTGAGGGGGGGTGTTAGATATGCTAAATACTCCACCCTCATGTGACCACAAATGATCCATGGTGCTCTAAGTTGTAAGGCCCCCATTATGAGAAGAAGCCATTATGAGAGCCTAGACATTTGTGGAACCCTAACTTCCAAGTTAGATGAGGTCTATCTGTGACTGTTGATGGTTGTAGATGATCTTTGTGAGCCTAGCCATTAGGTTAGGTAGGGCATAAACTTCTAGGCCATTAGGTTGCCATTTAAGATGAAAATAAAGGCCATGTGACATCGCATGGTTTCCCCATAGAACCTTAATGGGGGGAGTGCAGGAGGGGGCTTGCCCCCTTCTGCGGGGTTCGGGGGGCCTATCCCCCGCCCATAGGGCTGAAACGCTAGGACTTCTGGTCGTGGAGATATTGTCGGATCATATATTTTACCGACTATTTTGTATCTCTCGACTACGTTTATATTTAAGGAACCGCCTTGTAAAAGCTATATAAGTATGACCCAGGTTGAGCTTTACATATCATTACGCACTAGTAAGCCCTTCATGTAGAGTCTGTCTAGATTACCATCTAAGCTCCACATTGGGAGCGCATGGGTGCACAATACCATCATTGTAACTGCATTACGCTCGGCAATCTGAGAATTTGAGTTGTCTATCTCTCAGTCTGCATCTATCTTTGTCTACATTTTTCTCTCAACTCTATCTACAGGTCTATTCCGCTATGGTGTTGTTTTCTTACAGTGTACAAAGAGTATTTTTACAAGGAATGAAATACTCTTGTTTACTAAAGCTATCAACAATTGTCCAAATCATATCATTATGAGATGAAGTTGTAGGAAGACTAGTAATAAAATCCTTAGAAATTTGTTCCTATGGTCCATTAGGTATGGGAAGTGGCATTAGAAATGGTTTACCATGATGTTTTTTCACATTTTGACACATAATTAAATGGGAAACATACTATGCAATATCCTTTTTGCATATTTTACCAAAATACAAATTCTTTACACGTAGAAATAGTACTTTGTATGCCCCTATGACCCATATATGGTGGTTCATGCACAGGTGAGAAGCATGGTGTAGAAATAGTACTTTGTATGCCCCTATGACCCCCACCCCCCTAGGGTGCGAAGTGGAGATCCAAAGGTGGTTCGGAGAGATGCGTTTAAGCTGTTTCTAGAGATCCTCTGTGTCGATTTTAATCTCTTGCAAGCAGATAAAGTCGGGGTTGAGTTACTTGTCTTGTAACCACTGACCAATAATCGCCGCTCTTGAAGGGTCAAACAAATCCTTGACGTTTAGCGATGTGATTTTCATTAATGATGGTTTCCCTCTTTGAGGGAAGGGACCCAATCGTTTTTTTTCTTGTGATCTTCTTTTTTCCTCCCAACTTCTTGACTTATGATCCTGCTCTTGAGGGGGCTCTTCCAAGGCATGCCCGACGGTTGTTTCCCTTTAAGCTTTGACTTTTGTTGCGGTAATCTTGCAAACTGGAAGAGTAGGACCAAGGAAGGAGCTTTCACTATCTGGGTTATCTTCATTGCTAGTAGTGAAGCCTTCCTCTTTACTCGTGGTGTAACCTTCCTGGTTGTCTTCTTTGCTGGTAGAGCACCCAAGTGTATTATCAGCAGGGTCTTCTTCATAATGGTTAACCCCTAGGAAGTCGACCTCATTAATCTCCTTTTCTAGGTTACCATACATGTTATTCGAAGGAGCAATGGTTATAACGTTCCTTGCTGATGATCTTCAAAGGCTAACTTTCCTCCTACGTCTTACTTCCGTGATTCCTTCTGAATCCGTCTCTACAACATGAGTGCCCTCTTCTTCCACCATCAGGGGGGACCCCGAGTGCCAACTTGAGGGAAAGGATCCGGGGCCCCATCTTGTTTAATCTTGTTTTTATTGGTACTTTGCTTCAAGGGGCAATCTTTGATCCTATGACCTTGGTGCCCGCAGTGGAAGCATGCATTGGGAAAATTCTTGTAACTAACTTCCTGAACCCAAATCTTACCATCTCCACAGTTTATGGAGATCTTCAAGGGAAGGACTTGGTTCGAGTCTATTTCAACATAGATTTGTGGGTGCCATCATGCAGCCACGATAATACTTCATGAATATCTATTTTTAATATGCTATATATAGACGATTCAAAACCCATTGCTCTTCTTACAAGCCATTCAAATTCTTGATTTGCAATTGGCTCCAAATCTTCACCTGTACTCATAAACTCAGAAAACACATCAGTAGCATCACATTCAAAAATATTATTTGAAAACATTTCATTTTCTTGAAACCTACATGCATTTTCTTCCTCTATTTATTTATGCATTTATTTATTTGATTATGTATTTGTTTTATTTGATAATATATTTATTTATTTATCTATTTGCTTATATATTTATGTATTTATTTATTTACTTGATTTATTTATATTTATGTTTATTTATATATTTATTTATTTATGTTTTTATTAAATTATTTATGTAATGGCATATGTTTATTTATTTATTTATACTATATTTGAATTTACTTATTTATTTTATTTATATATTTATTTATTTCTATATTTATTTATGCATTTATTTATTTCTTTATTTTTATATTTATCCATCTCAAAAAATCAAAATATAATTATTAAGTATATATTTATTTATTTCTTTATTTTTATATTCATCCATCTCAAAAAATCAAAATATAATTATTAAGTATTTACATATTTATATTTACAAAAGTCACTTTTGAATTTCTTGTAAACTCAATCAATTCCTTCCCAATACATTTCACAAATAAATGCTCTCCAAAGAAGTTATGTTTAAAAACAAGCCATCTTTGAATCACATCAATAAGGATTGCATTCATAAATACAGGAAATATGTACACAAGCCACCTTATTTGCTTGTCTACCTCTTGGCAGCTTGTCTAGTGTATATAGCTCTTGGAAAATTTGGAAATCCAAGCTTCGATTGCTTGAACATAGACTTCTTTATTCATGGTTCTTCCAAGTTCATCATATCTGGAATCAAAAAGATGTGTATATGAAGTTCTCAGATTGAACATGTTTGTTTCATTACCAGAAGTTTCTTGCAAACATGCATTTTCTTCCATTTTATTTTTGAACTCATTTGAAGGACTTTCATCCTTCTCATCATCTTCTTTTATATTCCCATCTTAATAGAATGGGGTTCTTGAATTGATTCATTTGGATCCCACTGCAAATGGAAGTGTTCACCCAATTGAGGTAATGATCCATATTCATCTTTTCAATCTTTAGTGAGACCGTTTCCTCCTACCCAAGTTCCAGACATTATGAGGTCTGCTTCTACTTCCAATCTATCTAGGAACTCTCCATCACTATCTTTGTTATGATGCCAAACTATTTCTCATTCAACTAGAAGGGAATCCATTTCCTCATAATCAAGAAAACCTTCATCTTCAGTGTCACTAGAATCTTGCATATTGAGGCCAAACTCATCACAATTTGAACTCCTTCTAGGACTATGCATATAGTTTGAAGGAAACTCAATTTCTTTATTTGCAATGCCATCATAAAAACTTGCATTCATCTCCATGGATTCTTGTTCATTTTCTTCAGAAGATAAACTTAGGCCATATTCTTCATACACTTCATCAATTACTGATTCTTGCTCAAACGTCTCATCATATACGAGCACTTCAGCACCTAAGCTTGATTTAATTAGATCTTTATTCATTTGACAATTTTCAAAGTCATTTGAATCAGTCTTCTCACAATCATGCTCCTTAGGTAGCATGCTATCATGAAATTCTTCGTACACTTCAATAAGTGCTACTTCCTTCTCTTCATGCACAGTTTCTTCAGTGCATGGAGTCAACTCATCATAATCATCTTTGAAATTCGTATGAGTATTTAGAAGATCAATTAGTGGTGATTTCACATCCTCCTCATGATCATTCATATCTCCCATTACATTGAGTGTAATGTCATTTACATGCATATCATTATACAGAAGCTCAGTCAACAACTCATTATTACTTCTGTAAATAGGTACATATCTTCTATCTCTGAATGCTCATTCAATGTGGCATCACTCAAGAGTTTTCCACAATCTAATCTTGATTTGGACTTCTCATAGACTCAACATCATGTTTATCACCATTTGTATGCATATGGACTCTTCATTTGTATGTCCTCTCGATTAGCATCATGCTCACTTGGAGTCTCTTCACATAATTTAGTTATCAGATAATATTCTATGTTTGAATCATATACTTGGACATCACTATCAACTAGCATTAAATCACTCCCTAAATCTTGTTTATAATTTTCACATAATGAAGCATCTTGAGCTTGACTTTCAGACAGATTTATTGAAGTTTCTTTTTGCACTTCATCTTTTACCTCCATTCGGTCACCTTTAAGTCTTGTAGATTCCTCTAACTCTTTATTTATATCTTGAATTGTCTTTTGATTTGTTTGTTTATCCTCCAATGGATGTGAGGGGTTCAGGAGCACAAATGAAGCCTCATCTTGATGTCTTGTTAACTTTTCTTGAATTTTGATTTGGTTTGTATTTTGTTTTAGTTTGATTCGGTTTTGATTGGCTTCCACCGTATTAGGGAGAAAAGTGAGCCCTGCATGGGCCTTGTAAGGATTCCTAATTTTTAGGAATTAAAAGGGTTAATCTAGGAGATTAAGAAGCCACAAAAAACCACTAGTGGTATTCATGAATATAATAATAATTCACGTATAATTTTATTTGAATTTGGAAAACGATTTTCTTGTGGCCTTCCGATGGCTCTATTGAATGGTCGAGATTTGTTGGACAAGAAAAGTAGAAAGGGATGCTCTGACGTGCGTGCGCTACTGCAGTAGAAAGAGAAGAAGTCATGATTGTTTTTGTGAAACTCTCTGCAGCTTTTCTGGCCACTAGATGAAGCGCCATCGGACGGCAGCCCGCGATTGGGGCTGAGACAAAGTTCGCAGTCAATTGGCACCATCCGATTAGAGGTCGATCTGACGGTCATCCGGGATTTGGGCTGAGCTTAATTTCGGGGAAGATTTGAGCCGTCCGATTAGCTACTCATCCAAGGGCACCAAGGAAAAGGCGCTTTTAGCTTTTTGCAGTTCAATCTAAGCCATTAGATCATCCTTTGATCCAATGGTTGAAAATTTGGGCGCCCAAATTCAGAAAAATTGAATCCCAGCCATTGGATTTCTCATCCAATCTAAGGGCTTATATTTGAATGCGTAATTCTTTGGATTTGACGAATCTCGTCCGTTCCCCTTTCTTAAATCCAAGGGTCCATCTTCAAAGATGCCTTGACTTTTGCTAGCAAACCATAGCCTTAGGATCATTGAGGAAATCCAAGGGCTACAATTAATTCTTAACCTTTTCAAAACCATTCACACAACGAAAACCACTAGTTCAAGGAGGTTTTCTCCTCTTTGACCACACAAAAACCATGGAAGCCTATGCCTAGCCTATGTGATTAAGGGACTAGACTGTGTCCACCACCCTCTTCTCATTGGTCCATCCCTAATCACCCCTTAATCCAAAAGGCCCATGCAGGGTTCATTTTTTCCCCTAATTGGCATGCCCCTTTGCTCTTTCCATCATCAGAGTTTGTGCATATATAGAACTTGAAGATGTAATCATTGTAGAGAAGCCTAGAGGCTCTTGGCACGTTGTAACATTAGAGGTCATGTCAAACGCACTTTTAAAATTTTCTTGATAGCACTTATCATTAGCATGTGTATCAAGCTCATGCATATTTGCTTCATGCCCAAATGGGGTCTCTATGACTTGATGGAATCTAATGTTATTCACAAGTGGTAAAATACTTGGAGTTTGAGTATCATCTTTATCTTAATGAAGATCAACTCTCCAATCATTTTGAAATTTCTCAAACATTTGCTGCTTTCTAATATATCTTGTTACAACATCATGAACAAGTGTCCAATCCTCTGTTGTTGGTGCAAAGTTAAACCCTACACATTTGGCTAGAAGTTCATGAATATTTGAAACTCCATGGAAACCATTGCTAGGAAGATCTTTTATCTTTACCATTTGTAAAAGTCACTTTTTGACTTTGAAGAATCATTCTAACCACCAGTAAACTCACGACTCAAATTTGAGAGAATATCTCCTAGATTGAAGGAAATCTTTTAGTGAGAGCCAATGAACAATTCAAATTCAAATTTGAAATCACTCACCTATAAAAGATATCACAAAACTCGCGGGCAAGAAGTCCATTTTCCCAAGTTCTTCATTGCCACATTGTAAGAGAGTGAGGTCTAGATTTTAACCTACACTACTCACCATCATAAGGCATCGATAATCAAGCCTATGATCTTGTACAAAATTGTTCTTATATACAATCGATCTACATTACTCATCTATGGTCTCTCTGTTATAGTCATTCATAACACTCAACTTGTACTGCCCATATCTCAATCATTTCTCCACCATTTTCAATGTTCTATAGCTTGTTGGATTTCCATCCAATTTATCTACATGCTCACAAATTTTGAAGAGAATCCATTTAGCAGATTTGGAGAACAGCGCGTAAAAGCACTCACTGGTCAAACTCTACAAAGGTCCTAAAAAATCGGGAGTAATGATTCAATTTCTAAGTTGATTGCTCTATGTATAGTGCATCATTTTACATTATTCCACTTGGAATCATTAGGTTACTAAGCTATTTAGATACCTCTAAAAGGAATGTTTTCTAATTCCTACTGTAGTGGAAGCACTGAGCATAACAAGCAGCATGTGTGTGAACAAAAATAGAAGGTATTCATTAATCCTTCAACTTGGATGTAGTCTGTTTTGGTTCAATCATTTCTCACATCATTTCTAAGGTAAATAGGCACTTGTATAGTGTTATTGGAAATCTAAAAGGGCCCACAACTGAGCTCTGAAGCTACAAGGGGCTGGTACAAAGCAGGATCTGGTAGTACCTACTCATTTCTTGGAGTGTCCATCCATCTTTCCCAATGCTGGTATTAGAGCAAAGCTAAGGTAAAATGGGAGATGGTTTTCCTTCTTTCATTGATAAATTGGACAGGACCAACTATCAAGCATGGTGCTTGCGGATGAAGACATACTTGCAAGGAAGGAGCCTCTATGGATATATCTCAGGAGATGAGGAGATGCCCATATTCAGAAGCAAAGGAAAACCTACAAGGGAGGAGCATGAAAGACTCAACACATGGTGTGCCAAGGATGCATTAGCAAGGTCCTACTTACTTAACTCAATCTCTGATTTTCTTCTTCCACATATTAGAAACTGTAAGACATCCCAAGAGACTTGGAAAACATTGTCTTCATATTTCCCTTCCAACACAAGGGCTAGGAAGAACCAATTGTGGATTGAGTGGCAAGCATAGGAGAAGAGATTGAAGAGGAACAAATTGTAAGAAAAGTAATCAATGGTATTAAAGCTGATGACAAATGGGAGAGCTTCACAAGTGCCATGGACTTGTACATGGACATGCAGATTCCAGACCTTACCACACTCATGGGGCAACTATTTACCCATGAAGCCAAGCTCAACAAGAATGGAGATTCATCAAGAGGTAATAGCTCTTCTGCCCTATACACTGATAAAACTAAGTCCAAAGAGAAAGGGAAGAACAAAAAGGTTGAAAATGAAGGAACTACCTCCCAAGCCAACTATGCAGAGAGAGGTAGAACCTCAAGAGGAAGGGGTAGAGGAGGTAAGCAAGGTAGGGGAAGATCTTATAACTCCTCACCATGTAATATTTGTGGATTGTCAAATTATACGATAGATGAGTATTACAGGAACTTCAAGAATCAGAGAGATAGAGGATATCAAAGAGGTGGATATACACAATCAAGAGGAAGATTCAATCACCATCAAGGATACAACAACAACTACAACAACAACGATAATAGAAATTACCAAGGAGGCTACAAATCAAGGAAGGATTGCAACAACTACAGAGAGGAGCAAGAAGATTCTCTTCTGATTATGAATATGACTTCAGAACCAGGTATAAATGATGACCATCTCTTCTACATTGATTCAGGATGCTCAAACCATGTGGCACTCAATGTAGCACTTCTTTCTAACCTTGAAGAACCAAAGGGTAAGCATCAGGTACAAACAGGTATGACACCAATCACTTAGTGTTTAAATTAGGAAATGTTAAGACCTCTAATGGAAATAGAAATCTGTTGAGCAGGGTTCTATATGTACCTTGAATTACCAAGAATTTGATGAGTGTTGGAGAGATTGTGGAAAAGGGTTTGCAGTTTAGATTTAACCAATATGGAGCATTTATGGAGGATACCCAACATGGATTCAAGAGAATTTTGGAAGGAGAAAAGACAGTTAGGTTACTCACTTTTGAACTTGAGGATACAAGGAACATTGCACTTTATAGCTACAAAGATCAAACACTATGAGAGCTTGAAATTTGGCATACGAGACTAGGGCATGTTGGTGAAAGAACCTTAAAACAAATATGTAGATACCAATGTGTGCTTGGGATACCTAATGTATCCAAGCAACACATGATTTATAAATGTGGTGCTTGTTAGTTTGGAAAATCTCACAGGTTACCCTTCTCAAGGAAAGGCTACATGCATGAGGACTACCTAGAGCTTGTCCATATAAATGTATGGGGACCAAGTAAGGATCCCTCAATTTATGGACCAAGGTATTATGTATCTTTCATTGATGATTACAATAGGTGGACTGTATTGTAATTTATGAAGCACAAAGATGAAGTATTCAGTTGCTTTAAAGAATATCTTGCACTTGTGGAGAACCAAACAGGAAGAAACCTAAAGAGACTAAGGTCAGATAGAGGAGATGAGTACTTCTCAAATGAGTTTGATGCATTCTTGCAGGACAGAGGAATCAAGAGAGAAATTACAACAAGGTATACCCCTGAGCAAAATGGGGTGGCAGAGAGGAGAAATAGATTAATTGTTGAAAGTGTTAGGTCAATGTTAAATGAGAAAAAACTAACTAATTACTTGTGGGCAGAGAGTGTATCTACTGTCACTTATCTTGTAAATAGGTTGCCATCTAAATCTCTTGATGGGATGACCCCATATAAAGCATGGCATGGTAGAAGACCCTCACTTGATCATTTCAGGATCTTTAGATATGTAGCTTATGTGCATATCCCTTCTCAGATAAGAGGTAAGCTAGACCCTAAGGTAGAGAAGTGCATCTTCATAGGGCATGACTTGAATCACAAAGGATACATGTTCTACAATCCTTCAAACAAAGGATTTATGATAAGTAGAGATGTTGTCTTTGATGAGAATGACTCTTGGTTTGATAGTGAATGCAGGAAAGTAAAGCTACTTTATGACTTGGAAGTGGAGTTTCCAAGCCTCACTAAGGAGGAGCCTACTCACAATGGAGATATCAACTCAGATGATGAGTACATCATCAACCTAGAAGAGTTCAAGGCATGGAAGTCCAAAGGCAAAGTCAAGATGAAGAAGTTGGAGGATATACCTGAATCGTCCAACCAAGCAATCAGAAGATCACAAAGGGAGAGCAAGAAGCCAATCAGATATGGGTATGACACTTCCCTAGTTACTAAGTAGTCTGTCTATCTTGCATAAGACTTGTCATTTGAAAAACCATCATCATATAAAGAGGCAAAGACCAAGGCAGAATGGAAGGAAGCTATGGATGAGGAAATTGAAGCACTCAAGGAGAGTGATACTTGGGAACTAGTACCAAAGAAGGAATCTATGAAGGTAATTGGTTCTAGATGGATCTATAAGATCAAAAGGAATTCTAATGGATCAATAAGAAAGTACAAAGCTAGACTTGTGGTTAAAGGTTTTGCACAAACCCAAGGAGTTGATTATGAAGAAACCGTCTCACCTGTGGCCAAAATGCCAACCATCAGGGTATTGGTAAGTGTGGGTGCATCAAAGAATTGGAACATGTATGAGCTGTATGTAAAAAATGCATTTCTAAATGGCTGGATTTTAGAGGAGGTGTACATGTCTCAATGTCCTGGCTATGAGGACCCAAACAAGGTAACATATGTATGTCAATTCAACAAAGCTCTTTATGGATTGAAGTAGGCACCTAGGGCATGGAACCATAGGTTGACTACATATCTTCAGGATCAAGGTTTTATCATGAATAAAGTAGATACTTCTCTGTTCATCAAGAGAAGTAACTCAGAGGTAATATTCCTATGTGTATATGTTGATGATATCATACTCATAGGTAATGATGCTAATGGCATCAAGAAGATCAAGAATCAGATGAAGGAGTTCAAAATTAGTGACCTTGGATCACTAAAATATTTTCTTGGACTTGAGTTAGTATACACTAACTCTGGAATTTATATTACTCAAAGAAAGTATATACAGGACATGTTAAAGAAATTTCATTTACAGGATGCCAAAGTAGCAAGTACTCCAATGGAAGTTAATCAGAAGTTAAGTGCTCATGAAGGTGATGTGCTTGAGAACATTGTAGGTTACCAAAGCATAGTGGGAAGCTTGAACTATGCTACATTGACAAGGATTGATATTGCTTATGGAGTAAGTGTTTTAAGTTACTTTATGCACAAACCTAGGGCACCTCATTTGGAAGCTGCCAAGAGGATTTTGAAGTACCTTAAGGGCACTCAAAATCAAGGGTTATATTTCCCTTATACTTCAGACTTGAACATCAAGATATATTTAGATGCAGGTTGGGCAGGTTGCAAAGATGATAGAAGGAGTACCTCATGATACCTATCATTTGCAGGTGACAAAACTATATTATGGTCTTCAAAGAAGCAACCTACTATTGCTTTATCTTCTACAGAAGCAGAGTATAGAGGATTGGCCAATGCTACTCAAGAGGCCATATGGATCAGATTGTTATAAACAGTTTTGGGTTTGCATACTACATCTATAATGATTTTTGGAGATAATACAAGCTCATTACATCTTCCAGCAAATTCTATTTATCATACTAGGACCAAGCATATAGAGGTCCACTATCATTATGTGAGAGAGAAGCTATTGAGCAAGGAAATTCATATGGCTTATGTATGAACTAATATGCAATGTGTAGATTTATTGACTAAAGCATTAGATGGTACAAAACTTTGCAGGTTTAAGTCAATGATTGGATTGTAGGACATTCGTGAAGATTGAAGAAGAAGACCAAGCCAAATTGTAGGGAGCTCTTGGAGCAAAGTTCAAGCCTACACATTTGGCTAGAAGTTCATGAATATCTGAAACTCCATGGAAACCATTGCTAGGAAGATCTTTTATCTTTACCATTTGTAAAAGTCACTTTTTGACTTTGAAGAATCATTGTAACCACCACTAAACTCGTGGAGTTTATTAGTTGAAAAGTCACGACTCAAATTTGAGAGAATATCTCCTATACTGAAGGACTACTTTTAGTGAGAGCCAATGAACAATTCAAATTCAAATTTGAAATCACTCATCTATAATAGATATCACAAAACTCACGGGCAAGAAGTCCATTTTTCCGAGTTCTTCATTTCCACATTGTAAGAGAGTGAGGTCTACATTGTAACCTACACTACTCACCATCATTAGGCATTGATTATCAAGGCTATGATCTTGTACAACATTGTTTTTTAATACAATAGATCTACATTAGTCATCTATGGTCTCCTTGTTATAGTCATTCATAATAGCCAACGTGTACTACTCATATCTCAACCATTTCTCCACCATTTTCAATGTTCTATAGCTCGTTGGATTCAGCTCAAAGTTATCTACATGCTCGCAAATGTTGAAGACATTCCATTCAGCAAATTTGGATAAACATGTGTCGAAGCACTCATTGGTCAAACTATGCAGAGGTCCTAAAAAATCGAGAGTAATGATTCAATTGCTAAGTTGATTGCTCTGTGTATAGTGCATCATTTTAAGTGATTCCACTTAGAATCATTATCTTACTAAGCTAGTTAGATACCTCTAAAAATATTTTTTTCTAACTCCCATTGTAGTGGAAGCATTGAGCATAACAAGGAGGATGTGTGTGAACAAAAATAGAAGGTTTTCATTAATCCTTCAACTTGGAAGTAGTCTGTTTTGGTTCAACCATTTCTCACATCATTTCCAAGGTACAAAGGAACTTGTATACTATCATTGGAAAGCTAAGAGGGTCCACAATGCAACTCTCAAGCTACAAGGCGCTAGTACTAAGCAGGATCTGGCAATACCTACACATTTCTTGGAGTGTCCATCCATCTTTTCCAACATCTATGCGCCACTATTCGGAGTCTAGGTTTTATAGAAATGAAATTAGTTCCTCTCGGCTTCTAACATCTATTGCCTATAGGAATAAGAACACCCTTTCATGTATATTCATGTCTGGTCATACTCAAAGATATCTTCGAATTGCTTCTCGAACTCTTTTTTAACTTCTAGGATCGGTTGGTTCTTGGGTATATGAACCCACCTCAGGAAGGACTTACGAGTCACTTTGTCTATGTCCTCTAGCATAATTTGCTTGAGGAGCATCGATTTGTATTGCGACCATGTCATATGGTTTATTCGTTAGAGTTGATCGCGTAAACTGTATTCACACATACAGGTAAATTTTTCACATAATTTCATATCCTTCATCGGAGTCAATCTGACACGTAGGTATTTAGCCTCGAGTTCATACTCTTTATAGAATGTAGATATATTTTTGCCATTGAAAAACCCGCATCGCTTGATTAAATGGTCATTAAGCATCTGGATAGCTTTTTGTCGTTTATCCTCTTCTTACAAGCGGACGAATCGGGCTATAAGGTCTTCCATTTTTAATTTTTGCTAGGCTCTATGCCTATAGCTCTAAATCTACTCACCCTCCCTTTCACGTCTAGTTCTCCAAGTATGTCGGGGATGTTGTGATAAGGAGGGAGATTGATGTGGTATCCCTTTGTGGAATAAAATATCATGACGGAAACTAAAGCGTGAGGTTACAAACATGTCAATCATCTTCCGTTACAAAAAAAATGGAAATTTTCCTTGACTATACTAAGAGTAAGTGTTTAGAGACATCTAATTTCGAAGGAAAACTTTGATGTATAAGCAAGCATTAAATGCAAACTTTAAGCCAAAAGTCGCATGCAAATCATAATCACCCAAAATTAAATAGGGAATAGATGTGTAGCTCCTCATTCATATTGTGAAGATGACATTGTTCTTTTTATGTAGTCAAGCTCATGTCCAGAAAAAGAAATATGACCAAAATCTAATTGCATCTCAAAGGCAATGGACATAACACTTCTCACAGACTTCCAATGGATTTAGGCAATTCTCATTAATGAAAAACGATGAAAATCCATCCTTTTCTTTCCCTGTTATCCTAAGAATTCAAGGCAAACGTTTTAAACATTCAACGCAGTTAAAAAGAAAACTCGCTTGATACAGCATTACATATATCACTTAACAAACCATTCAGATCCATTGTAAGTCAATTCCATAAGTCATGTCACAACCATAAAGCTTATAACAACATCACAACTGAAAAAAAGAAATTCATATTGTGAAGATAACATTGTTTTTTTTATGTAGTCAAGCCCTTGTGTAGCAAAAGAAAGATGATCAAAATCTAATTGCATCTCAAAGGCAATGGTCATAACACTTCTCACAGACTTCCAATGGATTTAGGCAATTCTCATTAATGAAGAACGATGAAAATCCATCCTTTTCTTTTCGTGTTATCCTAAGAAGTCAAGGCAAACATTTTAAACATTCAACGCAGTTTAAAAAAAATAAAATCGCTTTATACATCATTACATATATCACTTAACAAACCATTAGATCCATTGTAAGTCGATTCCATAAGTCATGTCACAACCATAAAGCATATAACTACATCACAACTGAAAAAAAGAAATATGAAATCTTGATCCAAGAGGCTCTAATTGTTTATGCTTTCCTATAGTAGCGCTCAACAAATAAAATGCCTTTGTCATTCCCCAACCAATAACGGAGTATTAATGGAAGATGGTTGATTCAGCTTCAAATCTTCTCACCATGCCTTTCAACAGGAAATACCTTGCGAAAATGATATGCAAACTCTAAAGTCTGACTCCAGTGCATACGAAATAAATGTCCACTTTGAAGAGTTAAACTGCTAACTCCTAAGTGCTTGTTCCATGGCTGGATGGCAATTCCTGGTATTTCCAAAACTTTATTGATTGTTTCTGTTTGTACCTTCTCATACAATAGCAGATGAAACTCTTGAATCGAGAAGTTCAATCTTCCCATGGTGCTCTCTAGATAAATTTGTGCGCAGTTTTTCCTTTTTTTTTGTTCTTCACCTCCCTTTTTATACCAAACGCCTGGATTCCTCCTGAACTGATATTTTATAGCGCACAACACCCGTCTCTGTTGGAGATGCTTTTTCCTGTTTTACTCCATGTTTCCATCCGCCCAGCGGAGATGAAACTTAAGCTCTCCGAAAAGGCTGAGCGTTACAACAGTTAAATATGCATACATAAGTTTGGCATAAGTGCACAACTTACCTTCCAACAACTCGTTGGATGCCTCTCATCCTCCCCTGATTCACGTTTGAAGGAGGTTTTTGATTCTCGCTTCCCTGCATGTGAGAGCTTCCTTCGTCCTCTATTATTCCTCCTTGAGGTTCCTCCGTCCTCTGTTATTCCTCCTTCATGATCAAACAAAACTTCCTAGTGCCGATAGCAATCACCTACACTTCAGATATCGATCCTCTCATCTTGCTTATCTCTTTATGGAGCAAAACTCCTTTACGTGACTTTCGAAGCTATGCTGTAGCCTTTTGATTCAGCTTGGCCTCGAAGAAGAAATTGAAACAAGCAACACCTGGAGTTTTGTCCTCCCATCATATTTGCGTGCCATTCGAGCTTCACTCACCATGTTCTACCTGGAGCTTCGTTGTTCGTGGTCACAGATTTGCCTTCATCTATTCACCTCCTCACCAAACTTGTGAGTTTTCAGCCTTGCTTTCCCTTCATCTTCGCGCATCACATTCAAGATTTTGTCCTGTAGCTCTACGCTTCACCTCATGTTTTCTCAGATTTTACAAAGAGCAAAATAGAGGCCCTTTTTGTCCTGCAGTCCATCGACGTATTGATTCATCATGGGCATCAACTAGCTGTAAAGGAGGCTCCTTCTCTCCAATTCCTTGGCCCGAAAACCATCCATTCTCCTAATTATGCGAGAAGCCTTCTTTTCTCGAAGCACTTTCTTTTGGAAAATTTTTGTCAAGAATCTGTACAACTGTTGTCAACAAGATATTTGCAGCAATGTCTAGAATATCCAACCCAAATTTTTCTTGATGATAGATAGCAAACACAATGACCAGATTCAAAATATACAAAAGACCAAAGACGACCTATCCCTTTGCAACAATCCCTTTGGTAATATATTGAATAGCATCACTCTTGTCTCTTGCAATGACCGGAGCCTCCTAGCACATGAATAATGTGGACTCTCTGCAGCCCTTCAAGATCCGCTAGCTCTTCCTCAGTATCGTGATGACTTTGTGTTCCTCTCTTCATGCCTAGAATATAATCAAGCTGATGACATTTATCTTGGTCATGCATTGCTTGCCGATGTTTTACCTTTCCCACTATTCCATTTCCAAGACTTCACTTCAGATCATGACCACATCGTAAGTCATGATCTGAAACCCGTTGCTGGAGAGATCCTGTCTCCCTTTCTTTGGAATTATGACAGTCAGCTCTTGAGGGAAAAGTTTCTTATCATCCATTCCACTTTAGAATGTTTGAACCTATGAGAGTCAACATCAAAGGGGAAACAGATGGTACTTGAGAAATAAAGATGAAGCACCTTAGCACCATAATTTCTTGAAGCTCCAACTACGTGTGCTTCTCTTGGATTTTTATGTGATTATTGTGAATCCACATTGATTTATTTGAAGCTTATGATCAATGTAAATGTTGGAGTTGAGATCCGCCGAAGCATGTGAACAAAAAAAGGAAGAATAAGAAGAAGCTTGGAGCACAACACACAATACTAGATGTGTTACCACTAGAATGTACAAAGATAAGTAACCCATTTGGGCTATAGGCATATATACAAGTCGAGGGAAGAGAACCTCCTAAAGAGGGAAAAAAGTGCCCCGATGGTCCTAGTGTGGTTGCACACATCACTACCTAAATATATTAACATATCCCGCTTGGGAGTGATACGATGAAGAAGGAGCTAGCAGTCATGTATAAGGAAGTGCCAAGCTATATGGAATCAATCCACAAAAGGAGGTAAGCCCAAAGCTTTGTGGAAAGCTTCAAGCTTCTCCCTAGGTAGAGCCTAGGGAGAAGAAGAACAACAGAAGGAAGAAGAAGAAGCTTGGAGCACAACACACAATACTGGATGTGTTACCACTAGAATGTACAAAGATAAGTAACATGTTAGGGCTATATGCATATATACAAGCTAGGGGAAGAAACCTCCTAAATAACAACACAAGGAAGAAGAAGAACATGTGAAAGAAGAACAACATGTGAAGAGCGCAAGAAAGAAGAAGAAGCTTGGAGCAAAACACACAATACTGGATGTGTTAATAGTAGAATGTACAAAGATAAGTAACCCGTTAGGACTATAGGCTTATATACAAGGGGGAGGGGGGGGGGAACCCTCCTAAAGAGGGAAAAAAGTGCACCAGCATTCTTGGTGTGTTCACACATCTCACTACGTAAATATATCAACAAATCCCCCCTAGGAGTCATGCGGTGAACAAGGAGCTGGCACTCATGTATAAGGAAGTGTCAAGCTATGTGGAATCAATCCACAAAAGGAAGTAAACCCAAAGCTTTGCGGAAAGATTCAAACTTCTCCCTAGCCAGAGCCTGTGAAAAAAGGTCTACAATGTTCTCCTACGTGGGCACATAAGCCAAACTGATCTCTCTTGTAGAGAACCTCTCCTTGACATAATGATAGTGCACCTCAATGTGCTTAGTGCGAGCATGGAGCATATGATTTTTTGCAATTTCCAATGCGCTCTGACTATCAATGAAGATGGTGGTGGCAAAAGACTGACCAACACCCAAATAAGCCATAAGGCATTTGAGCCACACACACTTAATAGTCCTGTGAAAGCTACCCTATACTCAACCTCATAACTAGAAGTGGCCATAGTAGGTTGATTCTTGCTCAACCAAGATATACATGGGCTACCAATCATGAAGAAAAAACCACTAGTCACGAGTGTCATAGAAACCATCCCAATCAAAGATAAAAAAAGCATGTAAATCTGGCCATAGTGATCCCCCCTTGGGATAAAACAATCCAAGTAGCCAGGTACCACTCAAGTAGCAAAAGATGCGCTTAATCGCTTGCAAATGCTTGACACCTCGCCAATGCATAAACTTTCTCATCTGTGAGATAGCAAACTAAATATTTGGATTAGTAATGCATAAGTAAATCAAGCACGCAACAGCCTGTTGGTAGAGAACAACATCAAATGCATCTCCAACATCATGAAGACTCAACTGTAAACCTGTCTCCATAGGAGTGGCAATAGGTTTGCCGTCTTCAAGGCCAAAATGTTTCAATAATATGTCAATACATTTTGTTTGACACAAAGCTATTCTTCCATCAACTTGAATAAATTGAATGCCCAAATAATCATGCAAATGCCCCAAATTTGACATCTCAAATGAGTCATGCATATCAGCTTAAAATCAACAATATACATCTTGTGAGGACTAGTGAGCAGCATGCCATCAACATACACAACAATGATCAAAAGCACAACATTAGTATGCTTAACATATAAGGTGCTTTCAATTGGACTATTCTCAAAACCATGTGCAATCAGATAGGCATGTATCTTTTCATACCAAGCACGTGATGCTTGGTTTAAACCATATAATGCCTTCTTCAACCTGCATACTTGGTTTTCATGCCCGTTCTACACAAAGCCATGGGGCTAAAAAACATACACTTCTGCATGCAAGTCACCATTAAAAAATGCAGTTTTAATGTCCAACTGATGTACATTCCAACCATGATGAGCTGCAAGTGCACAAATGCTATGAACGTAGTCATTCGGCATGTAGGTGCAAAGGTCTCATCCAAACCAATGCCTCTTTCCTGCAAATAACCCTTTGCAACAAGCCTAGCTTTATACCTCTCAATTGTTTCATCAGGCTTATGCTTGAGCTTGTATACCCACTTAGTGCCAATGGCCTTCTTGCTAGGAGGCAAGTCACGTAAAGACCGAGTATCATTCTTCATTATAGCATCATATTCAAATTGCATAGAAGCCATCCAATTTTTAGAATTTTGTACTTCATCAAACAAAACAGGCTCATTCTCGTCACAGAGACTAGAGGCAGCCATATCATAGCAATCTGATGCAAAAGAAGCACTATGAGAGCCTGAATGAGTACGTTATGACAAAGGTGCATCTCATTTGTTGTAACACAAAGTCTGCACCAACCATTTTGTCATATTTTTTGCCTCCTCAATATCA
The DNA here is from genome assembly GCA_020310875.1 of Ceratopteris richardii. NCBI lineage: Eukaryota > Viridiplantae > Streptophyta > Polypodiopsida > Polypodiales > Pteridaceae > Ceratopteris > Ceratopteris richardii. The sequence continues at coordinate 106,870,177 of CM035437.1, forward strand.
GCTCTCTTAACTCTCTCATCAACAAGTCCATCATGTAAATCTCCATCAGAAATATAATGATCTACATCATCACATGAAACCTGTAAAGGCTGAGAAGTTGCCTCATTAGGACCAGAACTAGATTGTTCACCTATAAAAAGAGTCATGAAGTTTACTTTACTAGAGACTCAAAAGAATCCCTTTGGGCTCTACCATTGCTACCAAGAAAGGTCCTTACCACTTCGACATTCATGAGTATAGGTATGTCAATCCAACTCTACTACACATGTTTGAAGATGATCAATACACTATAACTCCTAATTTAGGAAGATGGCCACCAGAATTAAACACATCATGATCTACTAGTTTTTGTGAAAGTCATTCCAAGGATAGTGATCATTTTGACTCGTCCTCATAGGATCCAAACACCTTAATTTTAAAATATCGAACCAATCTTATTGTCACCACCATATCATCTACTTCAAGTGCCTCATCTATCAATACCATGAAAGTGACACACGCTATTATCTTAATAGCTCAAACAGTAATGGTCTCACTTCCCTTTACTAAAGTTGCATCTATACCCTTGAACATGGCTATCATAATGCAACTTGTGCCTGTTCCATCTTGTGTAAGACTAGATAGGCAAGAGTATGAAGGAAAAGGTGATCCTTAGGCACATGAGTGTGAGTTCAAATAAATTTTGTGCATATAAAATTCAATGAGTTTTTTTACTAAATCTGAAGCATTTGGACTCACCTTGAAGGGAAGTGACATAGCTTGTTTCCAACCACTAAGCATGCATAATTCATAGAACATCCATCAACTCCTAAAATCTTTCATAGTTAAATTCATCAGAACAAGAGTAAGGCATGACACCTTCACAATCATAACAAGCTTCGAAGAAGAAGCTAATGAGGGCTTCAGGTTAGCTCCATGTCCCTACAAGAAATATGTGGCATGATGCATTACTAAAACCCTACCCTCTACAACCAAAGTAGTTTCACATTTCTTAGATGCCTTATGAAGTGCTCAATTCCTCGTTGACTGATGAAATAACTGAGGTTGTTGCCAAGAAATTTAACATGAAAGCTTTTAGATGTCCACCTACGAGATGTTCCTATGATGGAGGAGAGCATCCACGTTATACATGCAATAGAGATCCACCTCCTCGTGCATATCCATAGCACTCCTCAAAACAACACCAAAACAAAACCAACTTGTTTAGGAAAATTATCAAATCCCAAGGGCTTTTTCTCAAAGCTACCAACATCCTCCATGATGGTTGTACCCGATCAAACAAAAAATGCAATATCAATCTAGACCAATGCTAGAGTACTTGATGTACCCACTAGGAGCTATGCTAAGTCAATAAATACTTGGTTTTCAACAAGTATTTTAGGTTAATTACCTACAAGCATAGGATCATATAGAGTAGGCTATGATCCCATCAGCACCAGTCATTAAAGACTTCATTGGGTATGCAATTTCTTTTGTAAAAATTCAACAAGATCCTTATGTCTATAATAAATACCATTCATTGGACTATTCGGGTTATCAAGATTCTTCAAGTGTATATGAGGATCATTATGGTCAAAAAAATGTCCATGGGTATAGAAAACCTGAGTATAGATGTGTATTAGAAGAATGTCCCACAATCAAACTAGGCCAATCTCAATTCAAACCTACTGAGTCGAGGGAGTTTTATGCTATAGATGCAATGGGAACCACTTCATAAGAGATTGTTCACCTCCACAAGTTTCCTAGCTACGACCCATACCACCTAAGAAGTCCTTCTATAATGATTCCGAGGATGCATATATGTACAAAGAATGTGCTCAAAATATGAATAGGAGCAAATCAACACATATCAATATGGTGATGATGCTTCCCTCTAGCTTTGGTGTCGAAGAGGAGAAGGTTAAGGTAGCACCCGTGCATCCAGACACTAGATCCCAATCCAAGGCTCTAAAGAAAGAGAAAGGGGAGAAATGTTTTTATCAAATTAGTTTGTATAATGAATAAGACAAGCCAACCAAGAACTCTCAACCCACAAAGGGGACTTGAAAGAATCAAAAGGGTAGGCAAGTTCAAAAATGGGAAGAAAGAGTGGTGAGATTAAGGATTCCCTCACGTTTAATCATGATGAGCTAATCCAGGAGCAAGGAGAACTCCTAAAAATATAAGATCAGATTATTAAAGATTAAATTCAACATCAGGCTTTGGGAATGCACCAAGAAAGTGCATCAGAATTGCCACATCCATGCCCATACTCTTACCTGTTGGAGCAAGTCTATGACAAGCCTAAGTATTGACTTGAGTCCCACAAAGTCATAGAAGAAGCCTTAAAATGAAGACAATGTAAAGTTCACTTGTGAACTACCTCTTGTAACTTTTGAAGACTTTACTTAATGTAAAAGTGAAAGAATCTTAATTGGTTAAGTCCACTTGATCCAAACGGGAAAGAGGAGCCAGGAATTTGTGATTTGTGGTAGATAGAGAATCAAATCAATCACTAATTGATTGAAGAGTGATTGAGGGAAGTTAGCCTCCAAAGATCAACTATAAATACATGGTAGTTTTAGTCGTGGTCATGTGAAGACCTCCAAGAGCTGAGCTTTATGCCATATCAAGGTGTGATTCCAAGGCACACATATGTATCAGTACATCCATTGTATTGTACAATCAATATACTTTCATTTTCATGATCATTTGAGTTCATATTTCCATGTTCTTGTGAAGTGTACTACTCACTACCATATCTCTCAGTTTTCTCAGTTAGATTGTAGAGATGGTTTCGCTAAGCTTGGTGCATCAGTTTCAGTGATTTAACTTCGTAAAGTTGGCTCTATAAGTCTACTATATGCTCACCAATTTTCATTTCATTTGGGGGTTTCAATCTTCAGTTATGTTCAGTTGAAGTCAACCATGTCTCTTCATTATCACTTCTCTGTCAGGTACCCGACTTTTTACTCATCTTGTCAGAGCTGTTTCTCAGTGTGTACTTACCCAAATTCAATGATTTGAAGCTTGTTGGATTCAGCATACTGTCTAGTATAATAATACAAAATTTCTTAATCATTGAATTCTTAAATCTGGAGTTATGTTCATTTGTCTGCTCACTGGTCTCATTACTATAGCAGCCCGTGAAAATCGGGATGATGTGATCAATTGTTAAACATCATTCTTAGTGTGTGCTTCATTATTTTTGATGCAATTACTCTTGAAAGTTAGCTCTTTAAGATAACTAGATTCCCCAAGAGGAATTAAGCTAATTGCTACTATGCTCAGAGAATTATGCAAAACACTGGACATGTGTATGAACCAAAATAGCAAGTTCTTCACCTTTGAGCTAACTCCAACTTATCTGTTTTGATCTATCTTTTTGATAGTGATCTTCCAAGGTACATAGGGTGCCTCATACATCCATTCGCAAGCTAAAAGCACCCACCACATACTTCGGGAGTTCATTTGGCTGGTGTAGATCAAGGATTTTGCAACACCTCTTCATCTTCAAGCACATACCTATCCATCTCTTCACAGTGGTATCAGAGCAAGGTTGGACAACATGGCAGATGGATTTCCTTCATCAAGTGACAAATTGGACAGAGGTAACTACTCAGCTTGGTCGTTAAGAATGGAAGCTTATCTCCAAGGTAGAAGTTTATATGGTTATGTGGCTGGAGATGAGGTTATGCCAAGTTTCAGGAACAAAAGTCAACCAACACAAGAAGAGCAAGAAAGATTGAGCACATTGTGCTCCAAGGATGCACTTGCAAGGTCTTATCTCCTCAACTCTATCTCAAATTTTTTGTTGCCTCACATTAGAAGTTGTAAGACGTCTCAGGAAGTGTGGGATGCACTTGAAGCCTTCTTCTCTTCAAGTACTAAAGCTAGGAAGCATCAACTATGGGTGGATTTCACAACTCTCAAGAAGGCTCTCAAACAAAATGTGAGTGATTTTTTCACAAAGCTCAAGGACATAGCAGATCAGTTGGGAAGCATTGGAGAGGTAATAGATGAAGAGCAAATTGTAAGGCAGGTCATCAATGGCTTGAAGGCAGATGACAAGTGGGAAGCATTCACCACAGCTATGGATTTGTACATGGACATGCATGTACCTGATTTCAATACACTCATTGGACAACTACTTACTCAAGAGGCAAAGCTTATCAAAAATGGAGAAAGATCTAAAGGTAATCAATCTTCAGCTTTATACACTGATAAAAGCAAGTCCAAAGATAACAAAGGAAAGGCAAAGAAAGTGGATGATGAAGCAGGTACATATCAAGCTAACTATGCAGGTAGAGGAAGACATGGCAGAGGTAGAGGAAGAGGAGGTAGACAAGGCAGGGGGAGATTCCAAGACTCCAACCCATGTTCTATTTGTGGATTAACTAATAATACAATTGAAAATTGCTTTAGGAATTCTAGGAGAGGATACAATAGAGGAAGTTATGGGTACTCAAGAGGAAGATTCAACAATTATCATGGCAGCTACAACAACTACAATCATTCAAACTATCAAGGAGGCTACAAAGGAAGGAGAGACTTCAATAACTACACAAAAGACTCAAACAAAGAGGATTCATTATTGATCATGAACATGGCTATGCCACAAGGTAAATCTGATGAGCATGTTTTCTACATAGATTCAGGTTGTTCAAATCATGTGGCAAGAAATGTGGCACTCCTATCAGATTTAGAAGATCCAAGGAATAAGCATGAGGTACAAACAAGAGATGACACAAAACATCCTGTGGAGAAAATAGGCAATGTTAAAGCACCTGATGGAAACATCAACCTACTCTATAAGGTACTTTATGTCCCTACCATTACAAAGAATTTGTGTGTTGGGCAGATAGTAGAGAAAGGGTTGCAAGTCAGGTTCACAAAAGCAGGAGCATTTGTTGAAGATCCAAGTCAAGGATTCAAAAAAATTGCAAAAGGTGAAAAGACATGTAGATTGTTCACATTTGAATTACAAGACACTAGAAACATTGCTCTCTTTAATTATGGTAGTCAGAATTGGAAGTATGGCACAAAAGGTTAGCACATATTGGTGAAAGGTCATTAAAGAAAATTTGTAGGGACCGAAGTGTACTTGGACTCCCTAACTTATCAAAAGAATATATGATTTATAAGTGTAGTGCATGTCAATTTGGAAAGTCTCACAGGTTACCATTCATGAAGAAAGGTTATATGCATGGAGATCTCCTGGAGTTGGTTCATACAGATGTATGGGGACCTAGCAAGGAAGCTTCAATATCTGGATCAAGGTATTATGTCTCCTTTATTGATGATTGTAGTAGATGGACTATCCTATTCTTTATGAAACACAAAGATGAATTTTTTTCATGTTTCAAAAGATATTTGGCTCTTGTGGAGTCAAACAGGTAAATCTCTAAAAAGGCTAAGGTCACATGGAGGGGGAGAATACTTCTCCCATGATTTTGATTCTTTTCTTCAAGAAAGAGGAATCAAAAGAGAGGTAACTACAAGGTACACTCGTGAGAAAAATGGAGTGGCAGAAAGGAGGAATAGCACAATTGTTGAAGTTGCAAGGTCCATGTTAAATGAAAAGCATTTGCCTAATTATCTATGGGCTGAGGCTGTATCTACAAACACTTACTTGATTAACAGGTTGCCTTCAAAATCCCTTGATGGGATGAATCCATATGAGACTTGGAATGGAAGAAGACCAAGCTTAGATTATTGTAGAATTTTTGGATGTATTGCTTTTGTTCATGTTCCTTCACAGGTTAGAGGCAAGATGGATCCAAAGGTAGAAAGGTGTGTATTTATCAGATATGACAACAATCAAAAGGGCTATAGGTTATACAACCTTACCAACAAAGGATTCTTGGTAAGCAGAGATGTAGTTTTTGATGAAAACAATTCATGGTATGAAGTTTCATGCAGGAAGGTCAATTTACCATATGATCTTGAAGAAGATTTTCCAAAGCTTGGTAGAGAACAACCAAAGATTGAAGAACAAGACACCTCAGAGGATGATGAAGAATCTCAGATGGAAAAGATCAAAGCATGGAAGTCTAAAGGTAAAGCAAAATTGCAGGAACTTGGACATGAGGCAGAATCATCACATCATGGTCTAAGAAGATCTATGAGGGAAAAGAAAAAACTAGAAAGGTATGGGTTTGACACCTCATTAGTAACTAAACATTCTATCTACATAGCACATGACATAAACCAAGAGGAGCCATCATCATTTGAAGAGGCCAAAGCAAAAACAGAATGGAAGCATGCAATGAAGGAAGAGATTGAAGCACTTGAGGAAAACAACACTTGGAATTTGGTGCCCAAGACTTCATCCATGAAGGTAATAGGCTCAAGATGGGTCTATAAACTGAAGAAGAATTTTGATGGTTCCATTAACAGGTATAAGGCAAGGCTTGTAGCAAAAGGCTTTGCACAAACTCAGGGAATTGATTATGAGGAGACCTTCTCTCCTATGGCAAAGATGCCTACTATTAGGGTTTTGCTTAGTATTGCCTCTTCCAAGAATTGGAAGATACTTCAACTAGATGTAAAGAATGCATTCTTGAATGGTTGGATAACAGAAGAGGTATATATATGGCACAACCACGTGGTTTTGAGAATCAAGTTTATCCTGATTATGTGTGTAAACTTAATAAAGCATTGTATGGTCTCAAGCAAGCTCCAAGAGCTTGGAATTTCAGGCTTGTTTCATTCTTGCAGGACAAAGGCTTTCAACCAAGCAAGAAAGATTCTTCACTCTTTATCAAAAAGAGTAACTCTGAGGTCATCTACTTATGTGTATATGTAGATGATATTATATTGACATGAAATGATGCAGATGGTATGAAGAAGATCAAAGATTAGATGAGAGAAGAGTTCAAGATAAGTGATTTGGGTTCACTTACCTACTTCCTAGGTTTGGAAGTTGTCTACAAAGATCATGGTTTGTTTCTCACTCAAAGAAAGTACATTAAGGACATGGCAAAATTCAAGATGCAAGATTGTAAGATTGCAGGTACTCCAATGGAGGTCAATCACAAATTGAGCTCACATGAAGGTGAACTCATAGAGGACATCAAATCATATCAAAGTCTAGTGGGTAGTCTCAACTATGCCACATTGACAAGAGTAGATATATGTTACAATGTGAGTGTGCTAAGTCAATTTATGCACACACCAAGGAAACCACATATGGATGGCGCCAAAAGGATTCTCAAGTATCTCAAAGAAACCATAAATGAAGGACTTTATTATCATTATGTATCTGATTTAGGTTTGAAGGTATTTTTTGATGGAGATTGGGCTTGCTCCAAAGAAGATAGAAGGAGCACTTTAGGTTATCTTACCTTTGCAGGTTCAAAGATTATTTCATGGTCATCCAAGAAGCAACCCACAGTTGCTCTCTCTTCTACTGAAGCTGAATACAGAGGTCTTGCCATAGCTACACAAGAATCTATGTGGATGAAGACATTATTCAAAGATCTTGGATTGGAGTTTAGAACTCCAACTATTTATGGTGACAATATGAGTTCTATTCATTTGGCTGCTAATCCTATTTTTCATGCAAGGAATAAAAATATTGAAGTTCATTATCACTATGCACGAGAGAAGGTTCTAAGCAAAGACATTCAAATATCATATGTGTCCACTCATCAACAATGTGCAGATATTCTAACCAAAGCATTGGATGGTACAAAGCTTTGCAAATTCAAGGCTATGATTGGTTTACAGGTAATCTTGGAAGATTGAAGAACTCAAGCATATTTGGCTTTAGGGGGAGCTCTTGGAGCAAGTCTATGACAAGCCTAAGTATTGGCTTGAGTCCCACAAAGTCATAGAAGAGGCCTTAAAATTAAGACAATGTAAAGTTCACGTGTGAACTACCTCTTGTAACTTTTGAAGACTTTACTTAATGTAAAAGTGAAAGAATCTTAAGTGGTTGAGTCCACTTGATCAAAAAGGGAAAGAGGAGCCACGAATTCGTGATTTGTGGTACATAGAGAATCAAAGCAATCACTAATTGACTGGAGAGTGATTGGGGGAAGTTAGCCTCCCAAAATACATGGTAGTCTTAGTCGTGGTGATGTGAAGACCTCCAAGAGCTGAGCTTTATGCCATATCAAGGTGTGATTCCAAGGCACACATATGTATCCATAAGTCCATTGTATTTTACAATCAATATACTTTAATTTTCATGATCATTTGAGTTCATATTTCCATGTTCTTGTGAAGTGTACTACTCACTACCATATCTCTTAGTTTTCTCAGTCAGATTGCAGAGATGGTTTCTCTAAGCTTGGTGCATAATTTTTAGTGATTTAACTTGCCACAGTTAGCTCTATAAGTCTGCTATATGCTCACCAAGTTTCATTTCATTTGGGTGTTTCAATCTTCAGTTATGTTGGGTTGAAGTCAACTCTGTCTGTTCATTTTCACTTCTCTGTCAGGTACCCGACTTTTTACTCAACTTGTCAGAGTTATTTCTCCGTGTGTACTTACCCAAATTCAATGATTTAAAGCGTTCGGGATTCAAGAGACTGTCTAGTATAAGCATACAAAGTTGCATAATCATTGGATTCTTAAATCTGGAGTATGTTCATTTTTCTGCTCACTGGTCTCATTACTATAGCAGCCCGTGAAAATCGGGATGATGTCATCACTTGTTAATCATCATTCTCAGTGTGTGGTTCATTATTTTTGATGCGTCTACTCTTGAAAGTTATCTCTTTAAGTTAACTAGACTTCCCCAAGAGGAAGTAAGCTAATTGCTGCTGTGCACAGAGAATTGTGCAAAACACTGGACAGGTGTAGGAACCAAAATAGCAAGTTCTTCACCTTTGAGCTAACTCCAACTTATCTGTTCTGATCTATCTTTTTGAGAGTGATCTTACAAGGTACATAGGGTGTCTAATACATCCATTGGAAAGCTAAAAGGGCCCACCACATACTCCTGGAGTTCATTTGGCTCGTGTAGATCAAGGATTTTGCAACACCTCTTCACCTTCAAGCACATACCTATCCATCTATTCACATTACCTACTAGGCTACCCATACCATTGGCCTTCGCTTGGATTAGTCCTTGCAATCATATGACTTTTGAATTAGAAAGTATTATGGAGAAAATATCATGATAGAATAAAAGTAGGACCATCAATAGCACATCATGACAAATGCTACCCAATGGGGTGTGAAGAGGTGATGGGTAATTCCTAGAGATGATTTGGTGTTGCAACAAACCTTCTCTACACCAACCAATAAAACTTTGGGGATGCTTATTAGACTTCATTAGCTTCTAAAGGGTGCATAAGGAACCATCAAGTCCTTTGGAACGTCATTCTCAAAGATTTGCATCAAAACAAATATCTTCTATTTGCAAGGAATGTGAAGAACCTTCTATTTTGCGATGAGAAGGTCTCAATGCTGTGCATAGAGCTCACAACCTAGTATGAGTTGACCACAAAGCTTTTGCACACATCTAATTGAAGTGTATATCTAACTAAAGAAATTTATCTGATGATTTTATTTGCACCATACAAGGAGAAATAAATCTACCAAGTCAGGGGGTAACCTCAACTTTTCAAGATCTAGAAGATGTGCAGATGTAGTCAACTTCTGAGATTCATGTCTTGAAATTTTCTAAACCAAAACTAATGAAATTTGGTATGTAGATACTAGAGACTTCAATCTAACCATTCCAAGTTAACACATAGCAAATATATAGCAAATGAAGGCTCATATGTAGAGAAATTGATTCAACAAGTTCACTATGTTCATGAAAATACTAAAGTAGAATGAACAAAAGAATGTAATGAAATCTATCAAAATATGATTTCTATTGCACATATGATAAAAAGGGAGTGTATTGGGCTACTCATAGAGGATGTAAGCTCAATGTAGACTTGGAATTGTAGCTCAACCTTGCTCAGATATGTTATGTCCCCATGACTAAGAGCCATGTGTATTTATACACATTTTTGAATTTGAACTTGGTAGATAGCTCAGCTAAAAGTGATCCTACATTTGGGCAACGATCTAAATTAGATTTCAACTACTAGAGTTATTGAAGTGGGCTCCCTAATATCATAAGATTTCATCTCAACTTTTTTCTTTTACATTGATCCAAGATAAATACAAGGAATATAACAAGCATGAGTTCTTATGTGAGTCTCTCTATGTAGAGTGACTTATGTGTGTAGTCCTCAAAACTAAGCAAAGATCTTAGGCTTGCTAATTGCATCAATAGCTTCCCCTCAAGCCTAAGAAGCTTGAGTTTTCAATCCTTCAAGATTCCTTTCAATCCAATTATTGACTTGAATTTATTTAGCTTGCTTCCATCCAATGCCTTTGTCATCATATTTGCACATTGTTGATGAGTCCACACATATGAGAGCTGAATCGTTTTGCTTATAATCTTTTCCCTGACATAATGATAATATCCTTCTATGTGTTTAGTCCTAGCATGATAGATTGGGTTAGCAGTAAGATGTAGAGAACTAATATTATCTCCAAAACTATGAGTACAAGCCTTTAGCCCTAAATCAGAATATAGGGTTTTAATCCGCATTGCTTCTTGTGTAGCATTTGCCAATCCTCTATACTCAGCCTTAATTGATGAAAGAGAAATTGTGGATTTCTTCTTTGAAGACCATGAAATCAACTCTATACCTACAAAAGTAAGATATTGAGAGGTGCTTCTCATGTCATCTTTAGATTCTATCCAATTTGCATGAGAGAAGAGTTTTTATATCTGTATCAGATGTGTATGGATAGTATATTCCTTAATTGATTGTGCCCTTCAAATATTTGAGGATTCTCTTGGCTGCTTCCATATGCGGTTTCCTTGGAGTATGCATGAACTAACTCAACACACTTACTCCATATCAGATATCTACTCTAGTTAATGTAGCATAATTAAGCTTCCAACTAGACTCTGATAGCTAGTCACATCTTCAATTACTCACCTTCATAAGCATTGAGCTTCAAATTTACCTCCATTAGAGTACCTGTAACTTTTGTATTCTCCATTTTAAACTTAGAAAGCATATCTTTAATTTATTTCTTGTGTGTGAGAAACATACCTTTCTCTATATATACTACTTCCAAACCTAAGAAGTATGTTAGTAATCCAAGATCAGTGATCTTAAATTCTTCCTTCATTTAGGCTTTGATTCTTTTGAATCATTTTGCATCATTACCTATAATTATAATATTATCAACATATACACATAGCTATATTACTCTAATTGGTTCCTCTTTATAAAGAGGGAAGGATCTACCTTGCTTGCATTAAAACCTTTAAGCAGCAAGTCTATGATTCCAAGATTTGGGAGCTTGCTTCAAACCATACAAAGCTTTCTCCAACCTACACACATGTTCAAGACATGATTGATCTTCAAATCCAAGTGGTTGAGCCATGTATACCTCCTCTGACTCATCCATCCATTCAGAAAAGCATTTTTCACATCCATTTGATAAATCTTCCAATCCTTGAAAGATTCAACACCCATGAGTACCCTAATGTTAGGCATCTTTGCAACAGGTGAAAATGTCTCTTCATAATTTAGGTGGTAGCCCTTTAGGTAAGTTTGTGGGAAAAACATCTCTAAATTGAAACATAAGATGCTTAAAAACTTTAACCACACACTCTTGCAACAAAGAATAATAGAAAGTTATATCCATATTTACATTTCTAGCATGAAACTATACATTAGATTAAGTGTCTATACAATGCTAAAGATCTTGAATATACAACAAAAAGATCTCCTTTATATGCTCGAAATGAAAAAGACTATACTTTAAAGACTAGATGAGAAGTGCACTAGGTACATCTCTCTCTGTCTCTGAATACCAAATTTACTTCCATTCAGCCTCCATCCTTAGATACCATGCTAAATAGTTGCTTTGATCCAATTTGTCAAATGATGAGGGAGATCCATCACCCATTATGTCAAGTCTATAACTATACTCTGATACCACTATGAAAAGTGATGGCGAATACACAGAGATGAGAGGGTGTAGGAAAAAGCCTTCTCTAGAGAAGTCTATATAACACTAGAGACCTTTAATAGCCTCTTTTTTCTTCCAATATATGCATCTATATCATTATGGTACCTTTAAACATGAATCTAAAAACTCTATGTCAAAACAGATAACTTCTCAGTACTTCTCAACTTGAGGAAACCTTTTATCTATGGACCGAGGCACTTAGAGTTTTATGCAAAGCTTATAACATGGCTAGGTTGAGCTCATACCTTTTGCACACATTCAAAGGAAGTATTAAGCAAAATATTCCAAGTTATTTCATGAATTTTGAAGGACTATATTGACAGCAACATGCATGAGAATTCAGAGGGGTGATCCTGACTTTTCAAGAAGATGAAGATGCATAGACATAGTCACTTTGATCTATTCATAACTAAATTGGTACAACTCCAATGACCACAGACATTTGTAGGAAAACTCATAAAAGTCCTAACATAAAACGGATGGACTATAATGCACATGAATGGGAAATATATGCATACAAAACATTAACAAGTATGTGCATATGCTGTCATAAATCTCATAAGTTCATAACTCTCAGCTATTTAAATGGTTGCAAATGCATATAAGGAAGAATGCATCATTTGATGAACAACGTTGTTGTATCCCTTTACAAGAAAATGATTCATGAGCTAAGTGGTGAAATTCGGCACGTTTTGTTGAGAGACCTCAATTGAAGAGATAAATGAAGAGCTTATTGTAAGTAAAGGATGATTTAGTACTTCATTTGCATAGGGTGTTGCACACATGAAAAAGGAAATATACGAATGCCAAAATAGTTTCCAACAAAAACTAAGATTTCACACAAACAAAGTGCACAAAGTTATGTCTTTTACCGCAAACGAATATGTTGTATAGCCATAAAATTGATTAGTCCTTAAATTAGACTTAAATTAGAAATATTGGGAGAATCGCTCCAACGTAAATGATAAAAATAAGAAGATAGTCATTAAAACAAGGAGCTTCGATAAATGATTAACTGGATGTATGACTATGATTTCAACAAACAGAGTTTACAAGACTATCATATGTACTGCATTCCCTAAACTTCTTTGTCGCATGCTCAAAGAATCTCATGGCAACAATTTTTCCAGGTTGGGCTCAGACCACAGATGAACCATGTTAAGTGAAGCCTACATCAAAATCTACAGGAAGTGTTCTTTGGCTATTAGTGTCAAAATATGCCAAAGTTGCGCTCACTCTCGCGAGTTTACCGCTTCTGTAAGCCCGTACATATAAATTCACATACATTTGTGCACCTGAATACAAGAGCGTTTTTCTTTTTTAACTATTATTATTATTATTTTTTTAATGGAGGCTCGGTCGAGGCCTACTCCTCCAAGCTTTAACTTTGAAATTGAAACTATACAAGGAAGGGCATAGTATCCATGGGACCCCCTTTATCCCACAAGAACAAGGGTTTACATAGCTGGGTTAGACTGTGGTCACAACTACCACAGGGTAGGACAAACGATGGACATCAACCTCAAGGTACAACTTTCCATGTTAAACATGTCCCTTACATGTTGCCGGTGGGAGTTGAAACCTCGCTCCCGCCTCAAAAGATGAGAGGCCCAACCACCCGGAATAAGCGACGAGGGACTGCATACAAAAACTTATAAGAATGCACAATCACAGACATTAATGCTCACATGATCATTAGCCCACATCCACGTGCCTCCAAATGCACATACACATATTTGCATGAATAGATCATCGCACAAGTTCACACGTATACACATACACACGTAACACATATATACATGCACATACTATTACCGTTAGTGTCCATGTGAAAGGCCAAATGGCCATCGGACACTTCTTTGTATATGTTCTTTCATAAAACATATAGTGGCCTGGTCAGTCACAAACTGGAAGTTCGACCGCATTTATAAAACCTAAGAAGTCTGTGTTCGTGGTTCTTGTGTACTGTGTTTTTTGTGTATTCTACAGCCTCTGTGCGGAGTACTACGTGCAGCCTTAGGACCTTGGTTTTCTACTCCGAGCATATCACCGCAGAGCTCTCGAGAAGGAGAGCGCACTGTGGTGCATCGCCATCGAAATACTTCACTAGTATTAGAGTAGTTCGAGGCAAAAGCTTTGTTCCTTTTGTGCAAGCAAAGCGAGCACCCCCCCTAGAGTTTCTCCAAGGCTTACGACTAAGGCGGCGACCATGGCATAGACCTTGGCATACCTTGTCATCCGAGTCAGCGAAGTCACCATTGGCGCCGTTGGCTGCGTGCGAGGGAGGACCTCAATGGTCAAGGAATATAGAGGTTCCCGGTACTCCTCGGGAGGTCACCCATCCCAGTATTGTTCCCCCCAGAGCTCGCTTAACCGTGGCAATCTCTTGCCACTAAACTACACTCTTGTGGTGTCTGCACAAGGAGAAAAACTAAGGTTGACATTACCTTGAACAAGTTTTGGTCCCTCAAAGCTTCATTCTTTGCTTTCAAAGCATATTTCTGAAGCATTTTTGGGGTGTCTTTTGGAGCCATTTTGGAGTATTTTTGCACATAGTTCTCTTCACACAGGTTCAAGAACACCAAGAAGAGTGTTCTTTGTACTTCTCAGACAATAAATATCAACCTTTGGGGCTATATTTTCAGCCACACTCGTAAAACTACAGGTTTCTCAAGAGGTTTTTAGTTTTGGTGGGAGCAGCCACTACAAATTTATGTAGGTTTTTTAAGCCTAAAACATCAGAGTTGACAGACATTTGTAGGTGTTATTGGCTAGTTTTTGGGCTGTTTATTCAGCCTTTTAGTATCATTTTACTGCATACATTGAGCACATGCACACCATGTACGCTTCTGTGGATACCACTTATGTACTTCCATGTGGTCATTGATATAGCGGTTACGTTCTTTGCATAAAGCCTTTTATGTTTGATAAAGAGGGTCATGGTGAGGTTTTCTTAACTAGGAGACACCCAGATGTTGGGGTCTCTTCGGTGATGCAAGTGGAGGACTTACCCAGCCTCGCCATAGGAGATGTATGATAGTTGTTCATAAGTGCTCGATAAGCCTAGTTGGCTTCTATTGGGTAACTGATTATATGCAATCGAGTCAGTGATTCACTATGCAGGTAGACATGTCAGTACTTGCACTTTTATGATACTTTGACACTGGTCATATGCTAATTTTGTAGAGGATACTCTAGCAAAATTTTTCTAGATTTCTGGTTTAGTTAACTATACAGTGGTCGATTTACTCCTTGATACACTTATTTGTTGGTGTTTGGACTCTTCTAGCTCCATTATCATTCTATTCAGTTCTCTACCATCATGGCATCAGAGGTCTCAGGCACATCTGATGGATCAGGGTCTAATGCTAGTGTTCCAAGGAGGAGCTATAACTTGCAGGGCAAACACCATTTTGAGATCCGAAAATTTGATGCCACAAACTTTGATCTATGGAAGAATCAGATTAAAGATGTGTTTATTCATAGGAGGCAATGGAAGCCAGTAAATGGGATTTCAAAGAAGCCTGCTGACATGGATGAAGATGATTGGGATGAGTTAGATGAAATGGCCAGGTCTACCATTCGCTTGCACCTAGCAGATAATGTTTACTTTACAGTATTAGACTGTGAAAGTGCAGAGGAGCTTTGGAAGAAGTTATGCAATACATATGAAAAAGAGACGACATCAAATAAAATGTATGTGATGAGAAAATTATATGACCTTCATATGAAGGACACAGATAGCGTTGCTGCTCATCTAAATGAGTTTGATGCTATATTCTCCCAATTATAGGCTCACAAATTGGATATGGATAATGAAATGAAAGCAGTATTGTTGTTATGCACCTTGCCATCATCATGGGATACATTTTGCACAGCTATTAGCAACAGTGCACCTGGTGGTAAACTTGTCTATGATGACATATGTGAAGCACTCTTGAGTGAGGAGATTCATAGAAAATCTATGGTTGGCACTCAGAGTGGAGATGCATATAATGTTCATGATTCTTACCAAGGAAATAATGAGCAACACGGCAGGAGCAAGAACAAGGAAAAGAATGGTCAACGAGATAAGAGTAGAAGTAAATCAAGGAAGAGGGATATTTGCCATTATTTTCATAAGAAAGGACACATGAAGAAAGACTGTTATGCATTAAAGAATGCTAAAGGTAAATGATAGAATGTTGATGGGCATGTTAAACAGTTACCTACACCATCTACCTCGACTGTGAAGATTGAAGAAATTAATGCTATTTCTGATGATGCTGATGTGTTGAAACTTGATAGTAGTGTGCCATCTGAGACACTTATGGATGATTCTGTTTCCCACACCTGGGTGCTAGATTCTGGTGCTTCTTTCCATGTGACGCCACATAGAGAATGGTTCTCTAATTATGCAACAAAGTCTCTTGATACCATGAGACTTCGTGACTCTTACCAGTGTGATGTTGTGGGGATTGGAGATCTGGTTGTGCAGTTCATTGATGGTTCAAAATTTACTATGCATAATGTATGCCATGTACCTCACTTATCACATAGCTTGATGTCAGTTGGTCAACTTGATGACCTTGGTTACAGGGTGGTCTTCTATGCTTAGTCCTTTCGTATATCAAAAGGCAATATGGTTATTGCAAAAGGAAGCAAATTTGGCTCACTTTATCCTCTATTTGTATCACAGAAAGAACACTTGTTAGCTGTTACTGAACAGCCTATGGCTTGTATTTGGCATGGTCGTTTGGGCCATATATCTCGTAGTGGAATGGAAAATCTTTCTCGTTCTGGCTATTTACATGTGTTATCTTTCTCTGATTTTTCATTTTGTGAGCATTGTCAATATGGAAAGCAAACCAAAAATGTGCATAGAACGCACATTGACTCTTCAATTCAGCCTTTAGATGTCATTCATACAGATGTGTGTGGTCCTATGCCCACTAGGTCCTTAGGTGGTTCTCTTTACTTTGTCACTTTCATAGATGATGCTACTAGAAAAGTCTGGGTATATCCTATCAAATCAAAGGATGATGTATTCCCTTCTTTCAGAAAATGGCTTGCTTCAGTTGAGACTGAAAAAGGAACTAAGCTTAAGGCTTTGCATTCAGATAATGGGGGTCAGTATACCTCACATGAATTCAGCCTTTTTTGTCAGTCTAGAGGGATTCGTAGAGAGTTTACAACTCCTTATACCCGAGTACAGAATGGTGTAGCTGAGAGAATGAATAGAACTATTCAAGCTAGAGTAGTCTCTATGTTGCATCATGCAAACCTCTCACAAGGTTTTTGGGCAGAAGCGGTGTTGACTGCAATTCATGTGATTAACCTTTCACCTAGTACTGCCAAAGGTCTGAAAGTGGCACAAGAGTTATGGACAGGGAAACCACCATATTATGATCATCTTTGAGTTTTTGGGTGTGAAGCATATGTTCATATACCCAAGAATCTTGACAAAGGTTGGACCATAAGTCAAAGAAATGCATTTTTCTTGGATATGGTCGAGAAGGACAATTTGGATATCGCTTATGGGATCCTCAAACACGGTCAGTGATCAAAAGTAGTGATGTCATTTTTAATGAGTCTAAGATGCATAAACAACCCATTAAGGAGGTTGAAGTGAGAAGAGTGGTGTTTGAGGATACTAGTCCTCCGATAAGCATGCATAAAAATGCTACACATAGGGATGTTCACGAGAATGTCCATTCAGATCAGTCTGCACATGTTCTTGTTCAGCAACCATTGAGACATTCTACACGTGTCTCACATCCACCTGATAGATATGTTCCAGGTTTAGATTTTGTTATGCTAATAGATGTTGGTGAGCCTTCTTGCTACAAAGAGGCTATGCAGACGGACGATCATGTCAAGTGGGAGCGGGTCATGAAGAGTGAGTTGGATTCTATTCACAAGAATGGTACTTGGGACTTAGTACCCTTTGCCAAAGGGCAAGAAAGCTTTACCATGTAAATCGGTATATAAGCTGAAATTCACATCAGATTGTGATTCTCCAAAATATAAAGCACGACTTGTTGCAAAGGGTTTTAAGCATTAACATGGTGTTGATTTTGAGGAAATCTTCTCTTCAGTGGTCAAGATGACTACGCATGTTGCTTGGATTCGTTGCAATGGAGGACTTAGAGCTAGTCCAAATCGATGTGAAAACAGCTTTCTTGCATGGAGATCTTACAGATGAGATCTATATGGAACAACTAGAGGGTTATGTAGTTCTTGGCAAGGAAAGTCTAGTTTGTAAGTTCAAGAAGAGCTTGTATGTACTTAAAACAGTCTCCTAGACAATGGTACCAAAAGTTTGATGCTTTTATGAAGTGCCAAGGCTATTCTCGGAGCAATGAGGATCATTGTCTCTACACAAAGAGATGCTCTGATGGCAGCTTGATATGCTTTATACTTTACGTCAATGATATGTTGATTGCTGGGAAGTCCTCTTATGATTTGTCAATTCTCAAAAAGAGGTTGAGTCAGACATTTGATATGAAGGATTTGGGCGATGCCAAACATATTCTTGGCATGCACATTACTCGTGATAGGAGTAAAAGATGCATATACTTGTCTCAAAGTGAGTACATATCCGTACTTCATTGGTTCAATATGTAGGGTGGAAAGGCATTGAGTACACCTTTACCCACATATGTGAAATTGAGCAAAGATGACTGCCCCAAATCAGATGAGGAAAAGGAATTCATGACCAAAATTCCCTATCAATCTGTTGTTGGTAGTCTCATGTACGCTATGGTAGCTACGAGACCAGACATTGCATTTGCAGTGGGAGTTGTGATCAGATATATGTCTAATCCTGGCAAGAAACATTGGGAAACGGTCAAGATGATTTTGAGATATCTGAGTGGCACTAAGGACAAGTGTCTATGTTTAGGTAGATGGAAAACATCCATTATTGGTTACACAGATTTTGACTATGCTGGTTGTGTAGACAATCGTAAGTCTACATCAGGGTACATTTTTCATTTTGCTAGAGGTGCTATCTCTTGGAGATCTCGTCTTCAAGGATGTACAGCTGTTTCCACCAGAGAAGTAGAGTATGTTGCAGCAAGTGAAGCATGTAAAGAAGCATTGTGGCTTTCTCGTCTTGCTTGTGATATGGGTTTACCTCAGCATGTACCTCACTTTCTCAGTGATTGTCAGAGTGCCAATGCTTTGGCTAAGAATCCTGTCTATCATGCAAAGACCAAGCACATTGAGGTGAGGTATCACTTCATTAGAGATTGCTTAGCCACTGAGAGCATTGTTCTTGAGAAGGTTCACACTCAAGATAATGCTGCAGATACTTTTACTAAAGCTCTACCACAGGATAGCTTTCGACACTGTTGTCACTTAATGGGGGTTACTTGATTCTTGATCTTACGCAGTCACTTGTATACTGTGTAACATGCCCATCAGGTGGGAGGTATAGTTTGTATACTTACACTCAGGTATTCTTTATCATTCTTTGTTTTTCTCCCATAGTTACTCTGGCCATATTAGCCTTTAGTGGGAGATTGTTACCGTTAGTGTCCATGTGAAAGGCCAAATGGCCACCGGACACTTCTTTGTATATGTTCTTTAATAGAACATATAGTGGTCTGGTCAGTCACAGACTGGAAGTTCGACCGCATTTGTAAGACCCAAGAAGTCTGTCTTCGTGCTCGCTGTGTACTGTGTTTTCTGCGTATTCTGTAGCCTCTGTGCGGAGTACTACGTGCGGCCTTAGGAGCTTGGTTTTCTACTCTGAGCATATCGTCATGGAGCTCTCAAGAAGGAGAGCGTAGTGTGGTGCATCGCCATCGAAATACTTCACATACCTGAGAGAAAACATATGTACACATATATGCACACACAACACACCTGAAAAGTGTGCACATTAGCACATAAATATACCTACACACATCAAACACATGTACTCAACATGTATGTTCACAAATATACATACATATTTTTATGCATATAGTCTTATACAATACATACATAAACACACAAGCACATGAATACGTATGGATACTTAAATAAATTGACACAAACACACACACACACACACGCACACACAAACATACGCATGAAACAGGCACAAGCACTTAGAAATGTGCACATGCATATACTAACAATTAATGATGCTCTTCTACTAACATTTGGTATTCTCCCATTCACTAGAACTCTTTGCAGGTACTAATTAAAAGTTCAACAAAGAATCGAAGCATGAAATCTCTTACATAATGATACATTGGATGCGAATTTGCTAACGAATGAATGCAAATCATATAGTACATTGAACAAGTAACCAGACATAGAAAATTATTCATGATATCATTCAATATTTACAATGTAACCACACATACATAAATATGCATGATATCATGCATTTATCAAGATATGTTGAATAAGGTAGTCAAGTGGAACAAATCACCAATATCTAATATATCCATGGAGTTCTCATGGATGGAATCCCTCTTCATATCATTTGGTTCCTCTCGATGATTCCATGCCAAGGAAACCTATACAATTGGCATACATGTACATTCCATTTAAATTTTACTTATATTGGTTGAGTCATTGTTCGGGTCTTTCAAATAGATTGTCTCTTTGAGCCTCAGAAAAGAGATGACATCTGCCCCTACCATACCCTTCGATCCTCTTCATACATGGCCCTGCACATAGAACAAAACACACGAGCATCAAGTAATGCATTATGCTTTCAACTAGGATAATCAGTCAAAACCTTAAAAACAACTTACATATTCAATGTCAATGCTCATATAAAAGTCCCTTTCTCTTCATTGATTATTCCCTGGATAAACTTGTTCTAGTTGAGTAGTGCCTAGTCTATATATGTATGTACATATAGGCTTATTTACTCAATCTATGGGCTTCTACCCTATCATATCATAGCTTCTCTCGAACTTTGGTGAAATCAATATATTTTATCTATGTTATTTTCATTTTCACGTGAGATCTTTTTATGCATTTTTTCCGTTTATTTATTTATTTGATGACTTACACAAGTCAACCTATGGGGAAGCTCAATGGGACTCATGGCCATTTCAACATGGTGAACTTTAATGCATCTATCTGCCAAGTGGACATAGCACAAGATGCACGATATTCGCCATATGTAAAAAAATTTACACCAATTCATGGAGTACCCAGGCCAAAGTAACTCCACCCACCTATCAATGCACATAGGCACATACCAATATATAGTTTGGGACTATGATGAGACTAGAATCATCTCATGGCCTTGATTATCTAATCAAGGTGGTTCACCTACCTACTAACGCACTAGAGTGCACCAAAAACACATGCACATACATATAGTAGGCTAGTGTGATCATATATGGCGTGCAAGATCTAGCAATTACATACAAGAGGCACTTAGGCCATTCAAAAAATCAAGCATTCATGCTCTTCTATGCATATAAATGTATAGGTACACAATAAATTTCTATACAAAAGCCTCACTCTAGAACTATTCACAACTAATCTACTTACATGTACACTAATATCCAATGCATATATTAGAATTCATTACTCAATTTCTTGTATAACTTCATTATGATTATTCCACTAAAACAAAATATGATTAGGGATCCCTTTTGATGAATAGAGAAGGATCTGAGTTGCTAGGTTTGATGGCCTTTTACCAATTAAGGTTTTCCTTTTCCTCTTCATGGGTTGAGGGTTTCTTTGAAATTGAGTCCTTTGCTAAGTAGATTGAATGCTTTGTAACAAACGTGCAATCATATCTAGCTTTCTGGGTGTCTTTTCTCCCTTTTTGAGCTTCTAAGAGCTTGCTTGGAGCATTCTCCACACTCTTGCATCTCTGCTTTGCCTCTTGACTTCCATAGCTTGTAATCATTTTCCTTTTCATCTTGGTCATCATCTATGTCACTTCTTGGATCTTGGATGTGTGTATCATGCTTCTTTGCTAATTGATGAAAATCAAAATCAATATCATATGGTAGAGTTACCTTTTGTTTGTATTCATCATACCAAGACCTGTGTTCTTCAAACACAACATCTCTACTTTTAGTGAATTGCTTGCTTGAAGGATTATAGAACTTGTAAACCATTTGATTTGAATCATATCC
The DNA here is from genome assembly GCA_020310875.1 of Ceratopteris richardii. NCBI lineage: Eukaryota > Viridiplantae > Streptophyta > Polypodiopsida > Polypodiales > Pteridaceae > Ceratopteris > Ceratopteris richardii. The sequence continues at coordinate 106,892,250 of CM035437.1, forward strand.
AATAATCATTGCCTTTGTTGCCCTTTCATCTAGCTTACCTCTTATTTGTGATAGTACATGAACATAAGCTAAACAAATAAACACCTTGCAATGTCCAAGGCCGGGTTTTCTTCCATACCATGCTTTATAAGGAGTCATACCTTGAAGTGATTTGGATGGTAGTCAATTGACAAGGTACACAATAGTTGAAATAGCCTTTGCCCATAGATATAGATAATGTGGCAAACTCTTCTCTTCAACCAAAGTCTTGTTTCTTCTCTCAGCAATTCCATTCAGTTGTGGAGAGTACTTGGGAGTCACTTCGCTCTTGATACCTTTACCCTACAAGACCTCATCAAACTCTTTGGAGAATAAGTCTCCCCCTCCATCAGATCTGAGCTTCTTGAGTGATCTACCCGTATGATTCTCCACATGTGCTAGATACGTTTTGAAGCAATCAAACACTTCATTGTTAATCTTGATAAAGTAGAGAATACTCCATCTATTATGGTCATCAATGAATGCGACATAATACCTTAATCCTGCCAATGAAGGTTGTTGGCTTCTCCCCCATACATCTGTATGTACTAAGTCCGATAAGTTGTTGTGGATGTAGCCTTGTGGTTGAATGGTGGTCTTTGTGCCTTGCCAATCAGCCATACATCACATCTGTTGATCATGTGTTGCTTTGATATGTTTGACAATCCAAGAACACTTTGATCCTTGCATAATTAGAGATATATTTGAGTATGTCTGACCTTGTATGAGAATCCCTTGCACACTAAAGTGTGAGCTTATCTGTTTCTTCTTAACTAGGTTAGAATTGGAAAACATCCTCTTACGGGAGTATCAAACATAGGCTTGGATGCTAAAATACATAAAAGCCCTGATTTATATCAATTAGTGAAAGAGCAATCACCTTAACACTCATTGGGTGTCATCACGATTTTTTAGGGATGTGTGGACAACGACCTCGAGACTATAAAACTTGGTTTTATCTCCAATTACCACATCAAATTAGTTGAAAATGTGTACATGTAAAGTAGATAGGCAACCTTTTCAATGAATGCTTAAGAACTGGATGTTGAGCTCGATCGAGAGAGCACCAAATTCTTCAAGTTGACAGAGGTTGAGGAAGAAGGAGTAGAGAATAAAAGTGGCACCAAGGAATGATCAAAAAGTATATGTATGTCTTCAAATCAATACTCTAATTATTGTAGAATTGTTTTGGGGTCTTTATTTAGAGCCTTGAGGATATGACCATGCCTTTTCTTCATGAATTTGAATTCTAAATAAGGTGGATTTGGTAGTTTAGATTGATGGGAATCTTTTCCTATAATCTAGGAGAAGAGAAATTTGAAGTCATATCTACTTCTTGATTGATTGACTGAGAATCAATCTCAACAACTTCCAACTTGTGGCTTTTAGGCCTTTTACGCTTTCCTTTTAGAAAGGTAAATACCTTGAATCTTGCAAGAAATGATCATAAGTGATCAAACAATTAATACAAAGAGATAACGTGCACATAAGTGCTATTCTTCAAGGTACATATGCCATACCATCCAAATGATGGATTTGATGTACAACATATCCACCTCAAGCATAATGCAAGCTTGATGTTCCAACAAAAATAAACCCCTAAAGTTTGCAGAAAGTGTGCGCAGATTCAGATTTGTGCAGCCACAAATAACTTAGTCCCTTTTTGAATGAAGAGTGAGTGACGAGGATTGCAAACAATGAAGACGTGAACGGATGATCAGTATCTGCTTTTGTTTCTAATTGCTACTTTAGTTAAACATAAAGCACTCTAAAAGTAGAAGTGCTAGAGCTATAGAAAAATTATGTGCATCTGCCATAAGGAGGGGGCATGACGCTTATTAGGGTTATCCAATTATGATTCACAAAGAAGAAATTTCCTTGTCTCTGATCGATCTTGCTGGTGCCGGTATATTACACTTTTGCAGAAAAAATATTTCAAATGACAAATGGGAATGGAAGAGATTTTTGGGCCAAACTTTGACGTGGATTTTGGCCGAAAGTCTTTGAACAATTGGGAACCTTTAGAGTTTTTATGGGAGTACACAATCTTTCTCGGAGTTTTCTAATAGAAGTCGGTTCGCTCAAAACACAAGGAAGGTGAATTCTATGCTGCTACGGTGAGATGATTCGGAGTCCGCTACCCTCAAGCATGTTGTGAAAGGAAATTGTAGAAGAGAAGTTGATGATGCTATTGAGAGGTGTAACGAGGAAGAAAAAGACATGCAACATTTAAGCAGCTTGAGAGAAATACAAAACAAAAGTTGTTCATAAGAATGCTTGTGCGTTGCAGCCATAGAAGCTGGCGGAACACATAAGGCTGCTTTAGTTTCAGTTCTGAATAAGGCGATTCGGAAATGGAGTAGGCAGCGAGAGGAACCCAACTTCCTGGGAAAAGGGAAAAAGTGAATAAGTGTCAGATTTGGCTCATAAGGACGAGATGTTTCTGGTTCAAATCTTGGAGTTAACACGTGGTTTCAATGCAAATACTACCTCTACATAATAAGCAAGATAGAGTCATCCTGCAAAGGAATGGAAGCTAAGCTTTGCTAGGACCATTCTTCTTGCAGTAAGGTGGAAGGAGGCAATCATGAGCGACACTAAAAAGGTACAAACGTGTGCTACGTTAGCTCAAAGAGAGAAGGAGTATCAATTAATAAAGTTCTTTTGGCCTTTGGCACAACAGCCACAATCGAAACTAATGGGAACAGTTGTTGTTGCTTCTTCATTAATTTTGCTTAATGAGGCGACGAGAGGGTGATTAACCTTCTCTGTAATGCAACCTAGGATTCAATCAAGCTTCCCCTGCTTTGTGGGATTTGGGGGGTCCCCTTCTATTGTACCTTTGTTTCTTAATTTAATTCAAGTCCGGGAGAGTAGGCTATTGCCGAACTTCCTTTACATTAAAAAATAAAGAAGATAAGCACTATCTTTTGTATGAATCTCTTGTCATGATCTTGTTCACGTGCAAACAGAGGTTACGAACGCAGAAAACACACAGAGAAATAGACGTAACAAGAGATGAGACAGAACACAGTATTGGGTGCAATCTTCTCCCATGCACTCTGTTTCGAGAGTCCACAGAGTGCATGTATTTATAGGAGTTCTTGATTACGTCGAAAAGAGTGGTTACATGAGAGCGGCTTCAAAAAGCAAGCGTGAAACTAAAAGTTGGTAACTTTTGTAGAAAGCCATTGCTTTCAATAACAAAAACTGCGGTCTACAATGACCCTTATTCTAACCATTACCTTTTTAACTGTTTCTAATAATAGAACCTTCTACGAGGGTTTATTTACAAAGTAAATAAATTATAATTCGGATTATTGATGTCCACCCTTTCACGCCTTGCACGCTCCTCACGAACCTTTAGCTGCTATATCAGAAACATCAAAAGCACATTAATACATTAATAATTTAACACTCTAACAATGCATTGTTCAATAATAATTTAAAACTACAACAATGCATTGTTCAACATATTCCATCAGTTATAACAGAATCTGTTGGAACACATGTCTAGAACAAGGAACCATGAAGTCATAAGCTGAATATTAATTACTGTATGCATACACTAGCTATTAAGTCTATTCTGCTTACACTTCATTGTACTCAGCGGAATCTAACATGTGATATCTTGGCAATTAAATCTTGAGAGAATTCAATGAGTGAGCAACGATCAAATTGTTTTTTGGAACTCCTATAAAATTTTGCGTTAGATTCATTATGCTGTGCTTTATTTTCAATAAAATTTCGTCCTCTATGAAAGAAAAAAGTTTTCTTTTGAACATTATTCTTCAACTCTTTGAATCTTTCGAACTGTGCAAGTTTAAATATCTTTGATTAAGCTGATCGTTCATGAACTCAGAAGCTACTATAAAGGATTGTTCATTGTAAATGAATTTTGTGAAATGAAAGGTCACGATTGCTTCGAGTACATTCGATTATTACATCTAGTGAGTTATAAAGAATTTGAATGTAATCTTCATAAATTAGGTGTTGGGCTCAAGTTTTGTTTCACGTAGAAATATATTGGATCTTTTGGCAAATTTGTAATGGAAATCGAATGCTTGTAATCCTTTACAATAAATATTCCTTTTGATATTCAAACTAAAAATTTAAGTCGAGTGAACTACATAGTTTGGACAGCTTATAAATTCTTTGTGACATATTTAATTCCAGGAGTTCAAAGAACTTTCATTTTCTCCCTACGAATTGTGATGATCAATATTGAATGTTGATAGTCTTTCCTATGTTAAATGATATGATATGTTAGTCTTTCCAAAGAAGATCTTTAACAATTGTGAATTTTTTTTCCAAAATACATGGGAATATGATAAAATTTTGAATGTGATGTAATCAATCTTTTTGAGTTTATTCTTCTTTGAGTATCTATCCATCATAGAGTCTCTTGAAGCATTATGTGCACCCCAAGATTTGGGCACCGACAGTTGGAATTGATCCGACTGATTGTGCACCTTCAAGTACATTGAACAGGATGTGAAATCGTTCCATGACATCTACATGAGTCTCACGCATTGAGGATTCATGGAATTGCTGGTAAGGCTTATCATGGATCCATCAACTAGAGAAAACACAATTCTTGGTATTACATACTTCTAATTTCATTACTTATAGATATACATGGAATCACATAGTTTTGAAGAGTTTTTTAATTACATGCAATCACATATAGTTTCATCTACACAATTTGACATTGGACTCATTGACCTCATTTATCTAAAAATTGGCTCAAGCAATAACACAACGTATGGAAAATATTAAAGCATTACATGTGGGAGTGGATAATGTTGGGAAAGATGGATGGACACTCGATGAAATGAGTACGTACTGCCAAATCCCGATTTGTACCAGCCCCTTCTTGCTTCAGAGTTGACTTGAAGGCCCAATTATCTTTCCAATGACACTATGCAGGTGCCTATTTACTTTGGAAATGATATGAGAAATGATTGAACCAAAAAGACTACTTCCAAGTTGAAGAAGTAATGAAAACCTTTCATTTTTTATCACACACCTGCTGCTTGTTGTGCTCAACGCTTCCAGTACAGTATGAATTAAAAAAATTCCTTTTAGAGGTATCAACTTATCTTAATCTGCTAATGATTCCAAGTGGAATCACTTAAAATGATGTACTATACATAGAGCAATCAACTTAGCAATCAAATCATTACCCTTAATTTTTTAGGACCTCTATAGAGTTTGACCTCTGCGTGCTTTGATATATTTTCTCCAAATTGGCTAAATGGATTATCTTCAAAATTGGTGAGCATGTAGAGAACTTTGCCTTGATTCGAACTACCTATAGAACACTGCAAATGATAAAGAAATGACTCAGATATGAGCACTACAAGTTGATAGTTATGAGTAACTATGATAGAGAGACCATAGATGAAAAGTATTCATCTGTTGTATTAGAACACAATTTTGTGCAAGATCATAGGCATGATAATCAAAGCCTAATGATGTTGAGTAGTATAGGCTATGATGCAAGTCTTACTCTCTTACAATGAGGTCAAGGAGAACTTGGGAATGGAGACACATATCTTGCGCATTTTTTACACATCTTTTATAGATAGGATATTTGAATTTGAATTTGAATCATCCATTGGCTCTCACTAAAAGTAGTTCTTCAATCTAGGAGATATTCTCTCAAGTGAAGTTCTGATTTTCCCAACTAACAAGTCCCACGATTTTAGTGGTAGTTACAAATATTCTTTCAAGTCAAAGAATGACTTTACAAATGGTAAAGATAAAAAACTTCATAGCAATGGTTTCCATGGAGCTTCAGTTGTACATAAACTCTAGCCAAATGTGTAGGCTTGGTATTTCCACCAAGAACTCCCACTCAAGCCAAACATTCTGGCTTGGTATTCTTCTTCAATCTTCTTGAATTTCTTGCAATTTAATCATAGACTTAAACCTGCAAAGTTTTGTACCATCTAATGCTTTGTTCAATAAGTCTCCACATTGCATGTTAGTTGATACATAAGCCAACTGAATTTCCTTGCTCAATAGCTTCTCTCTCACATAATGATAGCGGACCTCTATGTGCTTGGTCCTAGCATGATAAATAGGATTTGTTGCAAGATGTAGTGAGCTTGTATTATCTCCAAAAAGCATGGGAGATGTAGTATGCAAACTCAAATTTATATATAACAATCTGATCCATATGGCCTCTTGAGTAGCATTGGACAATCCTCTATACACTGCCTCTCTAAAAGACAAAGCAACAATAGGTTTGTTCTTTGAAGACCATAATATAGGTTTATCACCTGCAAAGGATAGGTATCTTGAGTTACTCCTTCTATCATCTTTGCAACCTGCCCAATCTCCATCTCATATTTTTTGATGTCCAAGTCTAAGGTATAAGGACAATATAACCCTTGATTTTGAGTGCCCTTAAGGTACTTCAAAATCCTTTTGGTAGCTTCCAAATGAGGTGCCCTAGGTTTGTCCATAAATTGGCTTAAAACACTTACTTCATAAGCAATATCAATCCTTGTCAATGTAGCATAGTTCAAGCTTCCCACTATGCTTTGGTAACCTGCAACATTCTCAAGCACATCACCTTCATGAGAACTTAACTTTTGGTTTACCTCCATTGGAGTACTTGCTGTCTTGGCATCCTGCAACTGAAACTTCTTCAACATATCCTATATGTACTTTCTCTGAGTAATATAGATTCTAGAGTTAGTATAGACTAACTCAAGTCTAAGAAAATATTTTAGTGATCCAAGGTCAGTAATTTTGAACTCGTGCATCATTTGATTCTTGATCTGCTTGATGCCATTAGCATCATTACCTATTGACATTACAATAGATCGTCCGTATACCGAGGTTTTTATCGAGGGAAATGGACGTGCACATTTTTGCCCCGATTTTGATGTAGGTGTCAATATGCATGTCAGAATTAAAGCGCCAGTATGGGCGTCGGTATGGGAACCGGTATGAGCATCGATACAATCCTCGATATATACGTCGGTATTACCAACGCTCATATAGACGATTATACCAATGCCTCTACTGGGTTTACTATCACGTATAGCGATGGCAGTACTGGGAGTACCGTCGCGTAAACCAACGACCATATCTGCAAACGTTCTTTTAGGCAGAGTGTGTTGTGTTTTGCTACAGCGACATTACCATGATGTTGCTCAGCAAAAGACAATACACTCTGCCCAAAAAAAAAACGAGTACATATGATGTGTACTCTTATGTCAACGGAAATATGATTTCATAAAACATAATATTATTGGACACAAAAGAGATAATCACAATGAACCATGAACCATGAACCATGTATAAAAAGAGTTATAATGTACAAGAGTGTGGCAAACCACTCTCATATATGATGCTTTTACAAAATGTGACAAAGCATTGCATTGCCATATAAAAATCAAATACAAAATTTTGGTGTGCCACTGCCATACAGATGTAAAGAATGTCCCATATCAATAGTCCTGCAACAAAGAACATTCATGAAATGAGATAAATTCACATGAAATTTACAAACAACAAGTAAAAACCAAGTTTATAAATTCATCACCTCATCGCAAATGCTCCCATGAAATGACCGCACAACGTCCCTCCAAGTCCTCCAATAGTGCAGTCAATCCATGATGATATCCATAAGCTTTTGCCGTTCGTGTTGGAGGATGACCCATCACCAGCTCCTACAACAAATATAAAAAAAATTAGAGGAACATACATGAGAAGCTTCACATAAACAAATTCAATAAACAAAATGGTATTTTACAAACTCATGTCGCATCGTGTTATATCTTCCATTGCCCAAATGTGATGGTCCAACCGTATCTAAACGTGTGGATGCAGCATATCACTACTAGTGATATCAGTCAGGAGTTTGCTACTACTCATCGTGAATCATATCCCAGTCCTCAACACCTAACCATACACCCTTTGGTAAGCCTGATCTAAAAGCATCAGGAGCCTCGGATCATCGATGGGACATAACTTCATGTGCAATGTGCAGAATCCACTCTGAACTGACAAGAGGCTGCCCATCGACTGGTCAGACTCTTGATAAATTGTCTTTGTGATATAATTCTTTTGATCTTTATCTTGTTCACTCCATTTCAACATGATAGAGTGTCCAAAATGTATGGAGCAAAGCTGTCGTATATGTGCACGCACTGCTTTTCCGATCCCATCCATCACTGGAGCTCCATCTCGGATACTATACAACTTGGAGTCATCATGGTCATGAGCACCCCAAGGTGTATGTGGTGTTTGTAATAAAGTAAGTCTATGATTCAAGGGTCTGGCCGGTTCAGACAGATCTGAAATCGGACACCGTTTGGTCATCAGTGTGTATGAACAAAGATCTCGAGTTTAGACTTACTAGGAGGTCTTGTGCTCTTGTGAACAAGTGAACCACTTAGCTTAGTGGTTAAGTCTCAAGGATGTGAAGGACGAGGTCTTGGGTTCAATCCCCATGGGATACATGGGAAGAGTATTTTGCCCAAAGAGCTCTAGAACCTTCTAGAAGCATCCATTGGACACTTGGCGCACATGCAGTTACATGGCTGACACTTGGATGATTAGCATTCACCTGCCCAAGAAGGTAGTCCCCTTGAGAGAGCTATATATAGAGGCATTTGGATGGGAGGAGAGTCATTCATTCATGAGCAATTACTGTCACTACGCTGTTGCATTGGTATCAGAGCCATCTCCATAGCTTTCATCTTCTTGCTCGGACTTTTGACGTGCGAATTCTGCCCCCGCCCGCATTAAGATGCTCGTCGAAATCATTCTCATGCTTTAGCTTAGAGCAAGAGAGTATTAAAAAAAAGTTATTCATCTTTGTGTGCTAAGGGGGAATCGAACTCGCGCCCCTCTGTTGAGAGGGCGCTGCCTTATCCACGGAGAGAAGCGCCGTTCGTGCTCTTCTTCATGAAGCAGATCCTTATACAATCATCGGTTCGCTGAGGGAGGTTTGATCGAAGAAGATCCAAAAGGAAAGATTCTGGTGAAGCAGAGGGTGATCGAACCCCCGTCCCCCCGATTGGAGCACGCTGCTCTATCTAGAAGAGCATCCCCATCGGCGTGAAGATATAGCAGAAGGACTTGCTGAACTCCTGAAGAAGCTCTCAAATAGGGGCCAAAAAGATTGATCCTCTCTACTGCACGTCCGCGGGTGATCGAACCCGAGACCCGCTGAAGCGAGCGTGTCCGCCTATCTATTACGCCACAAAAGTACACGGGAGTACTGCTGAGAAGGTAACTAATCTCTCTTAATTCGTGCTGAAGCAGACATCTTCACCCGGCCAAAAAAGCTACTATCGGGAGGGCGCCGGGATTCGATCGCACGACCTTGCAGAGAAACTTCAGGGCTTTATCCACTGAAGTAAAGGTTCTTCGTGATTTCGTTCTCTGCATAACATATACAAGTTGAATTAATTCTCTGCTCTGCTAATCCCGAGCCGAAATCATCTCATTTTGATTAACCTTTGGAGTTTGCTTATTTCCCATCCGAACTCGAGTACATTTCTGTGGTGGTCCAAGCTGTAGAAAGCTAAAAGTTCGAGTAAAGTTCAACAGAAGTGGAGCTGTGGAGTGAAGATCTGGAGGCCTATCTTTGTCATAATTCTAGCACTTTCGGCTAGAATCAAGTCGACCTCAACGGACCAAATCATCAGGGACGATTTCTTGTGACATTCTTGCATAGCTCTTTTGATTTTGTTGCACACACTTCTTGCGTTAGGAATACTTAGTAAGTTTAATAACGCTTTGTGTGCGATGGAGGGGACTTCTAGCCACGTTTCGCTTACAAGTACTACTAGTGCGTCCATGTATGCTTCCATTCCTATGTTAGTAACATCCTCATTCATGACTAGACCACCAATAGTTGCACGTGCATTGCATTCATCTGCACCTATGGTTTCAAATACTAGTCATGCGTCTGATGCATCTAAAATAGAATCAGCGATTGTAGCATTAGACGTTGAGGATTCTGCGAAAAAAGGGGAAACAAACACTACTTTAAATGAGAGGAAAGATATGGAAAGTAGGATGTTGCTAGTTGAGCAAAAGCTTGGACAGTTGTCCAGCATTCCGGATGAGGTTGCAGTACTCCGTCAATCTGTTGATGGAATCCAGGATCACCTTAAGGCCATTCTGAACTTACTTCAGACGCCTAAGGATATCAGTAAGACTATTTTAGGTAGTCACACAGATACGATCGCAACTTCACCGATGTCTGTTAGGATGGAAAAGGATAAGGAATTATCCTCTCCCCAAATAGACATGTTTCCTTTAGCGGGAAGTATGAGCCGTTTGAGTCTAGCGTCTTCTACTCCCTTGTGCGTTGCTTCGGTAGGTATGTTAGAAACTCATAACCGCCCTGTGGATCTTTCCTTGGGAAAGGAGATCCGTCCTCCTTATTTCTCTGGAGAGGATAAGGATAGGAATAAGGACGCGGTTTTGACTTTCTTAGAGAAATGGAAAGATGTCCATGAACTCAAACATACCCCGGATCATGTGAGAGTAGTAGAAGCCAGTTTGTCGCTAGGACCGAAAGCTTATACATGGTGGATGAGTCTCTCTGAGACTCACAAGAAACCCACCACTTGGAATGAATTTTCCCATCTTTTCAAGAAAGAGTTTCTCCCCGAGAATGAGGAGGAACGCAATTGGGAAGCTTGGGATAAAATTCAGCAGAAGGGTAGACCGCTATTGGTGTATATTTCAGAATACAGAGATGTAATTCTGAAGTTAAAGAATTTAGATGACTTCCATCGACTTCGCGGTTTTGTCAGAGGACTTAACCAGCGAATTCGTAATGAAGTTAAGAGACATGCGCCTAAATCCCTTGAAGAGGCGATTAAGGTCGCACAGATTTATGAGGACAATTCACGCTTGGATGTCACGCAGGAAAGCAGTTATTCCTAGAAGAATAACTTTAAGCGTAAGGGTAAAGGGACTAGATCTAGTGAAAGGGTGTCTAAGAAACCTCGTGTTTTTAGACACATCCTTTCTCCAGAAGATCATGATAAAGCGCAAAAAGAAAACTTGTGCTTTAAATGTCTTAAGCCTGGACATCGAAGCCGTGCCTGTCCAGTCGGAAGAGAAAGTAAGGGAAAGGGTAAGCAGCAAATCCATCTGATTCAATCTTTGAACTTGGATGCAAATTCAAGTGCAAAGAAGGTTCAGATTATGCACTGCGACAGTACCCATTCATGTCAAATCTCCAAAAACATGTGGCAACCTCAAGAGTTTGGTCCACATGATTTGGTCAAGTTGCATGGATCAGTAAAAGGTCACACCATCCGGATAATGGTGGATGACTCTGCTACGCATAATTTTATCAATTATGCGTTAGTAAAAAAACTGGCTCTTCCCCAGGAACCATCGCCTCACAAATACATTGTCTCCATGATGCACGGTCAAGACACCCGTGTTTGGGACACAATGATTTGTAATTTGGAACTAGAAATCCAAGGATTTAAAGACACCTTGGACTTCCAAATAATGAATATGGATCGGGTAGATCTCGTTTTAGGGAGAGAGTGGCTATGGAGTCTAGGTCCTTCATTGACCAGGTGTTATTTTACAAATACTTTGGAATTCCAGCGCGACGGAGTTGTGTACAAGATCAAGGGTGAGCATGATGTTCCAAGTATCCCTTTGATATCATACACTGAACTACAGAAACTTGTAAATAATGAAGCCAGGACCCAAGCTTTTCTTGTCCTTGGCACAGATGTAACAGATTCTGATAATATAAATCAAGTTTCTTATGTCTCGTCCTTTATTCCTCGAGAAGTTTATGTTAAATTTAACAATTTAATGAAGGAATTTAAAGATGTGTTCCCTAAGGAACTCCCCTACGGCTTGCCACCCTCTCGTGGAAACATCGATCACAGCATAGATCTGTTTCCGGGTACCAAGCCAAAATCTCAAAACCCATACCGCCTCCCCTATGTCCAAAATCAAGAGGTGGAAAATCAAATCCAAGAGTATTTGGATAAAGGATTTATCCGCCCAAGCCAGTCTCCATGGGCAGCACCCATCCTTCTAGTGAAAAAGAAAGATGGAACTATGAGGCTGTGTGTAGATTATAGGGCGTTAAACAATCTTACGATAAAGAACAAGTATCCCATGCCACTAGTCGAAGATCTTTTCGATAGTTTAAAGGGAGCTACAATCTTTTCTAAGATTGATTTACGCCAAGGTTATCATCAGATCAGAATCAAAGTTGATGATATTCCTAAAACAGCCTTTCAAACAAACTTTGGTCACTACGAGTTTTTAGTGATGCCGTTCGGGTTGACAAACGCACCCGCAACATTTATGACTTTGATGAATCAAGTGCTTAAGCCGTATTTGGGAAAATTTGTAGTAGATTTTCTCGATGATATTCTGATCTACAGTAAAGATCATGAAAGTCACTTAGAGCACTTGAAAAAAGTTTTTCAACTTCTTCGCGATAATAAACTTTACGGTAAAGAGTCTAAATGTGAATTCTTTACCCCAGAAGTAAAGTATTTAGGCCATATTATTTCCGCGGAAGGAATCAAAGTTGACCCTGAAAAGGTCCAAGTGATTCTTGAATGGCCTGAGCCCAAGACGGTTCGAGAACTACAAAGTTTTCTCGGATTGGCCGGATATTATCGGAAGTTTGTGGCTGGATATGCCAAGATTGCAGTACCTTTGACGGATCAACTCAAAGGGAAGCATCAAAAGTTAAATTGGAAAGAAGAGCAAGCAAAGAGTTTTCAAGAACTTAAACTTGCTTTAGCATCGGCCCCGGTTCTACAGATCATAGATCCGAACAAGCCTTTCCAATTAGAGACAGATGCAAGTTCATCTGCAGTAGGAGCAGTACTAAGCCAAGATGGTCGACCAATAGCTTTCGAGAGTAGAAAGCTAAGTCCTGCTCAGCAAAACTACTCTACCTATGAGCGAGAGATGTTCGCTATTATAAATGCTCTAAAGAAATGGCGCCATTATCTATATGGATCAAAGCTGACCATAGTTTTTGATCAAGAGAGCATAAAATGGTTTGCAAACCAACCTGATCTTAGAGGTAGAAAAGCTAGATGGGCCGAACAGTTACAAGAGTTCGATTATGAGCTCAGGTACAGAAAAGGAAAGTTCAATGCAGTGGCAGACGCCTTAAGTCGGATGCCTATGTTGAACAATCTAAGTTTTGTACAAATTCAAAGTGAATTTATTTCAACTTTGAAAGGAAGCTGCAAAGAGGATCCAAGCTTCAGTCAAGCATGGAAAGGAGCTGAACAAGATAAACAAACTGAAGCAAGTACTTCTGAGAGAAAGTTTAAACACTATTCTCTCCAAGATGAATATCTGCTTTATAAAGGTAAGGTTTGTGTCCCAAGTAGAATGGACATACGAAATCAAGTACTTTTCGAATGCCATGATGCTCCAAGTGCAGGACATCCTGGTATTAACCGAACCTATGAGTTAGTGAAAAGACATTTTTATTGGCCTAGTTTGCATCGAGATGTGCAAAACTATGTGTCTAAGTGCCATAAATGTCAAGTCAATAAGTTTGAACGACTTAAAGTTGGAGGATTGCTGCATCCTTTGGAAATTCCCAAAGGAAAGTGGGAAAGTATTTCCATGGATTTCATTTCTGGATTACCCCGCACTCAGAAGGGCTTTGATTCAGTCTGGGTTGTAGTTGATCGATTGACTAAACTTGCTCAGTTTATACCAGTCAAGACTACTTATAAGACTCCAGAACTTGCAAAAATATTTGTAAATCAACTTTATAGACTCTATGGTCTTCCAGTAGACATAGTTTCTGATAGAGATGCTTGATTTACAAGTCATTTTTGGCGAGCAGTCTTTAGTAGACTTGAAACTAAACTAAGTTTAAGTACAGCTGAACATCCCCAGACGGATGGACAGACAGAGAAAGTCAATCAAATTTTGGAAGACATACTTAGAGCTTATGTTACTTCCAAACAGACTGATTGGGAAGATTATCTTCCTTTAGCTGAATTTGCCTATAATAGTGCCAAGAATACATCAACTGAATTTAGCCCATTCATGTTAATGTATGGTTTCCAGCCTAGGTCTCCTTATGCAGTGGGACTTCATAATGAACGAGTTCAAGCAGCTCAAGAGTTTCTTCAAGACATGAACTTTAAGCTCAAGTTAGCTAAAGAAAACTTAAAGAAAGCTCAAGATCGTGCAAAAGCTTATGCCGATCCAAAGCGAAGAGATGTTACTTTTCAGGTTGGCGATCAAGTTTATCTTCGTATTCCTGAAAGATCGGAAAAGTTCAAGACTGGTCAATGCGCCAAGTTGTCGCCTAGATATTGCGGTCCTTTTCCAATCACCAAGAAAGTTGGTTTGTGGGCTTATGAATTACAACTTCCAGATGATAGTTGGATTCATCCAGTGTTCCATGTTAGCCGACTTAGGAAGAGTCTAACAGATTCAGATAATCTAGTTGGACATCAGGTCATACTTCCTATTCCAGTAAATGAAACAGTTCCTCATGAACCTGAAAGGATACTTCGCACCCGAGATAAACGTACAAGAAGCCACTTGTATGAAGAGTGCTTAGTAAAATGGAAGGATGGAACTGAAGAAAATTCAACATGGGAAAAAGTTTCCACAATCCAACGACGTTTTCCAGCTTTCAAGTTTTAAGTTGGTCCCAAATAAAGAAGGTTTTCTACTTTCAAGTTTTTAGTAGATAAACCGATCATGTTCTTCAAGATCTAGAATATGATAAGGTTTTTTACTTTCAAGATCTAAGTAAATAACCTGTTTGAATGAATGCATGTTCTTCAAGTTTTAGAACATGAGGCTCGGGGGTTGCCTACAGTATATATAGCTCTAATTTTCGAGGACGAAAATATTTTCCAAGGGGGGAAGAATGTAATAAAGTAAGCCTATGATTCAAGGGTCTGGCCGGTTCAGACAGATCTGAAATCGGACACCGTTTGGTCATCAGTGTGTATGACCAAAGATCTCGAGTTTAGACTTACTAGGAGGTCTTGTGCTCTTGTGAACAAGTGAACCACTTAGCTTAGTGGTTAAGTCTCAAGGATGTGAAGGACGAGGTCTTGGGTTCAATCCCCATGGGATACATGGGAAGAGTATTTTGCCCAAAGAGCTCTAGAACCTTCTAGAAGCATCCATTGGACACTTGGCGCACATGCAGTTACATGGCTGACACTTGGATGATTAGCATTCACCTGCCCAAGAAGGTAGTCCCCTTGAGAGAGCTATATATAGAGGCATTTGGATGGGAGGAGAGTCATTCATTCATGAGCAATTACTGTCGCTACGCTGTTGCAGTGTTCCACATGGCGCACCTACATCTGAGGTAATCATCCTAGGAGTAGAAGTAGGCGACACAACGTCCATCGTAGTGCACAATAGCCGCCTCCTCCAGACCTACCTATAGATCCACTCCTAGAACCTCCTATTCTAAAGCGTGACCTCAACCTAAGAGACGGGCGAGCACCTATATCACGCTGAGGTGTCCAACACACATGTCTACTACAAGAGCCATTAGGGGATGGCTGAAAAACTGGACATGGTGGAGTCATAAAGCTAGGAGACATACCTCCGACAGGAGTAGCACCACCCGCAGGAGTGACGCCAGTAGGAGTGACACCGACAGGAGTGACAATGGTGGGAATGAGGCCGACAAGAGTGACACCCGCAAGAGTGCGGCCGTGAGGAGTGAGGCCGGGGGTACTGCTACCACGAGGTATCCAATACTGTGATGTAGAGGTCAGATACGCTGGAGTTACCTGAGAGATGAACTCTAAGAACTACTCCTCTATCATGGAATGTGGAGTGATTGGAGGACTATCTCCCATCGTGCTCTGTAACAAAAGAACTCAAATAATTAGCATATGATAATAAAGGTAATATAGAGAAATGGTAGTGTACAAGAAAACCTATCAAAAAAATAAACAAAAATTAATATGTACAAGTGTTTGACGACTTCTAAATCACTTGCTATGCTGGTTTCTTCCTGATCATCATCTATTGCTTCATCCTGTATTTCCTCTTCTTCAATGACCTCTTCTTATCCAATAATGATCTCTTCCTCCTCGACTATCGAATGAATCTCTGACTCCACTACAAATGGACTTTCTTCTACATCTATGTTCTCACAAATTTGTCTACTATGTGGGGCGACTTGTAAAACAAATAGCCATTCTAATTCTTTTGAATCTGGTATAAAAACAACTTGTTCACAGTGTTCGCGAAGTACAAATGTATCTCTTTCATCCGTCCATAATTTTGTGGAGTGGACTTTAAGCAAACCGCTTTTATCCTGCCTCACTCTTGCGTTTCTTCCAGAGGTGACTACTTTGAACCATTTCACATAAAAAACAAAGTAATAAAACTTCCTAAAAGATAGTTTCAAGATATCTTGAATCACTCCACAATCATCTAGCTGACCTTCTTGAGCATTATCATCTCTTGCACTCGCTCTACTTTTTTGCAAAAAGTTCACCATCATCCCACTATCAAAAGTAGACCTATGTTTATCGATTCGTGCAATCCAAAAGTGTCGTCCATGAGATCATAGTATTGCATCCATTTTTCTTTGCAACCCTTTACCTTATGGTTCATCACCTATGAGACGAACATCTTCATCATCGTGCCATAAGCGAGGCATTTCTGGATCCGACATACGTAGAAACTTAGTTATGAATACAAGACACTCTTGTACAAGCCATACCTCTACCATGCCATCCTCTCGACGTGCTCTCTATCGAACAAACCCTTTTAATGTCTTCATAAAGCGCTCTAAGAAGAACATCCATTGACTATGGACAGTTCCTGCTATTGCAACTTCATCTACCACATGACCAGTAAATGAAGCTCAATAGTGAGAATACTTGTGGGAAAGTATTTCTCTACCATACAAACAAACTGGATAGCATTGAGTCTCGCACTCTCTATGCTATCTCTATTTATCTCTTTAGAATAGATCCATCGTACAAAAGAACTAATTTTATAAATGGTTCTTTGTACTCTAAGCCACCGGATTGGCATTTTGTATTTTTATTGTTCCTATATTTTCCTATCCCGCACAAACTGAAAGGTTTCATATTCTGCACGAACCGAAAGGTCGTGTGAAGAGATGTATCGGCTTATCAACTAATAAAAAGGCATTTCGGTGACGCTCCGGTAACGACAAGTGGATCGCCAGACTGCCTGTCTGGGCGATTGCGGTCTGTGGAGAAGCCGTAGTGCAGTGTTCGAGAAGTCTGAGTATTATCGTCCTTACCTTTGTTTAATTTCATTAAGTTGTGATTAACAGATAAGGTTCTCTTGTCGATAGACATCTGTGTGATGGTAATCAGTAATGGCTATGTGACGCACTGTGAATTGTATTAACCTGAGTATGCACAGTAATCTGTGAGAACACTAACCAGAGTCTTGACAGTAATTTGGATTAAACAGAGTTTTGAATGTTAGCGTACTGTGGTTTAGATAAGTTAATTGGAAAAATCAAGTTGTAGGGCCTCTGATTTATCAGACCCCTACCACTCCCAACAACCCGAAAGAACTTAAAATGCCTGTAATGTAAAAGTGCATTTTAACACTGGCGCCGTCTGTGCGAAGGTGGCCATAGATTGTGAATCAATAGTAAGGTGGAGTAGTATGTAAGTAGTGCAGAGGTGATATATGCCGGTTACTCGGACCGGCGAGTTGTATCCGAAGTAGAGGAGAGACCAGCATCCCTGGGCAGAACCAAATTTGTTAGGAACAACCCCAGTCGCCAGAAGCATAGATTAGTTAAGTCCAGTTGTCGAAGGAACAGAGTCTTTTAGTAGCGATTGCGGTAGAATTTTGATGATACAGGAGGAAATTCCGGAATATTTCGATGTAATTTTGGCACAGTTTGTAGAAGGTATAGAAACTTTGGAGTGTACAGGGACACATTGCGCAGTTGACCCAACACCATCTGGTCAAGATTCAAACTTTTCCGAGGATAAAGTGGTGTTAGCCAGAGAGATCATTGTCGGTGAAAGACTACCCTGTTTTGGGGAAAGTTTGATAAATTCCGGTGACAGTTCGGTCGGAGTTGCAGGAAATTTACAGTTTTCCGGAGACTGTGTGATACTCCCTGGTGAATCTTTATTTTGGACACCACTGTTCGAGGCAAATTTGCCTACCTGGGATATCCAAGCTGAGGATAGGCTCTTCGATTTGGAGAT
Source organism: Ceratopteris richardii (assembly GCA_020310875.1). Classification (NCBI taxonomy): domain Eukaryota; kingdom Viridiplantae; phylum Streptophyta; class Polypodiopsida; order Polypodiales; family Pteridaceae; genus Ceratopteris; species Ceratopteris richardii. Next base: position 106,910,474 of record CM035437.1, read on the forward strand.
CCGTAAGAGATTAAACACTATTTTCAAGCCGGAAAGTGAGCAGTCTGACCATACAGACTTTGAAGGACCAGAAACACCTCCTCAGAACTCAACAGACAACCACGATACCACGACTAGCACCATGAGCGGTCAACAGCAGCAGCAGCAACAACAACAACAATAGCAGCAACAGCAACAACCCCTTCCACTGCGTCTAGTTCCAACAGGGGTAACTTACATAAAGTTCGATGGATTTTCAGGTGACGACCCTGATGCCCATGTGCATATTTTTGAGATAAGTTACGCCGTACTGAACCATCCACCCGATCCGGCATACAAGGCCATCCTATTCCAGTCTACATTAGTCAATGCAGCAGCGAGATGGTTAACAAAATATGATTTCAATCATTTTGTTACCGATGAGGCGGTAAGGGATGCATTTTTGCAGAGGTTCCGTCTGAAGAAGAACCCTACTGAAATCTTTGATTACTTCCAGAACAATAGGCAGAAGCCGCACCAAACTGTTCAGGAATATGCCACATTATTTAGAACTCATTTAAGACAATTGCCTCCGACACATGCTAATTTACCGAATGATGTTATAACCCAGTGGTTTATTAATGGTTTGACGCCACAGCTTAAACAAATCATGATCATCCCCTGTGTGGGTGCTATGACACTGGATGCTGTTATAGCGATGGCCCTGCAAGTAGAGCAGGTTGGGGGATTCACCGAAGATTTGGAGTGGCTGAAGACCAGTAAAAACGTTACAGATGATCTGGCTAAACAGATGTATTGCACTAAGTGAAAAAATCCCGAGCACACTAGTGCCACCTGTGCCCTTAATCAGATGTATTGCGCCATCTGCAATATCACCGGACACTCAACCGAAAATTGTGCGTATAATGCCAAAGTGCAGGGACGAGCAGTTGTAAATGCCATTATATAGGAACCAAGTCAACCCGCAACCCACTATGTACCACCGCAGATGCGAAACATCAATCGAAAGGATACCGAAATTACCAGGGACAACGGAATACCAACTTCAATACAAATCGATGGCAGGCCAGTACATCAATGGAGAATACTTCTCTGCCTCCACCTCGATGTCATTTTTGCGGTGAGCTTAGCCACATCCAGAGATTATGCAAGGATGCAGCTGAATATGACCAACGAAAGAAAGAGCATCAAAACCCGATGAACAATATGGTTTATATCTCCTGAGAGGAATCACAAGCAGTAGTGGTCCAAACAAGCTCCGGTAAGCAGTTGCAACCCACAGCTGAGGTGTTTGAACCTGGCATCCGAGAACAACATCGAATGTATACCAAAGCTAGCCAATGGATCGCCATAGAGCCTACCGTGTTCCCTCATCTAATTCCGGTGACACAGGTTCCCCTACCAAATGGGAAAGCACATTAACAAGACTCTACTCCAATAACAGGAGAATCATCATCGGAACCAGTGAAGAGTGCAATTCCAACAGACCAGGTATGGGATATTCTCTCGAAGGCTTCAATTACACTCCCTTTGGGGCAACTACTCGCCTTGGTGCCCAGAGTTAGGCAACAATTCCAGCAATAGGTCAGTCCTGAATCTCCCAGTACTCCGGCGATCGCAACAATACAACCGGAAAATGATTCTACGGTGGATCATTCTGTCCCTTTAATTACTGTCTGGTATAAAAATCAGAAGATTATGCAAGTGTTAATCGATGGTGGTTCCGGTGTGAACATAGCAACTACAACTCTCTGCAAGAAGTTAGGGTGGACCCAAATTGAGCCCGTTTAATTCTTTGTCAGAATTGCAGATGAATCCCGAGTCCATCTGGTGTGACTCCTAAGGAATATCCCGATTACCTTGCAGGGCACAACGTTCAAAATGACTTTCGTAGTCTTAGAACTATCGGAATCCAGCCTCGACTATAATCTTCTGTTTGGTCAACCATGGTTCAAACAAGCTAAAGTTATATAGGATTGGTCAGCGCAGGAATTGACTTTTAAAGATAATCACCGTAAATATGTTATCAAACTAGATGCCATTCAACCCTCTGAACTTCATGCCAGACCCTATGTAGCAGAGCCAGTCCACATGTTGGATGGTTTATCTAATGATGAAGAAGAGGCGTTTTTGACGAACAATAAAGATTTGATTTCCTTAGGTACTGTAGATCTGCAATCTGTCGCAGACAACTGGAGTCCGGCAGTCTGTACGGTTGTTCCCATGACCGGAGACACAGATGCAGATGATAATGTTGCTATGGATGGAGCTACTCTGCAACAAGTTTTCCAATCAGCTGACGACTTGGGAAAACCTCGTCCATTTTTTATCCCGGAAGACCAGTTAGTGAGCTATAATTGAGGTGATGAAGCTAATCCGCGACCTATTAAGATTAAGGCAGGATTGTCTGAGGCCTTTCAAGGAGATTTGATCCGACTCTTGCATGATTTTTCTGATGTTTTTGCCTAGGATTATCGCGATATGAAGGGTCTTGATCCGCGAATATATCAACATCGAGTCGTGCTTGCCAATTAAACAAGCCTGTTACCGCATGAATCCCAATTATGCAGCATAGGTCAAAGCAGATCTCGATCGGTTATTAAAGGTGGGATTCATCGTACCAATAGAACACCCTGAATGGATATCTACAATCGTTGTTGTTCCTAAGAGAAATAAGCAGCTCCGAATCTGTGTGGATTACCGAAAATTGAATGCAGCCACAATACCTGATCCATTTCCTCTTCCCTTTCTTGATACAATGCTTGACAGAGTGGCCGGGCATGAGATGTACTCCCTTTTGGACGACTACAGTGGTTATAACCAGGTCAGAATGGCTGAGCAATACATACCAAAAACGGCTTTCATTACAAATTGGGGTGTTTTTGCGTGTACGGTCATCTGGTTTGGGTTACGGAACGCTCCCATCACATTTCAACGTTGTATGCAGGAAATTTTCTCATCCTACCTAACCACTGTTATGCAAGTCTATTTAGATGACTTCTCCTTATTCGGCAAGGTTGCGGTGCACCTGTATCATTTACGGTGTTGTTTTGAGAAATGCCGTGAATACCGACTCTATCTGAACCCGTTAAAATCTGTTTTTGTGGTGTCTTGTGGTAAACCCCTTGGACATATCATATGGGCAGAAGGTATCCAAGTTGATCCAGACAAAGTCGCAGCTGTGTTGGAAGCACCCACTCCTGCAATGCCAAAAGAGGTTATGCGCTTCTTGGGTCAAATCCGGTGGCATGGAAGGCATCTACAGTGGCTCGCCCATTTAGCAACACCACTAAATCGGCTAATGACTAGTACTCCACGACAGTTCAAATGGACTTCGGAATGCCAAACTGCATTCGATCGTCTAAAAGGATTATTGATGTAGGCTCCCATTTTGCAACCTCTTGATTGGGAACGCCCATTCTATGTCTTTGTAGATGCATCAGTTATAGCCATTGGTAGTGTTGTAATGAAACAAACGGACAACTGGTTTCGGCCTGTCTATTATGCAAGTTGCCAACTCGCTCCTGCGAAAAGGAATTATTTTGTGACTGAACGAGAATGTCTCGGATTGGTATATTTTGTAAAGAAATTCAGGCATTATTTGCTAGGCCGAAAATTCACCTTTCATGTGGATCATGCTTCACTTGTATATCTGGTCCGGCAGCAACATTTAGGTGGTCGCTTGGCTCGTTGGGTCTTATTGCTACAAGAGTTTGACTACGAAGTGATCCATCGACCAGGTACCGCCCATGCCTTAGCAGACTTTCTCTTCCCGTTGGATTCCGGCGAAGCTCGGGTGGGCATTGACGATACCACACCAACAATTTACGTTGCTGAATCAGCTTGTGACGAATCTATCGACCATCCTGAGTAGCCTACCTATTATGATACGTTGTTAACTTTCTTGACGGATGTATATCTTCCTCTTCATACACCCCCTGCTATGCGATGGAAGATTGCAATTTATAGTCGTCGATTTCGGTTGCGGGTAGGATAGTTGTACTATATGGACCATACTGGCGCATTACTTCGCTGCATTCCGCCACATGAAGCAAACTTAGTCATCACTATGGCTCATTCAATACCCTCTGGTGGACATTTTGCTGTAGATCTCACTCATTGGAAGATTTTGCAAAGTGGGCTTTGGTGGCCAACCATGTATAAAGATGTACTTCAGTTTGTGCAGCACTGCGACACTTGTCAACGGGCTGGACAACCATTACAGAGACACTTTTTTCCTCTACAACCTATATTACCTTTGGAACCTTTTCAGAAGTGGGGCCTTGATTTTATTGGACCTATCACACCACCAGCAACCCTTAGCAAGAATTGTTCCATTTTGACCTGTACAGATTACGCTACCAGGTGGGCAGAAGATTGGGCCTTACGGTCTGCTACAGCTGTTTCGATGGCAAAATGCCTAATGAAGCAATGTTTTTCCGCGTTATGGATTACCTCTAGAACTTGTGACAGATCAAGGAACACATTTTGCTAACAATTTAATGCAAGTACTAACGCATAATTTTCAAATCCTACATAAATTCAATTCCCCATACTATCCTCGTGCTAATGGTTTAGCTGAAAGTAACAACAAGACGCTGTTAATTATGCTTTGCAAATTGATTGTGGAATCACCAGAAAGATGGGATCAATTACTACCTGCAGTCTTATGGGCATACCGGACTACATACAAAGTTGCAACCGGACTGACTCCTTTCAAACTTGCTTATGGGTTGGAAGCAATCGCACCTATGGGATTTCACACCCGTTTTATTCGATGATTGACATGGCTTCCCGTGAGCCTGTTAATTTTGCTTCGTTCGATTTCCGGCGCATTCATCGTGAATGCGTTACGGTTATTAAGCATGTTAACAAGGGAGAGCTTCCACGTTCGCGTTTACCGCATATCATTACCTTTCTGTTCCTAGCCATTCAAGCCGTGCAACCCCCACCAAGAGCTCCAATCTTGTACCATGAAGAATCTGCCCAAGTGCTCGAAGATACAGAAGATGATGATGAAGATATCTTCCAACTCCTTTGCCTGAAACGAAGAAGGATAAGCACCTCTAAAAGTCAAGAACAAGGTTCCGCCGCTGGATATAAAGCAGAAAGAAATGAAGAAGAAATTTTCCACAACACTGCCACCTCAATTCACCTTGATTCGTCTACCCAGTCTTCTCCCATCCGGCAATAGGAACACAGTGCGTCCACTACTGACTCCAAAGAGAACTCTTCTCGGGCGGATTCTCAGCACTCGATTCCAGAAGATGTGCAAGTTATTGTTGCAGAGATGGTAAATGAAGTACTTACCTTGGTTGATGGAGTAATGGATCGGACTCAAATGACTACACAACAACCTGTTGGAGTAGTGTTGGTGCCCAACAGTATTATCCTCACTCCTCCACCAATACCTCCGGTCAAAACCATTATCCCTGTTCAACCGATTGTTCCTGAAGAACTGCTACTTCATCCAAAAAGACTACTTCCAAGTTGAAGAAGTAATGATGTGAGATGATTGTACTTTGGAAATGATGTGAGAAATGATTGAACCAAAAAGACTACTTCCAAGTTGAAGAAGTAATGAAAACCTTTCATTTTTTATCACACACCTGCTGCTTGTTGTGCTCAACGCTTCCAGTACAGTATGAATTAAAAAAATTCCTTTTAGAGGTATCAACTTATCTTAATCTGCTAATGATTCCAAGTGGAATCACTTAAAATGATGTACTATACACACAGCAATCAATTTAGCAATCAAATCATTACCCTCAATTTTTTAGGACCTCTATAGAGTTTGACCTGAGTGCTTTGACATGTTTTTCTCCAAATTGGCTAAATGGGTTATCATCAAAATTGTTGAGCATGTAGAGAACTTTGCCTTGATTCGAACTAGCTATAGAACACTGCAAATGATAAAGAAATGACTGAGATATGAGCACTACAAGTTGATAGTTATGAGAGACTATGATAGAGAGACCATAGATGAAAAGTATTGATCTGTTATATTAGAACACAATTTTGTACAAGATCATAGGCATGATAATCAAAGTCTAATGATGTTGAGTAGTATAGGCTATGATGCAAGTCTTACTCTCTTACAATGTGGTCAAGGAGAACTTGGGAATGGAGACACATATCCTGCGCATTTTTTACACATCTTTTATAGATAGGATATTTGAATTTGAATTTGAATCCTCCATTGGCTCTCACTAAAAGTAGTTCTTCAATCTAGGAGATATTCTCTCAAGTGAAGTTCTGATTTTCCCAACTAACAAGTCCCACGATTTTAGTGGTAGTTACAAATATTCTTTCAAGTCAAAGAATGACTTTTACAAATGGTAAAGATAAAAAACTTCATAGCAATGGTTTCCATGGAGCTGCAATTGTACATAAACTCTAGCCAAATATGTAGGCTTGGTATTTCCACCAACAACTCCCACTCGAGCCAAACATTCTGGCTTGGTATTCTTCTTTAATCTTCTTGAATTTCTTGCAATTTAATCATAGACTTAAACCTGCAAAGTTTTGTACCATCTAATGCTTTGTTCAATAAGTCTCCACATTGCATGTTAGTTGATACATAAGCCAACTGAATTTCCTTGCTCAATAGCTTCTCTCTCACATAATGATAGTGGACCTCTATGTGCTTGGTCCTAGCATGATAAATAGGATTTGTTGCAAGATGTAGTGAGCTTGTATTATCTCCAAAAGTCATGGGAGATGTAGTATGCAAACCCAAATTTGTATATAACAATCTGATCCATATGGCCTCTTGAGTAGCATTGGACAATCCTCTATACACTGCCTCTCTAAAAGACAAAGCAACAATAGGTTGCTTCTTTGAAGACCATGATATAGGTTTATCACCTCCAAAGGATAGGTATCTTGAGTTACTCCTTCTATCATCTTTGCAACCTGCCCAATCTGCATCTGAATATTTTTTGATGTCCAAGTCTAAGGTATAAGGACAATATAACCCTTGATTTTGAGTGCCCTTAAGGTACTTCAAAATCATTTTGGTAGCTTCCAAATGAGGTGCCCTAGGTTTGTCCATAAATTGGCTTAAAACACTTACTTCATAAGCAATATCAATCCTTGTCAATGTAGCATAGTTCAAGCTTCCCACTATGCTTTGGTAACTTGCAACATTCTCAAGCACATCACCTTCATGAGAACTTAACTTTTGGTTTATCTCCATTGGAGTACTTGCTGTCTTGGCATCCTGCAACTGAAACTTCTTCAACATATCCTACATGTACTTTCTCTGAGTAATATAGATTCTAGAGTTAGTATAGACTAACTCAAGTCTAAGAAAATATTTTAGTGATCCAAGGTCAGTAATTTTGAACTTGTGCATCATTTGATTCTTGATCTGCTTGATGCCATTAGCATCATTACCTATTGACATTACAACAGATCGTCCGTATACCGAGGTTTTTATCGAGGGAAATGAACGTGCATATTTTTGCCCCGATTTTGATGTAGGTGTCAATATGCGTGTCGGAATTAAAGCGCCAGTATGGGCGTCGGTATGGGAAACGGTATGAGCATCGATACAATCCTCGATATATACGTCGGTATTACCAACGCTCATATAGATGATTATACCAATGCCTCTACTGGGTTTACTATCACGTATAGCGATGGCAGTACTGGGAGTACCGTCGCGTAAACCAACGACCATATCAGCAAACGTTCTTCTGGGCAGAGTGTGCTGTCTTTTGCTACAGCGACATTACCATGATGTTGCTTAGCAAAAGACAATACACTCTGCCCAAAAAAAAAACGAGTACATATGATGTGTACTCTTATGTCAACGGAAATATGATTTCATAAAACATAATATTATTGGACACAAAAGAGATAATCACAATGAACCATGAACCATGAACCATGTATAAAAAGAGTTATAATGTACAAGAGTGTGGCAAACCACTCTCATATATGATGCTTTTACAAAATGTGACAAAGCATTGCATTGCCATATAAAAATCAAATACAAAATTTTGGTGTGCCACTGCCATACAGATGTAAAGAATGTTCCATATCAATAGTCCTGCAACAAAGAACATTCATGAAATGAGATAAATTCACATGAAATTTACAAACAACAAGTAAAAACCAAGTTTATAAATTCATCACCTCATCGCAAATGCTCCCATGAAATGACCGCACAACGTCCCTCCAAGTCCTCCAATAGTGCAGTCAATCCATGATGATATCCATAAGCTTTTGTCGTTCGTGTTGGAGGATGACCCATTGCCAGCTCCTGCAACAAATATAAGAAAAATTAGAGGAACATACATGAGAAGCTTCACACAAACAAATTCAATAAACGAAATGGTATTTACAAACTCATGTTGCATCGTGTTATATCTGCCGTTGCCCAAATGTGATGGTGCAAAACGTGTGGGTGCAGCATATCACTACTAGTGATATCAGTCAAGAGTTTGCTACTACTCATCGTGAATCATATCCCAGTCCTCAACACCTAACCATACATGCTTTGGTAAGCCTGCTCTGAAAGCATCAGGAGCCTTGGATCATCGATGGGACATAACTTCATGTGCAATGTGCAGAATCCACTCTGAACTGACAAGAGGCTGCCCATCGACTGGTCAGACTCTTGATAAATTGTCTCTGTGATATAATTCTTCTGATATTTATCTTTTTCACTCCATTTCAACATGATACAGTGTCCAAAATGTATGGAGCAATGCTGTCGTATATGTGCATGCACTTCTTTTCCGATCCCATCCATCACTGGAGCTCCATCTCGGATACTATACAACTTGGAGTCATCATGGTCATGAGCACCCCAAGGTGTATGTGGTGTTCAACATGGCGCACCTACATCTGAGGTACTCATCCTAGGAGTAGAAGTAGGCGACACAACGTTCATCGCAGTGCACAATAGCTAGCTCCTCGCGCTGAGGTGTCCAACACACATGTCTACTACAAGAGCCATTAGGGGATGGCTGAAAAACTGGACATGGTGGAGACATAAAGCTAGGAGACATACCTCCGACAGGAGTAGCACCACCCGCAGGAGTGACGCTGGCAGGAGTGACACCGACTGGAGTGACAATGGTGGGAATGAGGCCGACAAGAGTGACACCGGCAAGAGTGCGGCCATCAGGAGTGAGGCCGAGGGTAGTGCTACCACGAGGTACCCAATACTATGATGTAGCAGTCAGATACGCTGGAGGTACCTGAGAGATGAACTCTAAGAACTACTCCTCTATCATGGAATGTGGAGTGATTGGAGGACTATCTCCCATCGTGCTCTGTAACAAAAGAACTCAAATAATTAGCATATGATAATAAAGTTAATATAGAGAAATGGTAGTGTACAAGAAAACCTAGCAAAAAAATAAACAAAAATTAATATGTACAAGTGTTTGATTCAAAAATCCTTTATTCTAGCATCCTTTTGGAGATCGGATGCACCGAGAATATCTATCCCTATATTGACGACTTCTAAATCACTTGCTATGCTGGTTTCTTCCTGATCATCATCTATTGCTTCATCCTATATTTCCTCTTCTTCAATGACCTCTTCTTCTCCAATAATGATCTCTTCCTCCTCGACTATCGAATGAATCTCTGACCCCACTACAAATGGACTTACTTCTACATCTATGTTCTCACAAATTTGTCTACTATGTGGGGCGACTTGTAAAACAAATAGCCATTCTAGTTCTTTTGAATCTAGTATAAAAACAACTTGTTCACAGTGTTCGCGAAGTACAAATGTATCTCTTTCATCCACCCATAATTTTGTGGAGTCAACTTGACGCAAACCGCTTTTATCCTGCCTCACTCTTGCGTTTCTTCCAGAGGTGACTACTTTGAACCATTTCACATAAAAAACAAAGTAATAAAACTTCCTAAAAGATAGTTTCAAGATATCTTGAATCACTCTACAATCATCTAGCTAACCTTCTTGAGCATTATCATCTTTTGCACTCGCTCTACTTTTTTGCAAAAAGTTCACCATCGTCCCACTATCAAAAGTAGACCTATGTTTATCGATTCGTGCGATCCGAAAGTGTCGTCCATGAGACCATAGTGCATCCTATTTAGTATACTCCCAATCACATCCCTTTGCGAGTTCTTCTTCTTCAGAGATATCTTCATTTGCTCCCTTTGCTTGTGAAACCGCTGTCGTCGAGATTTTCTCTCCTCTCTCACTTGTGAAGGCCTACAAAAAACATATTTGGTGAAGGTAGCCAGAATTCCCCGAGAAGTCCAGGATGCATCAAGGATGTCAAAGGAAGGTCACATACAAAGTTTCAAAGAAATCAAGAAAGTCCATGGTAGCGGTCAAAGCTGGTCAAAGTTGGTCAAAGTTGGGAAATTAGGGCAAAAATTTCATTGTCACCAAATTAGATGAAAATCCATATACTTGTAAAGATTGTCAAAGGCAGTCTATAGCCCAAATTTCAACAGAAAATGGATTTTGTAGCACATTGATATGCTATGTTCATTTTGTAAAAATGTAATTTTTCTAGTTTGACCCTACAAATTCTTGTATAGAAAATTATGTTAGCCATATGGTTTGGCATGTATAAAGACCATATGTGGCTACATATTTGTATAAAGTTTCAAGGCTATCCGAGCTTCCTAGACACCTTAATGCCACCTTGCAAGCTTCCAAATGTAGTCAAACTTGTACAAGTTAGATTCAGATGCGAGTTTTTTCTGCATATTCCTGAAGGAGATCTTTGGAAACATAGTCCTACAATGTTTCATCTTCATCAAAGCCTATTTGGAGGGTCAAAGAGTACAAAGTCCAGTTTTCAGGATCACCGCAGTTTTCTAGTTTAAGCAAATTGAAGGGTTGAAGGGCCACCACATGGCGAAAGCTGATTGAGCCATGTTGTACGATCAAGATGAGCTCATATTCAAGGGTGGAGATGCACTTATGCTTAAAGCAAGGAGGATCCACGAGTTTTTCCATAAAAGAAGATTGTTTTGACAATCAAAGATCAATAATGCAGCTTTTCTCCAAAAATAGTGGCTTATCTTATCCAAAATGATGTCAACACTGATCGGACGGTCCAGATCATCCCCAGATCCAATGGTGGAGAATGAGGGTGCCTAAATTTCACTTCTTTACACTAGATTTGATAGAAAGAACAATTCCAAGCCATTGATTTGATTAATCAAATGGTTGTAATCAAAAGTAGTGATCCTAGAGTTGAGAGTTGATTTCTCTAGATCCAAGGGTCCAAATTCATTCAAAAAACTATATAAACCCCCCTCCAAACTCCTAGAGCATCATTGTTAGGCATCCATAGGGCTCATGCTAGCTTACGGTTTCCTTGAGAAGATCACCCTCGGTTGAGCGAGTGAGGATCCAAGGTGAGCTAGTACGAGTATAGAACCTAGTTTCAAATTTAAGTTAGAACTCCAATCTAGGATAGGCTCTTGAAACCAGCATCTCTATCTTGACTCACCCTCGGTGGAGCGTGTGAGTGAGTTAGAGCTGATTTTAATGAGTCTTAGACTTCTTTAGTTAGACGTTACGAGCCTAGACAGACATAGGGTCACTAGAGTGGAACTCACCTTCTTACGTGTGACATTCAGTTGAACTGTCATGGTTTGAGGGTCGGAACCACCTTTGATCAGTAGACTGCTTAGCATGACGTACCACGACGATATTTTACATGTAACTTAATTCAAATTCTTTTAATTCATGTCACTTGTCACTTGTCTCTTGTCTCCTCTCTCAGTCTCTTAAGTACTTTTACATGTCTTCTATTTCTTCTATGTGTGAGAAGGCTCCGCAGTATTGCGTTGAACCAGTGAGGATGTTTCTTTGAGCTTGTGAGTGAAATCCATCATCATAATTCACTTGCATGTATATAATCCATACAAATCCATACATATTTATTAGTTTCTGAAAGTGTATAAGAAGCTCCAATATTGGACCATTCTTCCTTTCGAAACTGATTTATGTGTAAGGATTCCATCTATTCTCGTCATGCATACATATCATCCAAAGAAGCTCCTCCAATGGACCATTCTTCCTTCCAAATTTGATTCGTGTGTATGGTTCTCTTTCATTCTTATCATTCATGTCATCAATCTAACTTGCACACCTACATTCCCATTCCCATAATTATTTCAACATCTCTCTCTTCTCCATACTCAACATTAATTTCACCTTCACATCTTTAAACCTTCCAACATTCATTAGCTTCATACACCCTGTGTGTGCCACGACCGGACCCGATCCACCCGGATTGCGATCACCTCCACACCACGTTATCTGGCCATATGCTCATTGGAAAAGGTGAAAGAGGTCGAAGAATTTCTCGAAGAGGCAAAAATCGAGTGGAACGATTCCTTCGAAACTAAGATCTTTCCTTTGCATTGGTTTCCTTGGCAAGCTCATACTTTTCTAACCACTTCTTCATAGGCTCAGAGTTAACTATGCAAAACTTCATTGCCTTCTCTCTGAAAGTTGCATCCATTTTTCTTTGCAACCCTTTACCTTATGGTTCATCGCCTACGAGACAAACATCTTCATCATCGTGCCATAAGCGAGGCATTTCTGGATCCGACATATGTAGAAACTTAGTTATGAATACAAGACACTCTTGTACAAGCCATACCTCTGCCATGCCACCCTCTCGACGTGCTCTCTATCGAACAAACCCTTTTAATGTCTTCATAAAGCGCTCTAAGAAGAACATCCATTGACTATGGACAGTTCCTGCTATTGCAACTTCATCTACCACATGAACCAGTAAATGAAGCTCAATAGTGAGAATACTTGTGGGATAGTATTTCTCTACCATACAAACAAACTGGATAGCATTGAGTTTCGCACTCTCTATGCTATCTCTATTTATCTCTTTAGAATAGATCCATCGTACAAAAGAACTAATTTTATAAATGGTTCTTTGTACTATAAGCCACCGGATTGGCATTTTGTATTTTTATTGTTCCTATATTTTCCTATCCCCCACAAACTAAAAGTTTTCATATTCCGCACGAACCAAAAGGTCGTGTGAAGAGATGTATCGGCTTATCAACTAATAAAAAGGCATTTTGGTGATGCTCCGGTAACGACAAGTGGATCGCCAGACTGCCTGTCTGGGCGATTGCGGTCTGTGGAGAAGCCGTAGTGCAGTGTTCGAGAAGTGTGAGTATTGTCGTCCTTACCTTTGTTTAATTTCATTAAGTTGTGATTAACAGATAAGGTTCTGTTGTCGATAGACGTCTGTGTGAAGGTAATCAGTAATTGCTATGTGACGGACTGTGAATTGTATTAACCTGAGTATGCACAGTAATCTGTGAGAACACTAACCAGAGTCTTGACAGTAATTGGGATTAAACAAAGTTTTGAATGTTAGTGTACTGCGGTTTAGATAAGTTAATTGGAAAAATCAACTTGTAGGGCCTCTGATTTATCAGACCCCTACCACTCCCAAGAACCCAAAAGAACTTAAAATGCTTGTAATGTAAAAGTGCATTTTAACACTGGCGCCGTCTATGGGAAGGTGGCCATGGATTGTGAATCAATAGTAAGGTGGAGTAGTACGTAAGTGGTGCAGAGGTGATATATGCCGGTTACTTGGTCCGGCGAGTCGTATCCGAAGTACAGGAGAGACCAACATCCCTGGACAGTACCAAATTTGTTAGGGACAACCCCAGTCGCCAGAAGCATAGATCAGTTAAGTCCAGTTGTCGAAGGAACAGAGTCTTTTAGTAGCCATTCCGGTAGAATTCCGGTGATATAGGAGGAAATTCCGGTAAATTCCGGTGTAATTTTGGCACAGTCTGCAGAAGGTATAGAAACTTCGGAGTGTACAGGGACACATTGCGCAGTGGACCCAGCACCATCTGGTCAAGATTCGAACTTTTCCAAGGATAAAGTGGTGTTACCCAGAGAGATCATTGTCGGTAAAAGAGTACCCTGTTTTGGGGAAAGTTTGACAAATTCCTGTGACAGTTCGGTCCGAGTTGCAGGAAATTTACAGTTTTTCGGAGACTGTGTGATAGTCCCTGGTGAATCTTTATTTCAGACACCACTATTCGAGGCAAATTTGCCTACTTGGGATATCCAAGCTGAGGATAGGCTCTTCAATTTGGAGATTCGTAAGAGATTAAAGGCTATTTTCAAGCCGGAAAGTGAGCAGTCTGACCATACAGACTCCGAAGGACCAGAACCACCTCCTCAGAACTGAGAAGACAACCACGATACCACGACTGGCACCATGAGCGGTCAACAGCAGCAGTAGCAGCAACAACAACAATAGCAGCAACAACAACAGCCCCTTCCACTGCGACCAGTTCCAACAGGGGTAACTTACACAAAGTTCGATGGATTTTCAGGTGATGACCCTGATGCCCATGTGCGTATTTTTGAGATAAGTTATGCCGTACTGAACCATCCACCCGATCCGGCATACAAGGCCATCGTATTCCAGTCTACATTAGTCAATGCAGCAGCGAGATGGTTAACAAAATATGATTTCAATCATTTTGTTATCGATGAGGCGGTAAGGGATGCATTTTCGCAGAGATTCCGTCTGAAGAAGAACACTACCGAAATCTTCGATTACTTCCAGAACAATAGGCAGAAGCCGCACCAAACTGTTCAGGAATATGCCACATTATTTAGAACTCATTTAAGACAATCGCCTCTGGCACATGCTAATTTACCGAATGATGTTATAACCCAGTGGTTTATTAATGGTTTGACCCCACAGCTTAAACAAATCATGATCATCCGCTGTGCGGGTGCTATGACACTAGATGCTGTTATAGCGATGGCCCTACAAGTAGAGCATAAGGTTGGGGGATTCACCGAAGATTTGGAGTGGCTGAAGACCAGTAAAAACGTTACAGAGGATCCCGAGCACACTAGTGCCACCTGTGCCCTTAATCAGATGTATTGCGCCATTTGCAATATCACCGGACACTCAACCGAAAATTGTGCGTATAATGCCAAAGTGCAGGGACAAGCAGTTGTAAATGCCATTATATAGGAACCAAGTCAACCCGCAACCCACTATGTACCACCGCAGATGCGAAACATCAATCGCAAGGATACCGAAATTACCAGGGACAGCGGAATACCAACTTCAATACAAATTGATGGCAGACCAGTACATCAATGGAGAATTTTTCTCTGCCTCCACCTCGATGTCATTTTTGCGGTGAGTTTGGCCACATCCGGAGATTCTGCAAGGATGCAGCTGAATATGACCAACGAAAGAAAGAGCATCAAAACCCGATGACCAATATGGTTTATATCTCCCCAGTGGAACCACAAGCAGCAGTGGTCCAGACAAGCTCCGGTAAGCAGTTTGCAACCCGCAGCTGAGGTGTTTGAACCTGGCATCCGAGAACAACATCGAATGTATACCAAAGCTAGCCAATGGATCGCCATAGAGCCTACCGTGTTCCCTCATCTAATTCCGGTGACACAGGTTTCCCTGCCAAATGGGAAAGCACATTAACAAGACTCTACTCCAATAACAGGAGAATCATCATCGGAACCAGTGAAGAGTGCAATTCCAACAGACCAGGTATGGGATATTCTCTCGAAGGCTTCAATTACACTCCCTTTGGGGCAACTACTCGCCTTGGTGCCTAGAGTTAGGCAACAATTCCAGCAATAGGTCAGTCCTGAATCTCCCAGTACTCCGGCGACCGCAACAATACAACCGGAAATGATTCTACGGTGGATCATTCTGTCCCTTTAATTACTGTCTGGTATGAAAATCACAAGATTATGCAAGTGTTAATCGATGGTGGTTCCGGTGTGAACATAACAACTACAGCTCTCTACAAGAAGTTATGGTGGACCCAAATTGAGCCCGTTCAATTCTTTGTCAGAATTGCAGATCAATCCCGAGTCCATCTGGTGTGACTCCTAAGGTATATCCCGATTACCTTGTACGGCACAACGTTCAAAATGACTTTCGTAGTCTTAGAACTACCGGAATCCAGCCTCGACTATAATCTTCTGTTTGGTCAACCATGGTTGAAACAAGCTAAAGTTATACAGGATTGGTCAGCGCAGGAATTGACTTTTAAAGATAATCACCATAAATATGTTGTCAAACTAGATGCCATTCAGCCCTGTGAACTTCATGCCAGACCCTATGTAGCAGAGCCAGTCCACATGTTGGATGGTTTATCTAATGATGAAGAAGAGGCGTTTTTGACGAACAATAAAGATTTGATTTCCTTAGGTACTGTAGATCTGTAGTCTGTCGTAGACAATTGGAGTCCGACAGTCTGTACGGTTGTTCCCTGACCGGAGACACAAATGCAGATGATAATGTTGCTATGGATGGAGCTACTCTGCAACAACGCTTACAATCAGCTAACGACTTGGGAAAACCTCGTTAATTTTATGTCCCGGAACACCAGTTAGTGACCTATAATTTGGGTGATGAAGCTAATCCGCGACCTATTAAGATTAAGGCAGGATTGTCTGAGGCCTTTCAAGGAGATTTGATCCGACTCTTGTTGGGCGTGATGATTGGATGCACTCAGGAGATTAGTTGGTGCTGCAAAACCTGCTTCACATCTGCCCTCCTTTGACTCCAGATATGCTTAGTAGACTCCTTGAGCTTTCAAATGACACCAAAATATGTTATATGTACTTTGGAAAAGGTTTGAGTAATGACTTGATCAAAACAGACTACTTTGTAAATCACAAGACTTGAAAACTTTCTATTTTGGTCTTGATACCTGCTCAGTGTTATGCTCAGTATGACCAGTGTAGTTACAATTAGCAAAATTCCTTCTAGGGATATTCTATTAGCTTAGTAAGCTCCCATTTGCAAGTAGAATGAAAGGAAATGATAAACCACACTCAGAGAAATCACTTTAGCAAAATAAGGTACACCCTCGACTTTTTAGGAGACTTATAGTCACAGACCAGTGAGCACCTCGATTAGGATTTCTCTGCAATGGTTGATCCAATGGTTTAAAATTTTGGAGGTGTATAGTAGACTTTGAGCTGAATCCAATGCACTTTGAATCATCCAATTTGGTTTAGTAGATCTTGAGATATGCCCTGTTGAAGTTGACAGACTTAAGGTAGATGACTCAGAGAAACCAGAGTTGAAAAATGTGAATGTATCTATTGATTAATGTAGATGTACAAGCTCTTCAGCATGCCAAGCATAGCTAAATGAGGTATTGTGGTGTAGGCTAAGATGTAGCACTAACACACACACAGATACAGTAGTAAAATGCCTCGGGAGATGAGCTCAATGAGTGAGTCTAGCCTGCGAGTTTTCTTCATAGCTTTTATAAGAGTTGATTGGTCATTTGAATTTGAAATTCAAATTGAAGCTCCCTAAAATCTCTCCACTAAACTTAGGGAGATATTCTCTCCATTACAACTTTCAATTTTCCACGACTTTCTCAAGTAGATGTGATTACAAGAGTGGTTAAAGTCATATAGACTTTTACATGAGATAAATGGTAAGAACAATAAGACTAGGTTCCTATGGTTCTTGATTCATGTAAATACATCCTTCAAGGGTCAAGCTTTATGTGAAGTCTTCAAGACTGATATCCAAGCCAAATGTTAAGGCTTGAATTACACCAACAGCTCCCCCTCAAGCCAAACACTTTGGCTCAAATCTTCATCTCTAGTCTTCAATTATTTCCTGCAATCCAATCATGGATTTAAATCTGCATAGCTTGCTTCCATCCAGAGCTTTAGTAAGCAAATCTGCACATTGCATATTAGTAGACACATATGACAATTGAATATCTTTGCTAAGTAGTTTCTCCCTCACATAGTGGTAATGAACCTCTATGTGTTTTGTCCTAGCATGATAAATTGGATTAGCTACAAGGTGAAGAGAACTTGTGTTATCACCAAAAATGATTGGTGGCCTTGTGTATAGGCCCAATTCTGAATATAATAGCTTCAACCAGATGGCTTCTTGAGTGGCATTTGCTAGCCCTCTGTAAGGAATTGAACTCACAACCTCTTGGTTAGGAATGTGATGGGCTAACCACTTGCCCCAAAAGCCATGGTTGAGGATTACTTCCTAATCCTCTCTCTTAGGGTGTGGTTCAACCATCTCCTACCAGGATTATGTTACATTCTTCCCCCCTTGGTCGATCATTGTCCTCAATGATCTACTCTTGTATCCCTCTAGCCTCGGTGATCAGTCCCTTGAACTCCCTAGGTGCCCTTGAATTGATGTTCCTCAACCTCGCACAGTTTCTTGAACCTTGTTCGCAACCTTGGTCTCTTGAACCCTTGCTCTCAACCTTGGTGTCTTGAACCTTCTTGTTCGCAACCTTGGTGTCTCGAGCCCTTGTTCTCAACCTCAGTCTTGAACCTTGTTCTCACCCATGCTTGGTATCTTGAACACTCAATCAAGTGCCACCCAAGGATTCCCAAGGAATTCACACTTCCAAGCTAGCTCATTGGAAAGTTCGTTCCGAGAGCTTTCCAACGGTATATTACATGCCTCAATCCGACCTACGGATTGAGAGATACACCCCAATCATTGTAAGGTCCATCCTTGAAACCGACGCGCGCGCCTTCCACAATTCCTACCCTTTCACATGATAGAGTGCCCAAGCGCCTTTTTTAGAGGCCATTGGATCATTCCACCTTGCCCAAGCCTACTTCCTAGGCTCTGATACCAATGTAAGGAATTGAACTCACAACCTCTTGGTTAGGAATGTGATGGGCTAACCACTTGCCCCAAAAGCCATGGTTGAGGATTACTTCCTAATCCTCTCTCTTAGGGTGTGGTTCAACCATCTCCTACCAGGATTATGTTACACCCTCTATACTCTGCCTCAGTAGATGACAAAGCTAATGTAGGTTGTTTCTTGGATGACCAAGAAATTGGTTTACCACCTGCAAAACATATGTAACCAGATGTACTTCTCCTGTCATCCTTGCAACCTGCCCAATCTGCATCTGAATATACCTTAATATCAATGTCTGATGAATAGGGAAAGTACAAACCATGATTTTGTGTTCCCTTTAGGTACTTTACTATCTTCTTTGCTGCCTCTAAATGAGGTACTCTTGGTTTGTGCATAAATTGGTTAAGTACACTAACACCATAAGATATATCAATCCTGGTTAAGGTAGCATAATTTAGACTACCTACCAAACTTTGGTAACCTGTAATATCTTGGAGTTCTTCTCCTTCATGAGCACTGAGTTTATGGTTGACCTCCATAGGAGTGCTTGAGACTTTAGCATCCTGCAAATTAAACTTCTTGACCATGTCCTGAATGTACTTCTTCTGAGTAATAAAGATACCTGAATTTGTGTAGACCAATTCAAGTCCTAGGAAGTACTTCAATAATCCAAGATCATTAATCTTGAATTCCTTCATCATCTGTCCTTTGATGTGTCTAATTCCCTGAACATCATTTCCTGTAATAATGATGTCATCAACATAGACACACAAGTATATTACCTCTGAATTGTTCCTTTTGATAAACAATGAAGTATCTGCTTTACTCAATATGAATCCTTGGTCTAGGAGGTAGGTTGTCAACCTGTAATTCCATGCTCTAGGTGCCTGCTTTAATCCATACAGAGCCTTCTTCAATTTACAAACATGATTTACCTTCTTGGGATCTTCATAGCCAGGTGGTTGTGACATGTAGACTTCTTCAGATATCCATCCATTCAAGAATGCATTCTTCACATCCAATTGGTACATGTTCCAATTCTTGGATGCAGCTACACTCACCATAATTCTGATAGTTGGCATCTTGGCCACAGGAGAAAATGTCTCCTCATAATCAATGCCTTGGGTTTGTGCAAAACCCTTGGCTACCAACCTAGCTTTATACCTGTTTATTGTACCATTTGAATTTCTTTTGAGTTTGTAGATCCATAGGGATCCTATCACCTTCATGGAGTCCTTCTTGGGTACCAAGTCCCAAGTGTCACTCTCCTTGAGAGCCTCCATTTCTTCATCCATTGCTTCCTTCCATTCTGGTTTAGTGATTGCTTCTTCAAATGAACCTGGTTCTTCATTCAATAGATCCTTTGCAAGATATACAGAATGCTTGGTTACAAGGGAAGTATCATACCCATACCTAATAGGCTTCTTACTTTCTCTCTGAGATCTCCTCATAGCTTGAGTTGAGGATTCTGGTATATCCTCTAGCTTCTTCATCTTCATTTTCCCTTTGGATTTCCAAGCCTTGAACTCTTCAATGTTGATGGTGTCTTCATCATCTAAGCTTGTGTCTTCTTTCTGAATTGGTTCTTCCTTGCTAAGCTTGGGGAAGTCTTCTTCTATGTCATAAGGTAGACTAACCTTCCTGCATTCATTTTCATACCATGAATCATTCTCATCAAAGATGACATCTCTACTTACCTTGAAACCTTTGTTTGACGGGTTGTAGAATCTGTATCCCTTCTGATTCAAATCATAACCAATGAAGATACATTTTTCAGCTTTAGGGTCTAGCTTTCCCCTTACATGTGAGGGAATATGCACATATGCAACACAACCAAAGATTTTGCAATGATCCAGGGATGGTCTCTTACCATGCCAAGCCTCATAGGGTGTCATTCCATCAAGTGTTTTTGATGGCAACCTGTTAATTAAATATGTGGCAGTAGATACACTCTCTGCCCAAAGATAATTTGGCAATTTCTTTTCATTTAGCATAGACCTAGCTGTCTCTACAATGAGTCTATTCCTCCTTTCAGCTACCCCATTTTGTTCAGGTGAGTACCTTGTAGTAATCTCCCTCTTGATGCCTCTTTCCTGCAAGAATTCTTCAAAGTCATTGGAGAAGTATTCTCCACCACCATCTGACCTTAGTTTCTTTAAATGTCTACCTGTTTGATGTTCAACTAATGCAAGATACCTTTTGAAACAATTAAATACTTCATCTTTATGTTTCATGAAGTATAAGACAGTCCACCTGCTATAGTCATCAATGAAGGACACATAGTACCTTGATCCAGATATGGATGGCTCCTTGCTAGGTCCCCAAACATCTGTATGCACCAATTCCAGATAATCTTCATGCATAAAACCTTTCTTGGTATAGGGCAATCTGTGTGACTTACCAAATTGACAAGCCCCACACTTGTATATCATGTGTTGCTTGGATACATTAGGTATCCCAAGCACACATTGATCCCTACTCATTTGCTTTAAGGTCCTCTCTCCAATGTGACCTAATCTTTTGTGCCAAATCTCCAATTCTGATAGTGTTTGATCCTTATAGTTGTACAAAGCAATACTCTTAGTTTCTTCAAGTTCAAAGGTAAACAATCTACCTGATTTTTCTCCCTTGGCTATCCTTCTGAATCCATGTCTTGGATCCTCCACATATGCACCATGTTGAGTGAACCTGACCTGTAGACCTTTTTCCACAATCTGACCTACACTCATCAGATTCTTGGTGATTGTTGGAACATACAATACTCTGCTCAATAAATTCTGATTACCATCACTGGTTTTGACATTACCTACTTTAACAACTGAATGTTTAGTGTCATCACCTGTCTGCACTTGATGCTTGCCTTTGGGTTCTTCCAAATCAGAAAGTAATGCAACATTTCCAGCTACATGATTAGAGCAACCTGAATCAATATAGAATAAGTGATCATCATTGATACCTGACTTAGATGTCATATTCATGATCAATAAGGAATCATCTTGCTCCTCTGCATAATTGTTGTAGTCTTTCCTATTTCTGTATCCACCTTGATAGTTGCCATTGTGATTGTAGTTGTTGTTATAATTATTGTTGTAGCCATGGTAGCCTTGAGATTGATTGAATCTACCTCTGCCTTGAGAGTATCCTCCTCTTTGGTGACCTCTTCCTCTTTGGTTCTTGTAGTTTTTGTAGCATTCATCTGTGGTATGGTTAGACAAGCCACAAATATTGCATGGAGATTGATTGTAGGGTCTCCCCCTACCTGACTTACCTCCTCTGCCTCTACCTCTTGAAGATCTATCTCTCCCTGCATAGTTTGCTTGGGATGTAGAGCCTTCTTCATCAACCTTTTTGTTTTTACCCTTGTCTTTAGTCTTCTTATCAGTATATAGGGCAGAGGGGTTGTTACCTTTTGATTGCTCTCCATTCTTTGTGATCTTTGCTTCATGTGTAAAGAGTTGTCCAATCAGAGTTGTTAGATCAGGTGCTTGGATGTCCATGTATAAATCCATTGCTGTGGTAAAGCTCTCCCACTTGTCATCTGCCTTTAGTCCATTGATCACTTGTCTGACTATTTGTTCTTCCTCAATCTCTTCTCCAACACTTGCAAGTTGATCTGCAATGTCCTTGACTCTGGTAACAAAATCTGAGACAGATTGCTTTGATTGCTTCCTAAGAGTTGTAAACTCAACCCATAGCTGATTCTTTCTGGCCCTTGTGCTTGATGAAAAATAAGTTGACAAGGTTTCCCAAGTCTCTTGGGAAGTTTTGCAATTCCTTATGTGTGGTAGAAGGAAATCAGAAATAGAGTTTAGAAGATATGACCTTGCTAAAGCATCTTTTGCACACCATTGATTGAGTCTCTCTTGCTCTTCCTTGGTGGGTAGGCCTCTAGCTTTGAATGAGGGCAATTCCTCATCTCCTGATATGAATCCAAACAAGCTCCTTCCTTGTAGATAGGTCTTCATCCTTAGAGACCAAGCTTGGTAGTTGTTCCTGTCTAATTTGTCAATGAAGGAAGGAAAACCATCACCCATGATTACCTTATTTGCTCTGATACCACTGTTGGGAGTGATGATTGGATGCACTCAGGAGATTAGTTGGTGCTGCAAAACCTGCTTCACACCTGCCCTCCTTTGACTCCAGATATGCTTAGTAGACTCCTTGAGCTTTCAAATGACACCAAAATATGCTATATGTACTTTGGAAAAGGTTTGAGTAATGACTTGATCAAAACAGACTACTTTGTAAATCACAAGACTTGAAAACTTTCTATTTTGGTCTTGATACCTGCTCAGTGTTATGCTCAGTATGGCCAGTGTAGTTACAATTAGCAAAATTCCTTCTATGGATATTCTATTAGCTTAGTAAGCTCCCATTTGCAAGTAGAATGAAAGGAAATGATAAACCACACTCAGAGAAATCACTTTAGCAAAATAAGGTACACCCCCGACTTTTTAGGAGACTTACAGTCACAGACCAGTGAGAACCTCGATTAGGATTTCTCTGCAATGGTTGATCCAATGGCTTTGAAATTTTGTAGGTGTATAGTAGACTTTGAGCTGAATCCAATGCACTTTGAATCATCCAATTTGGTTCAGTAGATCTTGAGATATGCCCTGTTAAAGTTGACAGACTTGAGGTAGATGACTCAGAGAAACCAGAGTTGAAAAATGTGAATGTATCTATTGATTAATGTAGATGTACAAGCTCATTAGCATGCCAAGCATAGCTAAATGAGGTATTGTGGTGTAGGCTAAGATGTAGCACTAACACACACACAGATACAGTAGTAAAATGCCTCGGGAGATGAGCTCAATGAGTGAGTCTAGCCTGCAAGTTTTCTTCATAGCTTTTATAAGAGTTGATTGGTCATTTGAATTTGAAATTCAAATTGAAGCTCCCTAAAATCTCTCCACTAAACTTAGGGAGATATTCTCTCCATTACAACTTTCAATTTTCCACGACTTTCTCAAGTAGGTGTGATTACAAGAGTGGTTAAAGTCATATAGACTTTTACATGAGATAAATGGTAAGAACAATAAGACTAGGTTCCTATGGTTCTTGATTCATGTAAATACATCCTTCAAGGGTCAAGCTTTATGTGAAGTCTTCAAGACTGATATCCAAGCCAAATGTTAAGGCTTGAATTACACCAACAACTCTTGCGTGAGTTTTCTGATGTTTTTGCCTGGGATTATCGCAATATGAAGGGTCTTGATCTGCGAATATATCAACATCGAGTCGTGCTTGCGAATTAAACAATCCAGTTACTGCATGAATCCCAATTATGTAGCACAGGTCAAAGCAAAGCTCGATAGGTTATTAAAGGTGGGATTTATCGTACCAATAGAACACGCTGAATGGATATCTCCAATCGTTATTGTTCCTAAGAAAAATAAGCAGCTCCGAATCTCTGTGGATTATCGAAAATTGAATGAAGCCACAATAATTTATCCATTTCCTCTTCCCTTTCTTGATACAATGCTTGACAGAGTGGCCAGGCATGAGATGTACTCCTTTTTGGATGGCTACAGTGGTTATAACCAGGTCAGAATGGCTGAGCAATACATACCAAAAACGGCTTTCATTACAAATTGGGGTGTTTTTGCGTGTACAGTCATGTGGTTTGGGTTACGGAATGCTCCCATCACATTTCAATGTTGTATGCAGGAAATTTTCTAACCCTACCTAACCACTTTTATGCAAATCTATTTAGATGACTTCTCCTTATTCGGCAAGGTTGCGGTGCAGCTATATCATTTACGGTGTTGTTTTGAGAAATGCCGTGAATACCGACTCTGTCTCAACCCGTTAAAATCTGTTTTTGTGGTGTCCTGTGGTAAACCCCTTGGACATATCATATGGGCAGAAGGTATCCAAGTTGATCCAGACAAAGTTGCAGCTGTGTTGGAAGCACCCACTCCTGCAACGCCGAAAGAGGTTATGCGCTTCTTGGGTCAAATCCGGTGGCATGGCAGGCATCTACAGTGGCTCGCCCATTTAGCAACACCACTAAATCGGCTAATGACTAGTACTCCATGACATTTCAAATGGACTTCGGAATGCCTAATTGCAGTCGATCGTCTAAAAGGATTATTGACGTAGGCTCCCATTTTGCAACCTCTTGATTAGGAACGCCCATTTCATGTCTTTGTAGATGCATCGGTTATAGCCATTGGTAGTGTTTTAATGCAACAAACGGACAAATGGTTTCGGCATGTCTATTATGCAAGTCGCCGACTCGCTTCTACGAAAAGGAATTATTCTGTGACTGAACAAGAATGTCTCGGATTGGTATATTTTGTAAAGAAATTCAGGCATTATTTGCTAGGCCGAAAATTCACCTTTCATGTGGATCATGCTGCACTTGTATATCTGGTCCGGCAGCACATTTAGGTGGTCGCTTGGCTCGTTGGGTCTTATTGCTACAAGAGTTCGACTACGAAGTGATCCATCGACCAGGTACCGCCCATGCCTTAGCAGACTTTCTCTTGCGGTTGGATTCCGGCGAAGCTCCGGTGGGCGTTGAGGATACCACACCAACAATTTACGTTGCTGAATCAGCTTGTGAAAAATCTATCGACCATCCTCAGCTGCCTACCTATTATCATACGTTGTTAACTTTCTTGACTGATGTATATCTTCCTCTTCATACACCCCCTGCTATGCGACGGAAGATTGCAATTTATACTCGTCGATTCCGGTGGCTGGTAGGAGAGTTGTACTATATGGACCATACTCATGCATTACTTCGCTGCATTCTGCCACATGAAACAAACTCAGTCATCACTATGGCTCATTCAATACCCTCTACTGGACATTTTGCTGTAGATCTCACTCATTGGAAGATTTTGCAAAGTGGGCTTTGGTGGCCAACCATGTATAAAGATGTACTTCAGTTTGTGCAGCACTGTGACACTTGTCAACGGGCTGGACAACCATTATAGAGACACGTTTTTCCTCTACAACCTGTATTACTTTTGGAACCTTTTGAGAAGTGCGGCCTTGATTTTATTGGACCTATCACACCACCAGCAACCCTTAGCAACAATCGTTACATTTTGACCTGTACAGATTACGCTACCAGGTGGGCAGAAGCTTGGGCCTTACGGTCTGCTACAGCTGTTTCGGTGGCAAAATGCCTGATGAAGCATGTTTTTCCGCGTTATGTATTACCTCTAGAACTTGTGACAGATCAAGGAACACATTTTGCTAACAATTCAATGCAAGTACTAACACATAATTTTCAAATCCTGCATAAATTCAATTCCCCATATTATCCTCGTGCTAATGGTTTAGCTGAAAGTAACAACAAGACGCTGTTAAGTATGCTTCGCAAATTGATTGTGGAATCACCAGAAAGATGGGATCAATTACTACTTGCAGTCTTATGGGCATACCGGACTACATACAAAGTTGCAACTGGACTGACTCCTTTCAAGCTTGCTTATGTGTTGGAAGCAAGCGCACCTATGGGATTTCACACCTGTTTTATTCAATGATTGACATGGCTTCCCGTGAGCCTGTTAATTTTGCTTCGTTCGATTTCCGGCGCATTCACCGTGAATGCATTACGGTCATTAAGCATGTTAACAAGGGAGAGCTTCCACATTCGCGTTTACCGCATATCATTACCTTTCTGTTCCTAGCCATTCAAGCCGCGCAACCCCCGCCAAGAGCTCCAATCTTGTACCATGAAGAATCTGCCCAAGTGCTCGAAGATACAGAAGATGATGATGAAGATATCTTCCAACTCCTTTGCCGGAAACGCAGAAGGATAAGCACCTCTAAAATTCAAGAACAAGGTTCCGCCCCTGGAAATAAAGCAGAAAGAAATGAAGAAGAAATTTTCCACGACACTACCACCTCAATTCACCTTGATTCGTCTACCCAGTCTTTTCCCATCCGGCAACAGGAACACAGTGCGTCCACTACTGACTCCAAAGAGAACTCTTCTCGGGCGGATTCTCAGCACTCGATTCCAGAAGATGTGCAAGTTATTGTTGCGGAGATGGTAAATGAAGTACTTACCTTGCTTGATGCAGTAATTGACCGGACTGAAATGACTACGCAGCAACCTGCTAGAATAGTGTTGGTGCCCAACAGTCTTATCCTCACTCCATTACCAATACCTCCGGTCAAAACCATTATCCCTGTTCAACCGATTGTTCCTGAAGAACTGCTACTTCATCCTCTTCACCTAACTATTCTCCACCATCGTCCCATCACCTCTTGTCAGCTTCGTCATCCGAGCCACTACCTCCTCTCTCTCTTCTGGTCCCCATGTTTACTGAGTTAGCATCCATGGGTCATATGTTGATCCAATTGTCGTAGCAACTACCAATGCAGATGAAGGAGGTTACTGACAATCTCAGACAAGAAGTACAACACAAAGTTGATGTATTGGAAGCGGATATTACTCCATTGCAAGAGGAAGTAGATGCAGTGAAGGCTGAAAACCATGCTTTGCATGTACAGATTCAACAGCTCCAAGCTAGACTTGCCGAACAGGATTCCTTGATCAATCAAAGAGACGTTGCGTTGGCTGTTTCAAGAGCCAAAGATGATTTATTAACTGCTTGTGATGTAGAAATTCTACAGTTGAAACAGTTAGTACAGGATAAAGAAGATGCTCGTGTAGCACTTGGAAATTTACTAGAAGAAACATGAGTACAGCTTGATGAAGTTGTACAGCGAGGACAGGAGATGGCAGATTTAGCCAAGCGGACTAATGAAGAACTCAAGAGAGCAAATGCCAATTTGTTTGAGGCAAATTCTACTCTTAAAGCTCAGATGAACTCAACCAATCAACTACAGAAGGAGATAGCAGGGGTAAGAAAGGAACGAGATGCATATTACCAGACTATCCAGTATCAAGCCCACGAGCTGGAGAGAAGAGAAAAGCAATTAGGTGTTCAAGCTGACAGACTTTCAAGGGTAGATGATCAGATCAATGAGATGAGATTGCGCCGAGATGCAGCACTGGCAAATGATTTCTACCTGCAAGAGGCCTTTTTGCAGACAGAGGCTGAAATTTCACGCCCGTTTTCACGCCCGTTTTATTCGCTGAAACAGAAGATTTCCAGAACTTTTAAGTTAGCCAAAACCATGTATATATAGGGTATAGTAGATGAGCCCTAACTTTTGTTCCATTGCGGGTTCAAGTCCACCGTGCATGCCAGTGTAAGCCGTCGGATTGGCATTTTGTATTTTTATTGTTCCTATATTTTCCTATCCCGCACGAACTAAAAGGTTTCATATTCCGCACGAACCGAAAGGTCGTGTGAAGAGATGTATCGGCTTATCAACTAATAAAAAGGCATTTTGGTGACGCTTTGATAACAACAAGTGGATCGCCAGACTGTTTGTCTGGGCGATTGCGGTCTGTGGAGAAGCCGTAGTGCAGTGTTCGAGAAGTCTGAGTATTGTCGTCCTTACCTTTGTTTAATTTCATTAAGTTGCACATAAGGTTCTGTTGTCGATATACGTCTGTGTGACGGTAATCAGTAATTGCTATGCGACGCACTCTGAATAGTATTAACTTGAGTATGCACAGTAATCTGTGAGAAGACTAACCAGAGTCTTGATAGTAATTCGGATTAAACAGAGTTTTGAATGTTAGCGTACTGCGGTTTAGATAAGTTAATTTGGAAAATCAAGTTATAGCGCCTCTAATTTATCAGACCCCTAGCACTCCCAAGAACCCGAAAGAGCTTAAAATGCCTGTAATGTAAAAGTGCATTTTAACAGTACATCCTCGGAAACACAATCTTTTAAGGCTACAGGGAGCACAAAATGTAAAAACTTGTGCCAATCATGAGACTTGAGCCTTCAAAGATCCTCGTTTCATGTGAAAGCAGTCTTTAGACACCTCATGCATCTAGTAGGTGTTTGAAACTCTAAAATTGTTTTCTTCACTTGTTGCTCTTCCATCGTGTGAAGCACCCAAGGAGCTCTTTGTAACGATACTATTCCGTTGGGCTTAGTAATTGCCCACAACTCTCGCATACGACCTCGCTCTTCTAAGCCCTCCCTTTGTGCTTTGCTTTCTTTCTTTCCGATCAAATTCTTCCAAAGAATCTCTCCCACATTCTTAAAAGTATGCATCGGGTCTACCAAATGATTGATCAATAATTCACTCCAATAAGGGAGTTCATGAAAAATGGACAACCATTTCATGCGAGTGATTGGAGTTTCTGAATCCCAAAGTTGTTTCCAATCGATAGCTTTCATTTGGCATTGCGCTTGTCGACCAATTTGTCCTTCATGTAAAACATGTCCATCAAGCAAATATATATGATGTCCTTCATAGACAGTTTTACACAGTGCTTTGGAAATAGCGTGCTTTAAGTCCTGGTCCGCATAAGGGAAAAGCATGGTAACCCGAAATCGATAAACTTGAACATTCACCATAACCAATCCAATCATGCATTGTCCACATAAGTATGCCTTGCACTCGCAGGTCTCGTCTTCTTATAGGTTGAGACATGTCACGCATAGTAATCCCATCCCATAAAAATGCACAGTTCTTCCACAAGTGGTGCAAGATATACATCCATTTCTTTTACCTTATACTTACCTCGTACAATAAGAGCTAATAATAAATGACCTTTCTTTGTGGCCAGCCATGGTGGGATTTTATAATTGACCAAACATACATGCCATGTGCTCCATGAAGAGCTGCGTAAACCAAATGGATTTACTCCATTCATAGCTAGTCCTAGATGTATGGATCGAGGCTCACTAGCAAACCCTGGCCACTTATTATCTATGTGCTTCCAAGCATTAGAGTAAGCAGGCACTCTCATTACACAATCTGTAGACCTACTCTTTGCACGCCATGACATTAACTCAGCTATAGATTTGCATCTAAACATGTTCTTAATTCGTGAAATAATAGGAAAGTGACGAAGAACCTTTGTGGGGATTGCTTCGCCTACAAGGTCTTCTCTAAATCTATTTGCTCCACACTTTGGACATACATGGAGGTGCTCATACTCATTCCGAAAGAGGATGCAGTCATTCGGACAAGCATGAATCTTAGTGTAATCTTTTCAATAAACTCTAAAAGTTTTTTTGCATCTCCACGTATTGGAGGCATGTCATTGCCCTTTGTCAAAAATTGATCTTTAAGAAGCCTACAATAAGAAATTAGAACGATATTAGTAAATAAACTTATTTTGATACAACAATGAAAGTTTATTTCAAATTCACTTACCTGACAATTCAGTGACACTACTATTTGACCATCCATAAATGGATTGCAGATTGAGCATCACAAGTGAAACACATATTACATATATCTTTGCTTCATTGTAAAGTGGTAAACGAGCTAGTCTTTGCATGTCTTCATATTCTTCATCGACTTTTGATCGTGAAAATTCTGTTGTGTCCATGAAACTCTCGGCATCTTCTCCACCATCATGATCTTCGTCCATCTAATAAAATGCTTCAAGCATTTCTTCCATATTTTCATTCCGTGTAATGCTATTAGTACTTTCTTGTATGCCTAACTCCTTTCTTGTTCTCTTTTGTCCACGAGAGGTTATCGATGCAATCTCGTTTGGGTCCATCTGCTCACCTGGGAGACCAGGCGAATGGTAGCAAAGGTTTTCTAGTAATCTTTTATCAAAGGATCCATACTCTCTAACATGTGGAGTAGAAATCCATAATTTTCCATAAATTTGATACTTGCACTAAGTGCAAGGACATGCCATTCTCTCCTTCGGATCCAAACTAGCCATCTGATACAATATGAACATTTTAGAACATTTGATTTTTTTGAAACCTAAAAATCATACTCCTAAAGGCTTAAACCTATATAAACCTAAATACTTAAACACCTAAAATAACCTAAAACCCTAATCCTAAAACCCTAATACTAAAGACCTATATATGTGTATATGTGTTATATGTATTATATATATGTCTATTGCTTATATAATTAAAATCCTATTTTTATTTAATTATATATAATAACGCAATTCGGAAAGGGAGTAGGTAGCGAGAGGAACCCAACTTCCTGGGAAAAGGGAAAAAGATACTTGTTCGGAGGACTACCAAGAGTTAGAGCTGAATAAGTGTCAGATTTGGCTCATACGGACGAGATGTTTCTGGTTCAAATCTTGGAGTTAACACGTGGTTTCAATGCAAATACTACCTCTACATAAGCAAGATAGAGTCGTCCCACAAAGGAATGGAAGCTAAGCTTTGCTAGGACCATTCTTCTTGCAATAAGGTGGAAGGAGGCAGTCATGAGTGACACTAAAAAGGTACAAACGTGTGCTACGTTAGCTCAAAGAGAGAAGGAGTATCAATTAATAAGGTTCTTTTGGAGACGTTTGGCACAATAGCCACAATCGAAACTAATGGGAACATGTGTTGTTTCTTCTTCATTAATTTTCTTTAATGAGCTTCTGACATAAAGAAGATAAGCACTACCTTTTGTATGAATCTCTTGTCACGATCTTGCTCATGTGCAAACAGAGGTTATGAATGCAAAAAACACACAGAGAAATAGACGCAACAAGAGATGAGACAGAACGCAGTATTGGGTGCAATCTTCTCCCATGCACTTTGTTTTGACAGTCCATAGAGTGCATGTATTTATAGGAATTCTTGATTACGTCGAAAAGAGTGGTTACATGAGAGCGGCTTCGAAAAGCAAGCGTGAAACTAAAAGTTGGTAACTTTTCTAGAAAGCCATTGCTTTCAATAACAAAAACTACGGTCTACAACGACCCTTATTCTAACCATTACTTTTTTAACTGTTTCTAACAATAGAACCTTCTACGAGAGTTTATTTACAAAGTAAATAAATTATAATTTGGATTATTGATGTCCGCCCTTTCACGCCTTGCACGCTCCTCATGAACCTTCAGCTGCTATATCAGAAACATCAAAAACACATTAATACATTAATAATTTAACACTCTAACAATGCATTGTTCAATAGTAATTTAACACTCTAGTAATGCATTGTTCAACATATTCCATAAGTTATAACAGAATCTGTTCGAACACATGTCTAGAAAAAGGAACGATGAAGTCATAAGCTGAATATTTAGTGTATGCATACACTAGCTATTAAGTCTATTCTGCTTACACTTCATTATACTCAGCGGAATCTAACATTGTGATATCTTGGCAATTAAATCCTGAGAGAATTCAATGAGTGAGCAACGATCAAATTGCTTTTTGGAACTCCTATAAAATTTTGTGTTAGATTCATTATGCTGTGCTTTATTTTCAATTTCTATCAAAGAAAAAAGTTTTCTTTTTGAACATTATTCTACAACTCTTTGAATCTTTCGAACTCTGCAAGTCTAGATATCTTTGATTAAGCTAATCGTTCATGAACTCATAGGCTACTATAAAGGATTGTTCATTGTAAATGAATTTTGTGAAATGAAAGGTCACGATTGCTTCGAGTACATTCGATTATTACATCTAGTGAGTTATAAAGAATTTGCATGTAATCTTCATACATTAGGTGTTGGGCTCAAGTTTTGTTTCACGTAGAAATATATTGGATCTTTTGGCAAATTTATAATGGAAATCGAATGCTTGTAATCCTTTACAATAAATATTCCTTTTGATATTCAAACTAAAAATTCAAGTCGAGTGAACTACTATCAATACTTGGAGTTTGAAAATTCTTCAACATGATTTACTGAATTGAATTTATAGTTTGGACACCTTATAAATTCTTTGTGACATATTTAATTCCAAGAGCTCAAAGAACTTTCATTTTCTCCCTACGAATTGTGATGATCAATATTGAATGTTGATAGTCTTTCCTATGTTAAATGATATGATATGATAGTCTTTCCAAAGAAGATCTTTGACAATTGTGAATTGTTTTTCCCAAATACATGGGAATATGATAAAATTTTGAATGTGATGTAATCAATCTTTTTGAGTTTATATCTTCTTTGAGTATCTATCCATCATAGAGTCTCTTGAAGCATTTTGTGTGCCCCAAGATTTGGGCACCGATAGTTGGAATTGATCCGACTGACTGTGCACCTTCAAGTACATTGAACAGGATGTGAAATTGTTCCATGAAATCTACATCAGTCTCACTCATTGAGGATTCATGGAATTGCTGGTAAGGCTTATCACGGATCGATCAACTAGAGAAAACATAATTCTAGGTATTACATACTTCTAATTTCATTGCTTGTAGATATACATGGAATCACATAGTTTTTTGAAGAGTTTTTTAATGACATGGAATCACATATAGTTTCATTTATACATGCACAATTTGACATTGGACTCATTGACCTCATTAATGTAAAAATTGGCTCAAGCAATAACACAACATATGGAAACTATTAAAGCATTACATGTGGGAGTGGCTAATGTTGGGAAAGATGGATGGACACTCCATGAAATGAGTAGGTACTGCCAAATCCTGATTTGTACCAGCCCCTTCTTGCTTCAGAGTTGACTTGTAGGCCCAATTATCTTTCCAATGACACTATGCAGGTGCCTATGTACTTTGGAAATGATGTGAGAAATGATTGAACCAAAAAGACTACTTCCAAGTTGAAGAAGTAATGAAAACCTTCCATTTTTTATCACACACATGCTACTTGTTGTGCTCAGTGCTTCCAGTACAGTAGGAATTAGAAAAATTCCCTTTAGAGGTATCAACTTATCTTAATCTGCTAATGATTCCAAGTGGAATCACTTAAAATGATGTACTATACATAGAGCAATCAATTTAGCAGTCAAATCATTACCCTCAATTTTTTAGGACCTCTGTAGAGTTTGACCTGTGAGTGCTTTGACATGTTTTTCTCCAAATTGGCTACATGGATTATCTTCAAAATTTGTGAGCATGTAGAGAACTTTGAGCTAATTCGAACTAGCTATAGAACACTGCAAATGATAAAGAAATGACTCAGATATGAGCACTACAAGTTGATAGTTATGAGTGACTATGATAGAGAGACCATAGATGAAAAGTATCGATCTGTTGTATTAGAACAAAATTTTGTACAAGATCATAGGCATGATAATCAAAGCCTAATGATGTTGAGTAGTATAGGCTATGATGCAAGTCTTACTCTCTTACAATGTGGTCAAGGAGAAATTGGGAATGGAGACACATATCCCACACGTTTTTTACACATCTTTTATAGATAGGATATTTGAATGTGAATTTGAATCCTCCATTGGCTCTCACTAAAAGTAGTTCTTTAATCTAGGAGATATTCTCTCAAGTGAAGTTCTGATTTTTCCAACTAAAAAGTCCCACGATTTTAGTGGTAGTTACAAATATTCTTTCAAGTCAAAGAATGAATTTTACAAATGGTAAAGATAAAAAACTTCATAGGAGTCGTTTCCATGGAGCTTCAATTGTACATAAACTCTAGCCAAATGTGTAGGCTTGGTATTTGCACCAACAAATCCCACTCAAGCCGAACATTTTGGCTTGGTATTCTTCTTCAATCTTCTTGAATTTCTTGCAATCCAATCATAGACTTAAACCTGCAAAGTTTTGTACCATCTAATGCTTTGGTCAATAAGTCTGCACATTGCATGTTAGTTGATACATAAGCCAACTGAATTTCCTTGCTCAATAGCTTCTCTCTCACATAATGATAGTGGACCTCTATGTGCTTGGTCCTAGCATGATAAATAGGATTTGTTGCAAGATGTAGTGAGCTTGTATTATCTCCAAAAATCATGGGAGATGTAGTATGCAAACCCAAATCTGTATATAACAATCTGATCCATATGGCCTCTTGAGTAGCATTGGACAATCCTCTATACACTACCTCTCTAGAAGATAAAGCAACAATAGGTTGCTTCTTTGAAGACCATGATATAGGTTTATCACCTGCAAAGGATAGGTATCTTGAGTTTCTCCTTCTATCATCTTTGCAACCTGCCCAATCTGCATCTGAATATATTTTGATGTCCAAGTCTGAGGTATAAGGAAAATATAACCCTTGATTTTGAGTGCCCTTAAGGTACTTCAAAATCCTTTTGGTAGTTTCCAAATGAGGTGCCCTAGGTTTGTCCATAAATTTACTTAAAACACTTACTTCATAGGCAATATCAATCCTTGTCAATGTAGCATAGTTCAAGCTTCCCACTATGCTTTGGTAACCTGCAACATTCTCAAGCACATCACCTTCATGAGCACTTAACTTTTGGTTTACCTCCATTGGGGTACTTGCTATCTTGGCATCCTGCAACTGAAACTTCTTCAACACATCCTATATGTACTTTCTCTGAGTAATATAGATTCTAGAGTTAGTATAGACTAACTCAAGTCCAAGAAAATATTTTAGTGATCCAAGGTCAGTAATTTTGAACTCGTGCATCATTTGATTCTTGATCTGCTTGATGTCATTAGCATCATTACCTATTGACACTACAACAGATCGGCCGCATACCGAGGTTTTTATCGAGGGAAATGAACATGTGCATTCTTTCCCCGATATCGATGTAGGTGTCAGTATGCGTGTCGAAATTAAAGTGCTAGTATGGGCGTCGGTATGGGAACCGGTATGAGCGTCGATACAATCCTCGATATATACATTGGTATTACCGACGCTCATATAGATAGTTATACCAATGCCTCTACTGGGTTTACCGTCACGTATAGCGATGGCAGTACTGGGAGTACCATCGCGTAAATCGACGACCATATCTGCAAACATTCTTCTGGGCAGAGTTGTCTTTTGCTACAGCGACATTACCATGATGTTGCTTAGCAAAAGACAATACACTCTGCCCAAAAATAAACCGAGTACATGTGATGGGTACTCTTATGTCAATCGAAACATGATTTCATAAAACATAATATTATTGGACACAAAAGAGATAGTCACAATGAACCATGAACCATGAACCATGTATAAAAAGAGTTATAATGTACAAGAGTGTGACAAACCACTCTCATGTATGATGCTTTTACAAAATGTGAGAAAGCATTGCATTGCCATATAAAAATCAAATACAAAATTTTGGTGTGCCATTGCCATACAGATGTAAAGAATGTTCCATATCAACAGTCCTGCAACAAAGAAAATTCATGAAAAGAGATAAATTCTTTTGAAATTTACAAACAACAAGTAAAAAACAAGTTTATAAATTCATCACCTCATCGCAAATGCTCCTATGAAATGACCGCACAACCTCCCTCCAAGTCCTCCAATAGTGCAGTCAATCCATGATGATATCCATAATCTTTTGCCGTTCATGTTAGAGGATGACCCATTGCCAGCTCCTGCAACAAATATTAAAAACATTAGAGGAACATACATGAGAAGCTTCACACAAACAAATTCAATAAAGGAAATGGTATTTACAAACTCGTGACGCATCGTGTTATATCCGCCATTGACCAAATGTGACGGTGTATCTAAACGTGTGGTTGCGGCATATCACTACTGGTGATATTAGTCAAGAGTCTGCTAGTACTCATCACGAATCATATCCGAGTCCTCAACACCTAACCATACACGCTTTGGTAAGCCTGCTGTGAAAGCATCAGGAGCCTTGGATCGTGGATGAGACATAACTTCATGTTCAATGTGCAAAATCCACTCTGAACTGACAAGAGGCTGCCCATCGATTGGTCAGACTCTTGATACATCGTCTCTGTGATATAATTCTTTTGATCTTTATCTTGTTCACTCCATTTCAACATGATAGAGTGTCCAAAATGTATGGAGCAAAGCTGTCGTATATGTGCATGCACTGCTTTTCTGATTGTATCCATCACCGGAGCTCCATCTCGGATATTATACAACTTGGAGTCATCATGGTCATGAGCATCCCAAGGTGTACGTCGTGTTCCATGTGGTGTACCACGTGGCGTACCTAAATCTGAGGTACTCATCCTAGGAGTAGAAGTAGGCGACACAACGTCCATCGCACTACCTCCACAATAGCCGCCTCCTCCAGACCTACCTATAGATCCACTCCTAGAACCTCCTATTCCAGAGCGTGACCTCAACCTAAGAGATGATCCAACACCTATATTGCGCTGAGGTGTCGAACGCAGATGTCTACTACAAGAGCCATTAGGGGATTGTTGAAAAACTGGACATGGCGGAGTCATAAAGCTAGGAGACATACCTCCGACGGGAGTAGCACCACCCACAAGAGTGACGCCGGCAGGAGTGACACCCACAGGAGTGACACTGGTGGGAGTGAGGCCGACAAGAGTGATACCTGCAAGATTGAGGCCGTCAGGATTGAGGCGGGGGCAGTGCTACCACGAGGTATCCAATACTATGATGCAGCGCCATATACGCTGGAGGTACCCGAGAGATGAACTCTAAGAACTACTCCTCTATCATGGAATGTGGAGTGACTGGAGGACTATCTCCCATCGTGCTCTGTAACAAAAGAACTCAAATAATTAGGATATGATAATAAAGGTAATATAGAGAAATGGCAGTGTACAAGAAAGCCTAGCAAAAAAAATAATCAAAATATAATACGTACAAGTGTTTGATTCAAAAGTCCTTTATTCTAGCATCCTCTTGGAGATCGGATGCACCGAGATTATCTATCCCTATATTGAAGACTTCTAAATCACTTGCTATGCTGGTTTCTTCCTGATCATTATCTATTGCTTCATCCTGTATTTCCTCTTCTTCAATGACCTCTTCTTCTTGAATAATGATCTCCTCCTCCTCAACTATCGAATGGATCTCTGACTCCACTACAGATGGACTTTCTTCTACATCTATGTTCTCACAAAATTGTCTACTATGTGGGGCAACTTGTAAAACAAATAGCCACTCTAGTTCTTTTGAATCAAGTATAAAAACAACTTGTTCACAGTGTTTGGGAAGTACAAATGTATCTCTTTCATTTGTCCATAATTTTGTGGAGTCGACTTGAAGCAAACCGCTTTTATCCTGCCTCACTATTGTGTTTCTTCCATAGGTGACTACTTTAAACCATTTCACATAAAAAACAAAGTAATAAAATATCCTAAAAGATAGTTTCAAGATATCTTGAATCACTCCACAATCATCTAGCTGGCCTTCTTGAGCATTATCATCTCTTGCACTTGCTCTACTTTTTTGCAAAAAGTTCACCATCATCCCACTATCAAAAGTAGACCTATCTTTATCGATTCGTGCGATCCGAAAGTGTCGTCTATGAGACCATAGTGCATCCTATTTAGTATACTCCCAATTACATCCCTTTGTGAGTTTTCCTTCTTTAGAGATATCTTCACCTACTCCCTTTGCTTGTGAAACCGTTGTATCTAGCCATCTGCTCATTAGAAAAGTTGGAAGAGGTCGAAGAATTTTGGGAAGAGGCAAAAATCGAGTGGAACAAATCCTTCGAAACTAAGAGCTTTCCTTTGCATTGGTCCCTTGGCAAGCTCATACTTTTCTAACCACTTCTTCATAGGCTCAGAGTTAACTATGCAAAACTTCATTGCCTTCTCTCTCATAGTTGCATACATTTTTGTTTGCAACCCTTTACCTTGTGGTTCATCGCCTGCAAGACGAACATCTTCATCATCGCGCCATGAGCCAGGCATTTCTCGATCCGACATACGTAGAAACTTAGTTATGAATAAAAGAGACTCTTGTACAAGCCATACCTCTGCCATGCTACCCTCTCGACGTGCTCTCTATCGAACAAACGCTTTTAATGTATTCATAAAGTGCTCTAAGAAGAACATCCATCGACTATGGAGAGTTCCTGCTATTGCAACTTCATCTACCACATGAACCAGTAAATGAAGCTCAATAGTGAGAATACTTGTGGGAAAGTATTTCTCTACCATACAAACAACCTAGATAGCAATGAGTTTCGCACTCTCTATGCTATCTCTATTTATCTATTTAGAATAGATCCATCGTACACAAAAACTAATTTTATAAATGGTTCTTTGTACATCCTTCGAAGGACAATCTTTTAAGGCTACAGGGAGCACAAACTGTAAAAACTTATGCCAATCAT
The DNA here is from genome assembly GCA_020310875.1 of Ceratopteris richardii. Lineage (NCBI taxonomy): Eukaryota > Viridiplantae > Streptophyta > Polypodiopsida > Polypodiales > Pteridaceae > Ceratopteris > Ceratopteris richardii. Next base: position 106,949,072 of record CM035437.1, read on the forward strand.
GAGACTTGAGCCTTCAAAGATCCTCGTTTCATATGAAGTAGTCTTTAGACACCTCATGCATCTAGTAGGTGTTTGAAACTCTAGAATTGTTTTCTTCACTTGTTGCTCTTCCATCGTGCGAAGCACCCAAGGAGCTCTTGGTAACGATACTATTCCGTTGGGCTTAGTAATTGCCCACAACTCTCGCATACGACCTCGCTCTTCTAAGTCCTCCCTTTGTACTTTGCTTTCTTTCTTTCCAATCAAAGTCTTCCAAAGACTCTCTCCCACATTCTTGAAAGTATGCATCGGGTCTACCAAATGATTTGCATCTAAACATTCTTAACTCAGCTAAAACCTTTGCATCTAAACATGTTCTTAATTCGTGAAATAATAGGGAAGTGACAAAGAACCTTTGTGGGGATTGCTTCGCCTACAAGGGCTTCTCTAAATATATTTGCTCCACACTTCGGACATACATGGAGGTGCTCATACTCATTCCGAAAGAGGATGCAGTCATTCCGACAAGCATGAATCTTAGTGTAATCCGTTCCAATAAACTATAGAAGTTTTTTTGCATCTCCACGTGTTGGAGGCATGTCATTGCCCTCTGTCAAAAATTGATCTTTAAGAAGCCTGCAATAAGCAATTAGAACGATATTAGTAAATAAACTTATTTTTATACAACAATGAAAGTTTATTTCAAATCCACTTACCTAAACAATTCAGTGATACTACTATTTGACCATCCATAAATGGATTGCAGATTGAGCATCACGAGTGACGCACATAGTACATATATCTTTGCTTCATTGTAAAGTGGTAAACAAGCTAGTCTTTGCATGTCTTCATATTCTTCATCGACTTTTGATCGTCAAAATTTTGTTGCGTCCATGAAACTCTCGACATCTTCTCCACCATCATGATCTTCGTCCATCTAATAAAATGCTTCAAGCATTTCTTCCATATTTTCATTCCGTGTAATGCTATTAGTACTTTCTTGTATGTCTATCTCCTTTCTTGTTCTCTTTTGTCCACGAGAGGTTATTGATGCAATCTCTTTTGTGTCCATCTGCTCACCTGGGGGACCAGGCGAATGGTAGCATAGGTTTTCTAGTCAACTTTTATCAAAGGATCCATACTCTCTAACATGTGGAGTACAAATCCATCATTTTTGATAAATTTGATACTTGCACTGAATGCAAGGACATGCCATTCTCTCCTTCGGATCCAAACTAGCCATCTGATACAATATGAACATTTTAGAACATTTGATTTTTTATGAAACCTAAAAATCATACTCCTTAAGACTTAAACCTGAAATACTAAAACCTAAATACTTAAACACCTAAAAAAACCTAAAAACCTAATCCTAAAACCCTAATACTAAAGACCTATATATGTTTATATGTGTTATATGTATTATATATATGTCTATTGCTTATATAATTAAAATCCTATTTTTATATATTTGATTATATATAATTAATTTATTTTTTTAGAAGACTAACTCTTTTCATATTTATTTATCTATATAATTATCCTATTTTATATATATATTTATTTATATATTAAGATTTTTCTTCATTAATCCTATTTTTATATATTTAATAATATATATTCAATTAATTTAGTTAAAACACTAGTTCTTTTCATATTTATTTTTCTATATAATTATCCTATTCTATATATATATATTTATTTATATATTCAAATTTTCTTCTTAATTCTTTATATAAATTTAATTGAATTATATGTATGCCTAAACCCTAAAACCCTAATCTTAAAGATCTAGACCTAAAATATGTATATTTTTGTATGCATGTGTATATACATGTATATATGTATTATATGTGTATGTGTGTATATATGTTATGCAGGTATAAAAACCCTAAAATCCTTATTGAAAAGACCTAGACCTAAAACATGTATATATGTGTATGCATGTGTATATAGATGTGTATGTGTATATAGATATGTGTATATATGTGTATGTGTATGTGTGTATATATTTACTTTGATTGAAATCCCTAAAATTAAACCTATTTTTATATATTTAATTATATATATATATAGATATATATATATATAATTTATTTATTTATAACACTAGTTCTTTTCATATTTATTTAGCTATATAATTGTTCTATTCTAATATATACTTATTTATATATTCAGATTTTTATCTTAATTTTTTTCTATATTATCTCTTTATATAAATTTAATTGAATTATATGTGTGCCTAAACCCTTAAACCCTAATCTTAAATATCTAGACCTAAAATATGCATATTTCTCTATGCATGTGTATACACATGTATATATGTATTATATGTGTATGTGTATGTGTGTATATGTTATGCATGTGTTAAAACCTTAAAACCCTAATCGGAAAGACCTAGATGTAAAACATGTATATATGTGTATGCATGTGTACATATATGTGTATATAGATATGTGTGTATGTATGTGTGTATATATATTTGCTCTGATGGAAATCCTTAAAATTAAACTTATTTTTATATATTTAATTATATATATTTAGTTTATTTATTTAAAACACTAGTTCTTTTCATATTTATTTATGTATATAATTATCCTATTTTATATATGTTTATTTATTTATATATTCAAACTTTGTTCTTATTTTTTTCTATATTTTCTTTTTATATAAATGTAATTGAATTATATGTATGCCTAAATCCTAATTAGACCCTAATCTTGAAGATCTAGACCTAACCTAAAATATGTATATTTCTGTATGCATGTGTATATACATGGATATATGTATTAGATGTGTATGTGTATGTGTGTATATATGTTAATCAAGTCTTAAAATCCTAAAACCCTAATCGGAATGACCTAGACCTAAATCATGTATATATATGTATGCATGTGTATATATATGTGTATGTGCATATACATGTGTATATAGATATGTGTATAAGTATATGTGTGTATGTGTATGTGTATATATATTTATTCTGATTAAAATCCTTAAAATTAAACCTATTTTAGTATATTAAATTACATATTTAATTAATTTATTTAAAACACTACTTCCTTTCATATTTATTTATCTATATAATTATCCTATTTTATATGTATATTAATTAATATATTCAGATCTTTTTCTTATTTTTTTCTATATTTTTTCTATATCTTCTCTTTATATAAATGTAATTGAATTATATGTATGCCTAAACCCTAAACCCTAATCTTAAAGATCTAGACCTAAACTATGTATATTTTTGTATGCATGTGTATATACATGTATATATGTATTATATGTGTATGTGCATGTGTGTATATATGCTATGCAGGTGTTAAAACCCTAAAACCCTAATCCAAAAGACCTAGACCTAAAACATGTATATATGTGTATGCATGTGTATATATATGTGTATATAGATATGTGTATAAGTATATGTGTGTATGTGTATGTGTATATATATTTACTTCGATTAAAATCCTTAAAATTAAACCTATTTCTATATATTAAATTATATATTTAATTTATTTATTTAAAACACTAGTTCGTTTCATATTTATTTATCTATATAATTATCCTTATCTCTCTCTCTCTCTCTCTCTATATATATATATATATATATATATATATATATATATATATATATATATATATATATATATATATATATATATATATATATATTTATTTATATATTCAGATTTTTTTCTTATTCTTTTCTAGATTTTCTCTTTATATAAATAAATTATGTGTATGCCTAAACCCTAAAACCCTAATCTTTAAGATCTACACCTAAAATATGTATATTTCTGTTTGCATATGTATATACATGTATATATGTATTATATGTGTATGTGTATGTGTGTATATATGTTATGCATGTGTAAAAACCCTAAAACCCTAATCAAAAAGACCTAGACCTAAAACATGTGTGTATGTGTATGCATGTGTATATATATGTGTATGTATGTATGTATGTATGTATGTATGTATGTATGTATGTATGTATGTATATATATGTATATATATATATATGTGTGTGTGTGTGTGTGTATAAGTATATGTGTATGTATGTGTAAATAGCCTAAAAACCCTAATCCTATTTTTATATATTTGATGTAAAAAAAAACTTTAAAATCATAATTTAATATATTTAATGATATATATTTAATTAAAAACACTAGCTTATGTGTGTTATATGCGTGCATGTGTGCATGTGTGTATGTATGTGTGTGTGAATGTATGCATGTGTGAGTATATGTGTATGTGTGTGTATGTTTGCATGTGTGTGTATGCATTCATGTGTTTATGTATGTGTATGTGTGTGCATGAATGTGTGTATGTATGTGTGTGTCTGTGTGTGCTCGTGTGTGTGTATGCACGCATGTGTGTATATTTGTGTGTATGTATGCATGCATGTGTGTATATGTGTGTATGTATGCATGTGTGTACATATAATTGTGTATGTATGCATGTGTGTACATGTGTGTGTGTATGGATGCATGCGTGTATATGTGTATGTGTGTGTATGTATGCATGCATGTGTGTTTATGTGTGTATGTATGTGTGTGTATGCATGTGTGTATATATGTGTGTATCTGTGTGTGTGTATGTGTGTGTATGCATATGTGTATATATGTGTGTATGCATGTGTATATGTGTGTGTGTTTGTATGCATGTGTGTACATGTGTGTATGTATGTGTGTGTGTATGCATGTGTATATATGTGTGTGTATGTATGCATGCATGTTTGTATATGTGTGTGTATGTATGTGTGTGTATGTATGTGTGTATGCATGTGTGTGTGTATGTGTATGTATGCATATGTGTGTATGTATGTGTATATGCATGTGTGTGTATGTATGTGTGTATGCATCTGTGTGTGTATGTATGCATGTGTGTATATGTGTATGTGTGTGTATGCATGCATGTGTGTATATGTGTGTGTATGTATGCATGCATGTGTGTATATGTGTGTATGTATGCATGTGTGTACATGTATGTGTGTATGTATGCATGTGTAGATGTGTGTGTCTATGTATGCTTTATCTTCCTATCTCTATCTTCCTCTCTTTAATCTCTCTTTATCTCTCACTCTCTCTCTCTCTTTATCTCTCTATCTCTCTTTCTCTCTCATCTCTCTCTCTCTCTCTCTCTCTCTCTCTCTCTTTTCTCTCTCTTTCTCTATCTATCTCTCTCTCTCTCATCTCTCTCTCTTTCTTTCTCTATCAATAGAGAATAAAACAATCACTTACAGGTATGTTCCTCTTTTGTATTTTTGTTGTCAAAGTGCAATCTATGTCATCTATCGTCGAATTCCAAAGAACCGATGCCAAAGAACTTCTGTAAAATCAAAGAGAAGAGAAATTATAAGACCTGAAACATAAAGAAAGACAAAGGCTAAGAGTACATGCACCACTTACAAAGATGTCAGATCTAAACAGAGAGAGAGAGAGAGTGTGTGTGTGTGTAGAGAGAGAGATCTCTACGTGTGTGTGTGTGTCCACAAGACAGTGGAATTCACAATTCGGTTCATGTGTGCAAATTTGATAGAAGACAACTAGTACTCAAACACGTGCAAAATGTTCATTTTTGCTCTCGGGTTCTCGGTATGTTTGAAACATGGCCTCAATATATCCATTGGTATGGGTGTTAGTATGAGCGTCAGTAATTTCTAGTAAATTACCAATGCTTATATCGACGGATATACCCATGCGCATATTGACGGTGTTGAGACATTTGGACGATCCGCTTTAAACGGTCATACTGACGGTCACTTGACCGTCGGTATCTTTAAGTGGACTTTTTCAACATTTATACTGACGTCGGGTATGACCGTCGGTATAGGCAGCGACGGTATGCCCCGCATATGTTGAAGTGTGAGTATGATATCATCAAATATCCACATAGGTATATTACCTCTAAATTTCTCCTTTTAACAAACAAAGAAGTACCTGCTTTACTCATGATGAATCCTTGATCTTCAAGGTATGTAGTTAACCTATGGTTCCATGCCTTAGGTGCGTGCTTCAATCCATAAATATCTTTGTTCAATTTACATACATATGTTACCTTGCTTGGATCCTCATAGCCAGGAGGTTGAGACATGTACACCTCCTTTGAAATCCAGCCATTTAGGAATGCTTTTATTTACATCCAATTGATACATGTTCCAATTGTTTGATGCAGCCACACTTACCAATACCCCGATGGTTGGCATTTTGGCCACAGGTGAGATGGTTTCTTCATAATCAACTCCTTGAGTTTGTGCAAAACCCTTACCCATAAGTCTAGCTTGTAATTGCTTATTGATCTATGAGAATTTCTCTTGATCTTATAGATCCATCTAGAACCAATTACCTTCATAGACTCCTTCTTTGGTACTAGCTCCCAAGTATCACTCTCCTTCAGTGCTTCAATTTCCTCATCCATAGCTTCCTTCCATTTTGCCTTGGTCTTTGCCTCTTCATATGATGAGGGCTCTTCAAATGACAAGCCTTTTGCAAGATAAATAGAGGGCTTAGTAACTAAGGAAGTGTCATACCCATATCTGATTGGCTTCTTGCTCTCACTTTGTGATCTTCTGATTGCATGGTTGGATGATTCACGTATATCCTCCAACTTCTTCATTTTGACTTTGCCTTTGGACTTCCATGCCTTGAATTCTTCCAAGTTGATGCATGATGTCCTCATCATTTGCGTTGATGTCTTCAATCTCATTAGGCTCCTCCTTGGTGAGGCTTGGAAGCTCCTCTTTCAAGTCATAAGGTAGCTTTACTTTCCTACATTAACTTTCCAACCAAGAGTCATTCTCATCAAAGACAACATCTCTATTGACCATGAATCCTTTTCTTGAAGGATTGTAGAACCTGTATCCTATTTTATTCAAGTCATACCCTATGAAGATGCACTTTTCTGCCTTAAGGTCTAGCTTACCTCTTATCTGAGAAGGGATATGCACATAAGCAACACATCCAAAGATCCTACAATGATCAAGTGAAGGTCTTCTACCATGCCATGCTTCATATGGGGTCATCCCATGAAGAGATTTGGATGGCAACCTGTTTACAAGATAAGTGGCAGTAGATACACTCTCTGCCCACAAGTAATTAGGTAAATTTTTCTCATTTAACATTGACCTAGCTGTTTCAACAATTAATCTATTTCTCCTCTCTGACACCCATTTTGCTCAGGGGTATACCTTGTTGTAATTTCTCTCTTGATTCCTCTGTCCTATAAGAATGCATCAAACTCATTTGAGAAGTACTCACCTCCTCCATTTGACCTTATTCTCTTTAGAATTCTTCTTGTTTGGTTCTCAACAAGTGCAAGTACTTTTTAAAGCAATTGAATACTTCATCTTTATGCTTCATAAAATATAAGACAGTCCACCTACGGAAATCATCAATGAAAGATACATAATACCTTGATCGAGAAATTGAGGCATCCTTCCCATACATCTGTATGGACAAGCTCTAGATAGTCCTCATGCATGTAGCCTTTCCTTGAGAAGGGTAACGTGTGCGATTTTCCAAATTAACAAGCACCATATTTATAGATCATGTGTTGCTTGGATACATTAGGTATCCCAAGTACATATTGATCTCTACATATTTGTTTTAAGGTTCTTTCACCAACATGCCCTAATCTCTTGTGCCAAATTTCAAGCTCTGATAGTGTTTGATCTTTGTATCTATAAAGTGCAATGTTCCTTGTATCTTCAAGTTCAAGAATGAATAATCTACTTGTCTTTCCTCGTTTGGTAATTCTCTTGAATCCATGTTGTGGATCCTCCACTAATGCTCCATATTGGTTGAATCTAACCTGCAAATCTTTTTCCTTAATTTGTCCAACACTCATCAAATTCTTGGTAATTGTAGGTACATAAAGAACCGTGCTCAACAGATTTCTATTTCCAATAGAGGTCTTAACATTTCCTACTTTAATCATTGAGTGCTTAGTGTCATCACCTGTTTGTACCTAATGTTTACCCTTTGGTTCCTCAAGGACAGAGAGAAGAGCTACATTGCCTGCCACATGGTTTGAGCATCCTGAGTGAATGTAGAATAGATGGTCATCATTTATACCTGGTTTTGAAGTCATATTCATAATCAGAAGAGAATCCTCTTGCTCCTCTGTGTAGCTGTTGTAGTCTTTCCTTGATTTATAGCCTCCTTGGTAGTTGCTATTGTATTTGTTGTTGTAGTTGTTATTGTATCCTTGATGATGATTGAATCTTCCTCTTGATTGTGTATATCCACCTCTTTGATAACCTCTACCTCTCTGATTCTTGAAGTTCTTGCAACACTCATTTGTAGTATGATTTGACAATCCAAAAATATTACATGATGAGGAGTTATAAGGTCTTCCCCTACCTTGCTTACCTCCTCTTCCCCTTACTCTTGAGGTTCTACCTCTCCCTACATAGTTGGCTTGGGAGGTACCTCCTTCATCCTCAATCTTCTTGTTCTTCCCTTTCTCTTTGGACTTACTTTTGTCGGTGTATAGGGCAGAAGAGCTATTACCTCTTGATGAATCTCCATTCTTGTTGAGCTTGGCTTCATGGGTAAAGAGTTGCCCCATGAGAGTGGTAAGGTCTGGAATCTGCATGTTTATGTACAAGTCCATGGCAGTTGTGAAGATCTCCCATTTGTCATCAGCTTTAATACCATTGATTACTTGTCTTACAATCTCCTCCTCGTCAATTTCTTCTCCTATGCTTGCCAATTGATCTGCTACATCTTTGACTTTGGTCACATACTCTGATATGCCTTACTTGGGTTGCTTTCTTTGAGTGTTAAAATCAATCCACAATTGGTTCTTCCTAGCCCTTGTGTTGGAAGAAAATATGAAGACAATGTTTCCCAGGTGTCTTGGATATCTTACAATTTCTAATATGTGGAAGAAAAAAATTAGAGATTGATTTAAGTAAGTAAGACCTTGCTAATGCATCCTTGGCACACCATGTGTTGAGCCTTTCATGCTCCTCTCTTGTATGTTGTCTATTGCTTCTGAATATGGGCATCTCCTCATCTCCTGGATGTATCCATAAAGGCTCCCTCCTTCCAATTATGTCTTCATCCTCAAGGACCATGCTTGATAGTTGTTCCTGTCCAATTTATCAATGAGATAAGGTAAACCATCTCCCATTTTACCTTAACTTTGCTCTGATACCACTCTTGGGAGAGATGGATGGACACTCCAAGAAATGAGTAGGCACTATCGAATCCTGCTTTGTACAAGCCCTTCTTGCTTAAGAGTTGAGTTGTAGGCCCAATTAGCTTTCCAATGACACTATGCAAGTGCCTATGTACTTTGGAAATGATGCAAGAAATGATTGAACCAAAACAGACTACTTATGAGATGAAGGATTAATGAAAACCTTCTATTTTCTATCACATACCTGCTTCTTGTTGTGCTTAGTGCTTCGAGTATAATAGGAATTAGAAACATTCCTTTTAGATGTATCAAATTAGATTAATGAGCTAATGATTCCAAGTGGAATCACGTAAAATGATGTACTTTACACAGAGCAATCAATTTAGCAATCAAATCATTACCCCTGATTTTTTAGGACCTCTGTAGAGTTTGACCAATGAGTGCTTTGACACACTTTTCTCCCAATTCGCTAAGTGGATTATCTTCAAAATTTATGAGCATGTAGAGAACTTGGAGCTGATTCCAACACGCTATAGAACATTGAAAATGATAAAGAAATGAGTTAGATAGGAGCAGTACAAATTGACAGTTATGAGTGCCTATGATAGAGAGACCATAGATGAGTATTATTGATCTATTGTATTAGAACACAATGTTCTACAAGATCATAGGCATGATAATCAAAGCCTAATGATGTTGAGTAGTATAGGCTATGATGCAAGCCTTACTCTCTTACAATGTGGTTAAGGAGAACTCGGGAATGGAGACACATATCCCGTGATTTTTTACACATGTTTTATAGATAGGATATTTAAATTAGAATTTGAATCCTCCATTGGCTCTCACTAGAAGTAGTCCTTCAATCTAGGAGATAGTCTCTCAAGTGAAGTCGTGATTTTTCCGACTAACAAGTTCCATGATGTTAGCGGTAGTTACAAATATTCTTTCAATTCAAAGAATGATTTTTAAAAATTTTAAAGATAAAAAACTTCCTAGAAATGATTTCCATGGAGCTTCAATTGTACATAAACTCTAGCCAAATGTGTAGGCTTGGTATTTTCACCAACAGATAATAAGTTTGAGTCTTTAGATGGAACAATGAAATATAAAATGTCAAGTGTAAAAGAAAATTTGGATAATTTATATACTCAAGTAAAAGATATTGCGATATGCAAGTGTAACTATGAATATCAAGCACACATACCCTGCATGTCTACACATGCTATTGTAGAAAACCCTTCAACTTACCATAAATAATTCACTCCTAGAGCAATATAGAAAAAACCGAATGGAATCCATAAGTGCCGTGTTATATGCTTTTGGTGTGATCAAATTAGTCACAAGTATAAGGATTGTATTGCCTATGAAAATGCAGGTAGAAATAGGGTACTGCTTGAAACTGAGAAGAAAACATGTACTTTTTATGATCATGCTCCTTTAGACTTGAATTTAGGAAGAGGTGGAATGAAATCATATTTTGACCAATTAAAACCTCGACTTAGATCATTGAATAGATTAACGAAGTATTGGATGTCAAATAAATAGAACACCCCTCAAGCTAATGATCATAATAAGTGTTCATTTGAAAAGCAAGAAACCTCTATAACAAGAAAAAAAGATGAACCATTACAAGTGGATACAGAACACTTTGAGAAATTTTTGAATGAATGATTTAGAAAAAATAAGAGAGAAAAATCAATTAAAGTAAAAAGTAAGGAAGATGGCCAAGTCTACGTACAAATTGATCCAAAGTTTTTGAATAACGATACGTTGTTGGTCCTTAAAAGGTAAGAATCTAAATACAATCTAAATACAATCTAAATCAAATCAATTCTCAAGATGAAAAATCTAAATACTATTATAAAATCTAAATACAATCTAAATACTATTATAAAATCTAAATACAATCTAAATCAAATCAATTCTCAAGATGAAAAAGAATCTAAAGAACTGGCGAGATGATTTTATCTTTGAAGCCGAAGCCGGGTATTTGTTGGCCCATCTAGAGGATGTGTAGGTTTGGAGGGGTGAGTGTCATAGAGATTCCGATCTCCACTCTTGTTGAAGCCAAACCCTATTCAACACGTGCAGATTCAAAGTCAAAGAAGATAGGCTATCCATCCAAACCCTTGTGGGACACACCTCCCAAACCATTCGAGTAGATCGCACACTATTATGCAGTGAATGTCTCTATGGCACAACTGTACTCTTTGCATAGCAGAGGATGGTTTGGCTGCATCCTTGCATGTTTACTGTTGTAATTTTTGAACAATGAGGTTGATGTCCTAGAAATTTAATGGCACGAGCTTAAATCCATCATTAGTAACTTTGTAATTGTTGAATCCAAACGACATTTTCTTGCCAAAATAAACCCCTGTAGTTTGCAAAAAATACTTATAGATTGAGTTTTGTGCAACCACATATAACTTATTTCCTTTGTGCATGCAGAGTAGTGAAGAGGATTGAACAAAAATATGAAGTGAGGGGATGATGATTGTTTGCTTTTTTTTCGTACCGCAACTTTAGGTAAACATAAAGCACTCTAAATGTAGTAGTGCGAGAGCCAAAAAAAAAAAATATGTGCATCTACTGTAAGGAGAGGGCATGACGCTTATCGGGGATACTTAATTATCATTCGCGAAGAGGAAATTTCCTTCTCTCCAATCGATGTTGCTGGCATCGGTATATTACACTTTTGTAGAGAAAATGTTTAAAATGAGGAAGGGAAATCGAAGAGATTTTCGGGGCGAACTTTAACATGGATTTTGGCCAAAAGTTTTGGAACAATGGGGGATCTTCAGAGTTTTCTAATAGAATTTACTTCGTGCAAAACACAGGGAAGGTGAATTCTGTGGTGCTAGGGTGAGATGATTCGAAGTTTGCTACCCTCAAGAACATTGTGAAAGGAATTTGTAGAACAGAACTTGATGATGCTACTAAGAGGTGTTACGAGGAAGAAAAAGATACGCAACTTCTTTTAAGTAGCTCAAGAGAAACACAAAACAAAAGTTGTTCAGAAGATGTCCAAGCAATTTAGCAATCTGCGATACGGAAGGATGTGAAGAAGCTCACCGTCGCCATCTCTGACCAAGTGATTGTCGTGGTTGACCATCGAGGAGGTTGTTTGTCCATCGTGCGTATCCAAGATCGGTGTCCATCGCGACTGTCACGACACTCTATGGCTGTCCTTGTCGATCGTCCGAAGCACGCGATTGATGGTTTTGTGTCCCGGGATTGACGGTTTGGGTTCCACGATGGATGGGTTTCTGCACGAATCTTTCGCGACCGATGGTTTCTATCTGGCGATCGACGGTTTTGCCTAGGATTGACGGTATTCCACCGTGACTTGTGAGGGATGCGCGATAGACAGTGTGGTGTTGCTTTTAAAACAATCAAATTAAAATGAGAAATGAAGATCGCGAGGCAGCTTTGTGTCCGTTGCGGGCCTTGAAGGCCTTTGTCGACTGACTGCCTAGTGCCCATTGTGTCGATCGTGGACTTTGTGTCCATCGCTGCCACGTGGATTTTCATTTCGACCGAGTTCAGCACTATATAAAAAAGATAGAAAGCAAGGGTAATATTAAAGGAATCCGCGCGAATCCCACCTCCGCCTGATTGATCCGCGGCAAATGATTGGTCCGTGCCTGCTGCATTTTCTTTCCGCGAAGGTTTTTTCTCTGTAACCTTTTCCATCGTGGGTGCTTCTCGAGTTCTCTTAGTGGTTGTTTTAAGTTTTTTCAATATCAAAAGCAATTTTAAAAGCTCGTGCTTGGGGTGTCCCTCTTTTGTCATGGATTTGGCGACCCCCTCTCTTGTGAGAAGTAACCTGGCCCCTCCTCCCGGGGAGACCGATAACCTGGCCTCTTTGTTGGAGGGGGGTTCTTGTGCCGCCCTTGGGGCCTTCGAGAGTGTTGAACCCCCCTTGGTCTCCCTCAGTAGATCCGCAATTCTGTCAACTAAGGAGGAGCTCAAGAAAGTTTGCCTCGTCGGCCAAATGTTCGGCCCTAAGCCCCCGCTCGAAACTGTGCGACAGTGGCTTCGCAACGAGTGGTTCCCCCGTGGGCTAGTTGTTTGTAAGTGTCAGTTCTTACCGGCAAGCCACTTGCTGCTGGTCTTTGAAAATGAAGATATGGCGTTTCGAGCCCTTAGTGTCAGAACTTGGCAACTCGGCCGGGCGACCCTATGCCTATTCAGATGGTCCCCTGACTTTACTACCGACAAATCGAAATCGCTTCGGTACCCTCTCTGGGTTGAGCTCCCTAACCTGCCATACTTCTTGTACAACTTCGTGTGGGACATCGTTTCTCCTATCAGCAAGCCGTTGGCCGCACGCGAGGACATTGGTGGTCTCATTTATGAAGGTGCAAGACACTCGTTCAACGCTCAGTGGCACCCTCAAATCTGTGTCGAGGCTGACCTCAGTATGCCACTTCCATCGAAGATCAAACTGGACTTGGGCGAAGGGGATGTATGGGAGCAAGACATCAGTTACAAAAACCTTCCCAACGCGTGCTTTCGTTGTGGCCAACAAGGTCACAGGATTAAAGATTGCCCTTCGAGACGAAAAAGCAAGCGAAATCAAGAAGCCCCCAAAAACACTCAAGATAGCAATGGTGTATTGAATCACTCGACGAAAGTAGAGGAAGTCAAGGGCCCCCTTAATCCAAAAGCTGACGCTGACGGGTTCATCGAAGTCAGAAGAAGGAAAAGAAGCCCTAGGGCAACTTCTGAGCGAAACAACATGACAGTTACCCCCTCCAGCAACTTGTATTGCAACCTGGTAAAGGACATCAATGAGTTTGACTACCCAGGTGGGAACCAACTTGAGGTGGACACCGACGTCAAAGGCCTAGAGATCCTGACAGTAAAGAAACCTTGCAGGAGGGTTACACTACAAGCAAAGAAGACGGCTTTACTACTAGCAACGAAGATAACATGGATAGTGAAAGCTCCATCATCGGATCGACTATTCCGGAAACGGAGCTGAAAACGGTGCCCAGTTCTTCCCAGCAGGAGGCATCCCGCAAAGGAAATCAACCTATGGAGTTACCGTGGAAAAGCCCCCACAAGAACCTATTGCTAACTCGGGATCCGATCCGAGCGAAAAAGAAAGATGAATCCAAGAAAAGAAAGGACAAAGCTCCCTCCCGCAAAGAGGGATTATTACGACAATGATCATCATCTCGTTAAATGCTAGAGGGCTAACCGACCCCTCAAGAGCGATCATCATTGGTCAATGGCTTCGCGACATTAGCTTAAACCCAGATTTTATATGTATCCAAGAGATTAAAATTGACGGAGAAGACCTCCAGAAACGGCTTAGACATGTCTCCTCGACCCATGTTTGGATTTCAACGGCGCATCAGCGGGGGTCCGATGGAACGGTAATCGGTATTAATCAACGCTGGTTTGAAAAGCTTGAGAACTCCATTGAAGATGTATGCCATCGATGGATTGTTGTTTCTTTCGGTGCTCCCTTTTGTTTTACTTTAGTTTCTTTGTATGCCCCTAATGGGGAGTTAGAGAGACTTAACACTTGGGCCTCCTTGGACTCGCTCCCCCACAACGTGCTTATTTGTGGTGACTTCAACATGGTAGAGGACCCTATGGACAGATGGATGGGCAAGGGTAGGGTCATCGATAGTCGGGAGAAAGAAACGTGGGACAAAACTAAACTACACTTGGATATGGTCGAATTCAAAGACTCAAATGGCTTTTCTTGGTCAAATCTCCAAGCAAGCGAGGACCTGAGGAAAGCTAGACTTGATAGATGCTGCATTTCTCAGAGTTTTACTCATCAGTGGGGCCACCCTTCCCTCTCGCAACGCACCGACCTCACCATCTCTAATCACTACCCGATCGTCATCACTTTTCAACCCCCCCACCAAGATCCGTAAGGCTCCTTGGTTCCATGCCAGTGTGCCCTCCTTCTCTCTCCCCTCCGTCCATCAAGAAATTTCTGATGTGTGGAAGGAGGCATTTGCCTCTGGCTTGTCCCCAACCAAGTGTTGGAGAAGTGCGGTCGATAAGTCACGACAGATCATGATTAGATCCAGGAAGATGCTTGAGACTGTGTGGCGGGCTCGTAGAGAAGCTCTATATCATAGACTCTGGCGGCTCGAGGAGGAAGTGAACAAAGGAAAATCTCAAGCCCAGAAAGGACTTTGAAAAATCAGAGCGCTACTGAGATACGAGGAAGAGATACAAAGGAAAAATCTGCAAATTTTCTTCAAGGAGTGGTGGGCTGGCAAAGCCGACAAACCCACCAAAGAGATGTGCCGTATCCTCAAAAGGAAACACAACAAAGAATCGATCCCCTTATTGCTAGACGCAAATGGCAATGTATGCAGTACGGAAGAAGCTAATTTTGGGATCATTGAAGGGCACTTCACGAGACTCCTGGGGACCTCAAACCCCCTCTCCCACCATAGAAGGGACTGTATGGCAACCATATCTAGGGTTTCCCCCACAGGATACCACTCAACCTCCAATCTCTGCTTCATGCCTCTATCTCTGAAGCCGAAATCATTGAGGTCATTGATGCCCTCCCTTCAGGTAAAAGCCCGGGACCCGACGGGCTCACTAATGAGTTCTTTAAATCCTTCAAGTTGGTGGTTGCCACCCCTCTTCGTTTGGTTTGGCAAGAGGCACTCAAGTTTGGCGCGCTTCCTTCTTGTCTCAACAATGGCATTATCAAGTTAGTACACAAAAAAGGGGAAAAGAATAGAATAGAGAACTGGCGTCCCATTACAATGCTCCAAACAGGATACAAGATCATCGCCAAAGTCATTGCCAACAGAATCTCTTGCCACTTGAGAGCGTGGTTAAGCGAGGACCAAAAAGGTTTCATCAAAGGCAGGTCAATTTTGGAAACCATTATAGATATTTGGGAAGGTCTTGAATTTGCAAATGAGTCTAAACAAGAAGTAGTATTCCTCAAGATCGACTTTGATAAAGCCTACGACAGGCTAGAATGGGACTATATTCTACAGTCGCTTCAAGATCTTGGATGTAGTAAAAAATTCACCAAGATGATTGCGACCCTTCTCGGAAACGCATCGACCCAAATTAACATTAATGGAAAACTTTCAAAGGTGATCAAACTTAGAAGATCTATCAGACAAGGGTGCCCATTGGCTCCCCTTCTCTTTGCCATTGCCACGGAAGGGCTTAGCAGGCTGGTGGAGCATCAGGTGGAAGCTGGTAACATTAAAGGCCTTCGTTTGCCGCATGACCACAGTCAGATCACCATGACACTTTTTGCCGATGATATGAACGCTTTTGTTCACAATGATAGTACCAGCCTGGAGACGTTCTGGAAGTGTCTTGCTACCTTTTGTGAAGCCTCTGGATCCATAATCAACCACTCTAAGACCGCCTTTAGAGCTATTGGTGGGTCACAGCCCGACCTTCTCATTGATCATGGCTGTCAGATCATTCTGGAGGGCCAAATCTTTCGGCTTCTTGGGATTCCCTTGGGGTTTGGCGTCTCTATGGAACAGCGGTGGAACTGGGTGCTTGCCAAACTCGAAAACAAGCTTAACTATTGGAGAGGTATGCAAATCAATCTTGCTGGTCGTGCTATGGTTATCAACACGTTCCTCTTATCATCTACCATTTATTTCCTTTCTTGTTGGAGACCGAAAGAGCAAGATCTGTCCAAACTGGATAGTATTTGTAGAAACTTCCTTTGGACGGGCGACCACAATAGGAGGGGGGTGCCTAAAATCAAATGGTCCATCTGCACCAGCCATAGAGATAGTGGGGGACTTGGTATCTTGGACATTGGGTGCATGGCTAACAAACTGTCGACCAAATGGATGATTAAGGCTTGGTGCAACGGGGAGGCCTCGTGGGCCAAGTTGATCTTCATAAACAAGAATGAGTTGGCGCTCATGGGTTTCCCAAATTGGAAGAATCTTGAAATCTTGACCTTGCTGTTTTCCCCGATCCCCGTCTTCCCAAAAGGCTCTAATCTCGTGTGCTCCCTTTGGAAGAGTTGGAATAAAGTCAAAAGCTTCACAAGAATAAGTGAAGACTGGAAGTGGGCTGCCGGTATCAGACAAAACGACTCTATCTGGTTTCTGATCCATGGCATCCGGAGTGTGGAATCTTGGAACATTCAAAATGCCAAGAAGCTATGGAACAAAGGCTTCAAAAAATGGAAACATCTCTGGAAACAAGACTCCAACCGCTGGATCAACTTTGAGGATATTGACCCTAGCATCAACATTTCGCATGAAGAATGGAACACTTTGCAAAGCAGATGTCTCGCCTGGGACCGACACAAAGTTCACCTTCTCATGGGACACGACATATCGAGCTCGCTTGGTCTCAAATGGCACAATGGGAATAGCCTATCAAAAATCCCGAACATCAAAGAAACGATCGACTATCAGGCTAACATCAACAAGAAGTGGTGCCTGTCATGGACGCGGCTTCGGTGGGACATGAAGTTCATGGCTATCTGGCACCCCCTCATAGAAATCAAAAAGTCTGTCCTCTTATGGCAAATTCTTCATCATGGAATCTGGACCAACCTTAAGGCTAGCAAAATTTGTGGGATCCCTCCCTGGTGCAAACGCTACTACCGGTCTATCGAAGATGTTTCATACATCTTCTTTACCTGCCCCAACTCCAACAGACTCTGGCAGGTGGTTGGAAAGAGAATTAGACTTCAAAAACGTCTCAGTTGGCAGCAAGCCCTGCTGGGAGAAGCGATCGGCTGCTCCGCGACTCTCTGGAATGCCATCAGAGGGGAGGTCCTATGGAAAATCTGGTGGGAAAGATGTGCTTTCAACTTCGGTGACTCCCCCAAGGAGTGGTCAATTGAGAAATCGCTGTTCCTCCTTGGCAAAAGGATTGTCAACTATAAAAAATCACCCCCCTTTAGGAATCATCAAGTACTCCTTTTGATTGATAACAAGCTTAAACCTAAGTGGGCCCCACATGAGGGTGATGAGAGGGTAATTAACCTTCTTTGTAATGTCATCTAAGCTCTGTAAAAGCTTCCCCTGCTTTGTGGGATTTGGGGGGTCCCGTGGGCACTAGTCCCTTTCTCTTGTACTTTTCTTTATTTAATTCAAGTCCGGAAGAGTAGGCTTATGCCGAACTTCCTTTATATTAAAAAAAAAAAAAATTTGTTCAGAAGAATAGCTTGTGCGTTGTAACCATAGAAACTTGGGGAACCATTGGAACACAAGGCTTCTATAGTTTAACATTTGAATAAGGCAATTCGGAAAGCAACTAGGCTGCGAGAGGAACCCATCTTCTTGGGAAGAGACAAAAAGATACCTGTTCGGAGGACTGCCAAGAGTTAGAGCTTAATAAGTGTCAGATTTGGTTCATAAGGACGAGAAGTGTGTGGTTGAGATCTTGGAGTTAACATGTTGTTTCAATGCGAATACGACATGTACATAAGCTAAGTACATGTAGAGTCATCATGTAGAGGAATGCAAGCTAAGCTTTCCCATCCTCTGCAAGCTAAGCTTTGCCAGCAACATTCTTCTTCCAGGAAGGTGGAAGGAGGCAGTCATCTACGACACTAAAATTTTAGAAATGTGTGCTACACTAGTTATGAGAGAGAAGGAGTATCAACAGAAGAAGTTATAACATAAAAAAGATAAGCGCTCCCTTTGTATGAATCTGTTGGAATGCATGTCTGGAACAAGGAACGATGAAGTCATTGTTGGAGGAGATGGAGGATAATCTTTGGAGATGAATAGGTGTTTCCTAAACCTGCTTCACACTTCCCATGAACAACTACTAGAGAGTGTAGTGGGCCTCTTTACCATGCTAATGATCACAAATAATCATGTATGGTGCTTGGAACATGATCTACTAATCAATGGAACAAAACAAATTGGTAGGAATTGATCCAAGCCCAAAAAACTTGCTATTCTTGTTTATACATCTCGTCAATGTTTTGAATAGTTCTTCGAGCACAACAACAATTTGCTTAATTTCTTTTGGGAAACTCTAATTAGCTTAGATAGCTACCAATCATGAGTGAGTTCATAAAAATAATGGACTACACACTGAGAATGGTGTTTAGCAAATCATAGAACCTTCTCGACAATTACAAGGTGCATCAATCAACAGACCAGAGAGTAAAGATGTGTTAATATCTCATGATCCAAAGAGACATTGATAATGAGATTTTGCAATCATATACTAGACAAGATGCTGAATCTAGTATGATTTAAATCATGACAAATGATCAATCATACACTGATAACAAGCTTTTAGAAAGTCATTGTTCTGATGTAGTCATCGTAGAGAAGTGAAATGAGAATGTAATTATAATATGTATATTAAATCCTATACAAATACAATGTCAGTGGCAATCATATATTGCTCAATGTGTGAGATGTGAATGAGCTATGAGATGAGCTCTTAATTCACAATAGATCCCCTTCATAATGATCTCATAGAGTCGAGATATCCTACAGGTCTCTTGATCCTCTTTTTATAGTTGTGTTTGGAGCCAATGTTTGAATTCAAATTAAAAAAGGTTCACCTAAAAGTGGATCCTAAAGTATAGGATATATTCTCTCATCAATCACTACCAAATGAATCATGATTTGAAGCTTCCTAATTTCACATGGTTGTATAATACTTTTACAAAGGTAAATGTGAAGGAATTTTACAAGAGGTTGCTCATATAGAGTCTCATAAGAGTTATGCTACTTAACCAAGTATGTGGGCTTGGTCTCTATTGCACCAACAACTCCCCCTCAAGGCTAACATGCTTGGTCTTCATTCCTCCTTGATTTCCTGCAAACCAATCATCAATTTGAATGTGCTCATCTTGGTTCCATCCAAAGACTTTGTGAGTATATCTGTACATTGTAAATGAGTTGATACATAGGATAATTGAATATTCTTGCCAAGCAATTTTTTGCTTACATAATGATAGTGCACTTCAATGTGCTTAGTCCTTGCATGATATACCCGAGTAGTAGCCAAATGAATTGAACTAGTGTGGTCTCCAAAGATTATTGGAGTGTAAGAGTGTAACCCCAAATCTACATATAGTTGTGTAAGGCACATAGCTTCTTGAGTTGCATTTGCCAAACTTCTGTAGATGATAAGGCCACAATCGGTTGCTTCCTCGATGACCATGATATAAGCTTTGAACGTGCAAAAGATAGATACCCTGAAGTGCTCCTATCATCCTTGGAACTAGCCCAATCTGCATGAGAATACATCCTTATATCTAAGTCAAAAGTGAAGGGATAAAACAACCCTTCATTTATGGTACCCTTTAGATACTTAAGTACCCTTTTGGGAGCTTCCATGTGAGGTTTCATTGGTGCATGCATAAACTGACTCAATGTACTTACTCCATAAGCAATGTCTACTCTTGTTAGTGTAGCATAGTTGAGGCTCCCTACAAGCTTTTGATGACCTATAACATCCTCAAGAAGTTCTCCTTCATGAGAACTAAGCTTATGGTTGAGTTCCATGGGTGTACCTCCAATTTTGGTATTCTCCATCTTCAACTTTACCAATATATCATGTGTATACTTTCTTGGAGTAATAAATATACCAGAATTTGTATACACAAGCTCTAAGCCAAGAAAGTATGTTAACAAACCAAGATCACTAATTTTAAATTCTTCCATTAGTTTAGCTTAAGCTACTTTATGCCATTAGCATCATTCCGTGTAATAATAATGTCATCCACATAGTCACATAAGTAGATAAGCTTTGAGTTAGTCTTCTTTATAAATAAAGAAGAATCTGCTTTGCTAGTCACAAAACCTTGTTCCTGCAAATAAGTAACAAGCCTATGGTTCCAAGCTCTAGGAGCTTGCTTTAGGCCATAGAATGCCTTCCTTAGCTTGCATACAAAACTTGATTTACCTTTATCTTCGAGTCTTGGTGGTTGTGCCATATACAATACTTCTTCTGATATCCATCCATTTAAGAATGCATTCTTGACATCTTACTAATATAGATTCCAGTTCTTAGAGTCAGCAATGCTTACCAAAACCCTAATTGTTGGCATCTTTTCCATAGGTGAAAAAGTTTCTTCATTGGTATCCACCTACTTGGGTTATTTTATCCCAAGGGGGGATCACTACCGCCATACTTGCATGCTTTTTCTAACAGTGATTGGGTTGGTTGCTATGACACTCGTGTGCCCTTTAGTAGTTTTTTCTTCATGCTTGGTAGCTCATGTATATCTTGGTTGAGCAAGAAGCAGCCTACTCTGGACACTTCCACTTGTGAGGCTGAGTATAGGGGAGCTTTCATAGTGACTGTTGAGTGAGTGTGGCTCATATGCCTTATGGCTGATTTGGGTGTTGGTTAGTCTTCTGCCACCATCATCTTCAATAACAGTCAGAGCAGATTAGCAGTTGCGAGGAACCCTATGTTCCATGCTCACACTAAGCACATTGAGGTGCATAATCATTATGTGAGGAAGAGGTTCTCTATTGAGGAGATTAGCTGGGCATATGTACCCATGAAGGAGAACATTGCAGACCTTTTTACGAAGGCTCTGCCTAAGGAGAAGTTTGAAGTTTTCCGCAAAGCTTTGGGCTTACTTCCTTTTGTGGATTGATTCCACATAGCTTGGCACTTCATTATACATGAGTGCCAGCTCGTTGTTCACCACATCACTCCAAGGGGGGATTTGTTGATATATTTAGGTAGTGATGTGTGTGAACACTCTAGGACCTCCAAGGCACTTTTTTCCCTCTTTAGGAGGTTTTCTTCCCCTGGCTTGTATATATATGCCTATTGCCCTAACAAGCTACTTATCTTTGTACATTCTAATGGTAATACATTTAGTATTGTGTGTTGTGTTCCAAGCTTCTTCTTCTTCCTTGTTCTATTTGAGTGCTTTTGTAGACATCTAACTCCAAAAGAGCATACTTTTCTCATCCTAAAAAAAGTGCTTAATAAACTTTCCATGCTTTTTGAAAATTTTGCATCTTGACTAAATTTGAGCCATGGAATCTTGCATCCAATCAATAAACACTAAAGTTCAAGTGACACTAAAGTTTATTCACCTCTTTGAGATTCATCACTTATCAGGTGAAATAAAAAAAAACCTTCAAAAGTTCCATGATTTTTTCAAATTTGGAACATATCAACTATCCTTTGACAAAGCTCAATTGATTTAAGTTTTATTTAATTTTATTTGATTCTTATCATGTCTTGGGATAAAATGAGATAAAACTTCCAAAGGAAACTTTATCAAGCTACTTGGATGCATGATTTCTTAAATCCAAGCTAACGAGTACATCTAGGCCTGTTATTTTCTCCTAAAATTAGAGTCATCATGGAAGTTTCCAAGCAGCCCTATTTTCTTGCCATTCCAATAAGTAAGAGAATTTAAGACTTGACTTTTGAAGGGCCTAGTTTTCCTAATCAAGACTCTTGATTTGTGATACCTAAGTATCATGTTTGGGAAAAACAAACTAGCTACTTGAGTTACATGGAAACGAGGAGATTTGCAACTACCTAGTTTGCTATTTTCCCTAGCTATGTAAGTCGAGTTAGAAAAAGGAGGTAACAAAATTATAAGTATTCAACTATTTAACAAACAATCATGCATATGTGAATGCCCGTTCTTGCATCTGAATGCATGCACATATTGGCATTCTCCTTTCATGCAACAAACTTAAATCAAGCAATTCTTGATCTTGAAAATGCATGTTCCCAATCATACATGCACAAGCATTCTACTTCCTAGCGTTTTAAAAAAATATAGCCGTTCATGTGCATAAACTTGAGCATTAACTATCTTTTTCAAGCAAGAAGAAAACGTGTTTTGTGCTCCCAATACTACTATATCTATTTAGCTTTCATTAAATTTGTACCGTTTGCATAATCATTATAAAAAATCAAGACTACTACCATGCTTCAATAATTTTTAGATGCAAGCTACATGAAAGCAATGAATAAAGAAAGTATTGAAATGATAACATCAACTCAGAAAATACTTATCCCCCAGTTAAAGTAAAACCTTCCATTGATCCTTAGGAAGAGCTCTCATACCAATGCAAGAGAGCAAGAATTACGACCACCACATCCTAGAGAGATGACTCTCCCCCCAACGAAATGTCTCTCTCTCTCTCTCTCTCTCTCTCTCTCTATATATATATATATATATATATATATATATATATATATATATATATGTATATATATGTATATATAACTCTCTCCACGGGATTTCCCTTTTGGGCAGGTGGATACTAACCATCCATCTGTTTTGCCATATAACTATATTTGTGCCAAGTGTCCTAGTTAACTCGAGTTAATTGAAGTGGATGCTTCTAGAAGGCTCTAGATCTCTTTGGGCAAAATACTCTCCCCATGTACCCCATGGAGATTGAACCCAAGACCTCCTCCTTGACATCCTTGAGACTTAACCAGTAAGCTAAGTGGATCACTTGTTCACAAGAGCACATTACCTCCTAGTATGTCTAGAATCGAGATCTTTGGTCATACACACGAGTGACCAAACGGAGTTCGATTTCAGATCCGTCTGAATCGGTTAGACCCTTAGATCATAGACTTACTTTATTACATTCTCCTCTGTGGGCACATATGCCAAATTGATCTCTCCAACAAAGAACCTGTCCCTAACATAATGATAGTGCACCTCAATGTGCTTAGTGTGATCATGGAACACAAGGTTCCTTGCAACTGCCAATGGTGGTGGTAGAAGATTGACCAACACCCAAAGGAGTCATGAGGCATCTAAGCCACATACACTCAACAAATGCTATGAAAGATACCCTATACTAAGCCTGACAACTAGAAGTGACCAACATAGGTTGCATCTTGCTCAACAAAGATATGCATGAGCTACCAAGAATGAAGGACAAATCACGGGTGGACACATGAGTGTGATACCAATGAACCAAGTTAGAGTCAGAAAAAGCATGTAAATCTTACAATAGTAGTCCCCCCTTGGGATAAAACAATCCAAGTAGTGGAGTACCACTTAGGTAGTGAAAGATGCACTTAACCACTAGTGACACTTGGGTAATGCATAAACTTGTTCATTTGTGAGATAGAAAACTGAATATTTGGCCAAGTAATGCATAAGCATATCAATCATCTAACAGCAAGTTCATAGAGAACAACATCAAATGCATCTCTAGAATCATGAAATCTCAACCTTAAACCTATTTCCACAAGAGCGCCAATCGGTTTGTAGTCTTCAAGGTCAAAACACGGCTATAATGTGTCAATATATTTTTTTGACACAAAGCGATTCCATCATCAACTTCAATAAATTGAATGATAATGATGCAAATGTTGCAAATCTGACATCTCAAATGGTTTGTTGAATATCAACTTCACTGATCTTTTCTCTTTCTGTCACTCATATTCACTCTTCTACAACCTATCAGGTCATACATCTCATACATATTCAGATTTCTATCCCTACATCTGAATATTCTTGTAAACTTTGCACATACACTCTTCCATCTATTTCGATTTACATAAAGTGGTTGAGATTTTGACTCCCACATTGTAATTTGACATTTGTATATATGATAGTGTGAATAAGAAGTGGCTTACGTAACACTTTGCACATGTTTTCTAATCTCTCTCTATCTTTGTCTCATCATTTGTATGATTAAGTGTGGAATGTTCATATTCTGTCAATATTCGAAGATTGCTAGATTCCATGTTGTAGATCTTAGACCTATGGAACTATGGACCTGTGGTATTAGTTATGGGCCTACTAAATTTCCAACATTTGGTATCGAAGCATTCAGGCTCTCAGATTCCCAGGTTCCCAGACTTCCAGGTTTACAACATATAATTTAAGATCATCTTCTAACATTTGACATTTGGCATACACACACTTAATGTAGATCAGTAGAGATTTTAGAATTAGACAATTGAGTCACATGTTTATTCATCAATGTGGAGTATGAAGTTGATGATCTGTCAGCAACCGAATACTTTTGGAAGAGTATGAAAATACTTTACAGAAGTATTATTTGAAGACCAAGACTTGATGAAAAGAAGGCTACTTCAAATTCAAGGAAACACAATGGTTTGGAGAAGATGAAGGAACCATATCAACATCAAATCACAGGTATTACTATCAGATTATCATTTGCAGGTCATATCTTAGAAGTGCAGTTATGAAGAGATTTAAAGGATTGGAGAAGTGCTTTTATACACTTTCATATTTTGAAAGTAAAGCATTAGCTACATCAAAACAGGTAATAGTTTTGATAAATCTCTTTCATGGCAAGAAAGCTTATCTAAGAAGAAAAATTTGGAGATCAGATCAGTTTTGTTTTCAGCCAACCTTGTGTTGTAAGTTGGTTGGAAGTTTTTTTATCACATTGTGTACCTAGAGAGGTAATTTGGTATTCAGCCAAAAGGTTGGTGAATTCAGTCATATCTGTCACATTTGAAGTAGAGTTTTGATTCAGAGATATGAGGAGATGGTAAAACATGATTCTATATTCACTTCCATTCATATACCATGTTTGTTTTGTCTCTTACTCTTAGCACTAGAAGAAGAGAAAAATTCATTTGAAGAAGTTGAGAGTGCTTGTTACTTCAAGATGAAGAGAACAAAAGGTATGGAAGAGAAGTTTGAAGATGTTGACATCATCAGGTGGAAGAAAGATGCAGAAGAAGAAAGTCCAACATTTTCGAAGGGAAAGTAAGACTTCCTTTTCTCTTATATTTTCCATATAACTTTCCTACTTTTATCCTCTACGTTCAAAGACAAGTCTATGAGAACATCTTGTATGAACAAGATAGTCTAAAGAAGAAGCAATTTCTTGTTTTGCATTACACTTGGTCATGTTTTAATAGGTTTTGACAAACAATTGCATTGAGCTCTAACACTACTACTTTGAGTGTTTTATATCTAACAAAAGTAGAGGATAGCAAAAAGCAGACATAGATCATCCCTTCACTTCTTTATTTTTGGCAATCCTCTTCATTGCTCTTGCATGTAGAAAGGGAATACGTTATTTGTGGCTCTGCCAGTACATGTGGTGTTGGATTCAACAATTACAAAGTTATTAACAATGGATGTAAGCTCGTGCCATTGAAGTTCCAGGACATCAACCTCATTGTTAAATATTACAACATTAAAGAGATGATGAGGATGCAGCCATCCTTAGGTATGCAAAGAGCACAAATTTTCCATAGAGATATTCATTGCATAATAATGTTCGATGTACTCGAATGGTTTGGGAGGTGTGTCCCATAGGGGTATGGACGCATATTCTATCTTCTTTGACTTCCAATATGCACCATTTGAATAGGGTTTGGCTTAGGGTAGAGATGGAAATCTCTATGACACTCACCCCTCCCCCCCCCCCCCCCCCCCGCAATCTACACATCCTCGAGATGGACCAAGAAATACCCGCTTTCTACTTCATAGATAAAATTAGCTTGTATGTGAATGGTCGACCTCAAGACATATTTCACGTGCATGGGATAGTTAGAATAGAGCTTATGCACATTTGTGACATGAAGCCCTATAATATGAATACTCTTCATGCATTGGAAAATGTAATGATTTATAGAGAAGGAAGGTGATGGGCATCCGATAATGAGGTGTCTTCTCCCAAATTAAAACTTGATTTCAATAACTTCATCATGCATTTACATTTTAGATTTGTGCAATTGGATGTGCACCTATTGATTGGAAGCATATGCGCCCATACATATCAATCATGAATACTTTGGATGCAAGAATTTCAAGAAATTATGGTGCCAAAATTTTAAAATCAGGATTGGATTTCTAATATCAAGTACGTATTGAAATATCTTCTCTTCATTTTGTCTCCTTCACTCCATCACTGACTTGCAATTGACATCCAACTTGAAATACAAAAAAAGTATAACTTCCATTCTTTTCCATCCTTCAGATACCTATCTCAATCTCAGAAATTTTGGTTAGCCAAGTCATCAATTCCAACAAATTTTCTTATTCATTTCAAGAAAAGAAATTCGTATCTTTCCTCCTTTGTTGCACTTCTTGGCCGTCCTAGACATCTTGCTCCTCATCATCATCCGGTGGTTCTATGAAAACATCACAAATTAGTGCAAAAAACATGTTTCGATGTAAGCCTCACCACAAATCCCTCATATAGAGTTAAATCATTCATTTGAATCTAATCATCTTCATCTTCCATACGTGCAAAACAACTTCTAAAAACACATTAGTAGGCATTTCACATCTTAATAAAAGCCTCTTTGATTTTTTCAATAATTTCTTTCGATGTAAATTTGCTAACCTTATCTTTTAATGTATCTTAAGGATCAAAAGAATCCCTTAAAGTAGTCTCATTTTGTCTCATGATTTTACGAATTATGCTTGATAGTTTTCTCAATCTTCTTGCTCATGATTTGATTCATTATTTTCATCATTTTCTACACTTATATTGTCATAATTTTCTTATTCTTTAGCTTATTTTTTCATCTTGAAAATTTATTTTATTTAGATTATATTTAGATTTCATAATAATTCTTACCTTTTCATGATCAAGAACTTATTATTATTCAAACAATTTTGCATCAAGTTGTACATAGACTTGGCCATCTTCCTTAGTTCTGACTTTAATTGATTTTTCTCCATTATTTGTTCTTAATCCTTCATTCAAAAATTTCTCAAAGTGTTTTGTATCCACTTGTAATGGTTCATCTTGTTTTACTACTATGGAGGTTTCTTGCTTTTTAAATGAACAACTATCATGATCGTTAGCTTGAGTGGTGTTCTATGTCTTTGGCATTCAATACTTCTTTAATCTATTTAATGATCTAAGTCAAATTTTTAATTGGTCAAAATATGCTTTCATTCCACCTCTTCCTAAATTCAAGTGTAAAGGAGCATGATCATGAAAAGTACATATTTTCTTCTCAATTTCAAGTACTATCCTATGTCTACATGCATTTTCATAGGCAATACAATCCTTATGCTTATAACCCATTTGATCACACCAAAAACATATCATCCTATGCTTATGGACTTTATTTGGCTTTTTTTGTATTGTTCTAGGAGTGAATTATCTATTGTCAGGTGAAGGGTTTCTTGCAATAGAATGTGTAGACATGCATTGTACTTGTGCTTGATATTCATGGTTACACTTGCATATTGCAATATGTTTACTTGAAAAGAATGTGTAGACATGCATTGCACTTGTGATTGATATTCATGGTTAAACTTGCATATTGCAATATATTTACTTGTGCTTGATATTCATGGTTACACTTGCATATTACAATATATGTAAATATATTGCAATATATATTTACATATTATACTTGCATAAATGTAAAAGAAAGTATCCAAAATTTCTTTTACATTTGAGATTTCATATCTCATTGTTCCATCTAAAGACTTAAACTCATTATCGACTCGCACATGTAATGCTTTAATAGTTTTCATAAATTGTGTCATTGCTTGAGACAATTCCAACATAAATGAGGTCAATGAGTACAATCTTGTGTCAAAATGTGCATTTATAGATGAAAATATGTGTGATACCATTTCATAAACAAATTCTTCACAATCAGGGTCTATCTTCCTATGTATATTTGCAAGCAATGAAAATAGAAGTATATAATACCTAGAATTGCTTTTTCTCAACTTGATGGATCCCTAAAAAGCATTACCAGAAACTCCACATTTTTGCCAACTCCTAAGACTTGTCGAGATGCCAAGGAATGATTTCCCATCAAGTTCAATGTACATGAAGGTGCACAATTAGTCGGATCAACACCAATCACTAGTTCCAAAATCTATGCACACCCAACAAGCTACTCAAGGGATTGATAGATACTCAAAGAAGATATAAACTCAAAAAAAACTGATTGGATCATGTCACATAATCCTAGTAGGAGATGGTTGAACCACACCTTAAGAGAGAGGACCAGGAACTAATGCTCAACCATGGGTTTTGGGGCTTGTGGCTGGCCCATCACACTCGTAACCGAGAGGTTGTGAGTTGAATTCCCAGCATGGGTATCAAGGCCTAGTTGAGAAATTGGGTAACATGGAGGTTCGCCCACCATTTTTGGGCACTTGGAAAAATTACTTATCCTTGGTGAGTGTGAAATTGACCTTAGATGAAGGCTAATAGGCATTTGAGCACCCACAAAGAGTGGGATAGTTCCAAATTTGATCCATGTGCTAATGTTTAAGGTTGGTGGAAGCACTCATGCATGGAAAGTGGGTCCAAGAGATTCATAAGGATCCACAAGTGAGCATTGAGGGGAACACTTAGTCTACACAGAAAGGAATGTCACAATCCTAATATGAGATGGTTGAGACACACCTTAAGAAAGAGGATAAGGAATTAATACTCAACCATGGATTTTGGTGCAAGTGGTTAGCCCATCACACTCCTAATCGCGAGGTTGTGACTGCAATTCCCAACATATCAAATTCAAAAATTTTAAAATCATATCATCATTTAACATAGGAAAGACTGTAACATTCAATATTGATAATCACAACTCATAGGGAAAACAATAAAATTTCTTTGAAATTTGGAAGTAAATCTATCACAAAGAATTGATAAGGTATTAGAACTGTAAAGTCAAATCACTAAATCATGTTGAAGCAATTTCCAAACTCCAATCATTGATAGTACTTCTATTATTTCACTCAACTTGAATATGTAGCTTGAAGATCAAAAGGAGTTTTTATTGGAGAAGATTACAAGCATTCAATTTCCATTATAAATTTGATAAGAGATCCAATACATTTTTATGTGAAACAAAACTTGACTGCAACACCTTATGTATGAAGAGTTCATGCAAATCCTTTATAACTCACTAGATTTAATAATCGAATGTATTGGAAGCAATTGTGACCTTTCATTTCACAAAATTCATTTACAATTAGAAATCCTCTCTACTAGCTTGTGAGTTCAAGAACAATTAGCATAATCAAAGATATTTAAACTGGCACAACTCGAAAGATTCAGAAAGTTGCACATTATTGTTCGAAAAAAGACTTTTTTCTTTGAGAGAAGAAGAAATTTTATTGAAAATAAAGCATAGCATAATGAATCTAATGCGAAAATGCCATAAAAACTCCAAAAACATACGATTTGATCTTTGCTCAACCATTCAATTCTCTCAAGATTTAGCTTCAAAGATATCAAAATGTCATAGTCCACTGAGTTTAGTCATTGAATTCTCTCATGATTTAGATGCGAAGATATCACAATGTCACACTCCGCTGAGTACAATGAAGTGTAAGCAGAATAGATTCAACAACTAATGTATTCATACACTAAATATTCAACTTATGACTATTCGTACAATAGAGACCAAGACCACATACTTGGTTAAGTAGCATAACTCTTATGGGACTCTATATGATCAACCTCTTGTAAAAGTCTTTCACATTCACCTTTGTAAACGTATTCTACAACCATGTGAAGTAAGAAAACCCCAAAATCACGATTCATTTGGTAGTTGATTGATGAGAGAATCTATCTTATACTTTAGGATCCACTTTTAGGTGAACCTTTTTGAATTTGGATTCAAACATTGGCTCCAAACACAACTATAAAAAGAGGATCAAGAGACCTGCGAGATATCTAGATTCTGTGAGATCATTGTGAAGGGGATCTATTATGAATTGGGAGCTCATCTCATAGCTAATTTACCTCTCACAAATTGAGCAATATATGATTTCCAATGACATTGTAGTTTTATAGGATTTAATATACATATTATCATTACATTCTCATTTCACTTCTCTCCTATGACTACATAAAAAAAGTAACTTTCTAAAAGCTTGTTCTCAGTGTATGACTGATCATTTGTCATGAATTAAAGCATGTTGGATTCAATATAGTTTCTAGTATATGACTTCAAAGTCTCATTATGATTATCTCTCTCGATCGTGAGATATTAACACATCGTTACTCTCTCGTCTATTGATTGATGCACCCGGTAATTGTCGGGAAGGTTTTGTTATTTGCTAAACACCATTCTCAATGTGTAGTCACTCATTTATTATGAAATCACTCATTATTGGTAGCTATCTAAGCTAACTAGAGTTTCCCAAAAGGAATTAAGCTAATTGCTACTGTGCTCAAAGAATTGCTCAAAACATTGACCGCATGTAGAAATAAGAATAACAAGTTTTTTGGTCTTCGATCAGTTCCTACCTATCTATTTTGATCCATTGGTTAGTGGATCATGTTCCAAGAAACATATGTGATTATTTGTGATCATTAGCCTGCGAAAGAGGCCCACTATACTCTCTAGTAGTTGTTATTGGCTGGTGTGAAGCAATTTTAAGCAACATCTATTCATCTCTGAAGATTATCCTCCATCTCCATCAATAGTGGTATCAGAGCAACAACAAACAAGATGGGAGATGGATTTCCATCCTTCATTGACAAATTGGATAGAAACAACTACTCAGCATAGTCAATGAGGATGCAAGCCTACCTTCAAGGGAGAAATCTATATGGATACATCTCAAGAGATGAAGAGATGCCAACATTTAGAAGTAAGCATCAACCCACAAGGGAAGAACAAGAAAGGTTGACAACATGGTGTGCAAAGGATGCTCTTGGCAGGTCTTATCTACTAAACCCAATATCTCATTTCTTATTGCCTCACATTAGGAATTGCAAGACCTCCCAAGAGACTTGGGAAGTACTCTCATCATATTTCTCATCAAATACAAGAGCTAGGAAGAAACATTTATGGATGGAGTTTACAACCCTAAAGAAGCAACCAAAGCAAGGAGTGTCTGATTATGTAACCAAGATGAAAATTGTGGCTAACCAACTTGCAAGCATTGGAGAGGACATAGAATAAGAGCACATAGTAAGGCAGATCATTAATCGCATGAAAGCTGATGATAGGTGGGTGTCATTCACCATAGCAATGGACCTTTACATGGATATGTGAATACCTGATCATAACACCTTGATGGGGCAACTCTTCACCCATGAGACAAAGCTCAACAAGAATGGTAACAACTCTAGATGTAATCAATCTTCTACCCTTTATACACATAAGGATAAAATTTAGGATAAAGGTAAAAACAAGAAGCATGAAGAAAAGGCTAGTACCTCTCAAGCTAATTACATAGGTAGAGGAAGAGGTGCTAGAGGGAGGGGTAGAGGAGGAAAGCAAGGAAGGGGAGATCCTAGAACAATCCACCTTGCAATATTTGTGGTCTTACCAACCACATCACAGAACAATGCTTCAAGAACACAAGGAACCAAAGGGGAAAAGGCTTCCATAGGGGGAGCTATGGACAATCCAAAGACATGTACAATAATGGAGGAAGCAACTACAATGAAGGCTACAAAAACAACAATTATCAAGGAGGTTTTAGAGGAAAAAGAGATTATAATAACTACTCAGAAGACAAAGAGGATTCTTTACTTATTATGAACATGACATTCAAGCAACGTAAAGATGATGAGCATCTTTCTATATTGATTTAGGTTGCTCCAATCATGTGGCTGGAAATGTAGCTTTATTATCTAATCTTGAAGAACCCAAAGGGAAGCATGAAGTATAGACAGGTGATGACACTAAACACTTAGTTAAGAAAAGTGGAAATGTCAAGATTTCTGATCGTAACATGAACCTCTTAAGTAAGATTTTGTATGTGCCAACTATAACCAGAAACCTAATTAGTGTTCGAAAGATTGTTGAGAAAGGCTTATAGGTCCGATTCAATATGCATGGAGCATATGTGGATGACCCTCAAAAAGGATTCAAAAGCATTGCTAAAGGTGCGAAATCTAGTAGATTATTTACATTTGAGATTGAAGACACCATGAATATAGCACTCTTCAATTACAAGGATAAAACCCTATATGAGCTAGAGATATGGCACAAAAGGCTAGGAGACTTAGGGGAAAGAAAACTAAAGCAAGTATGCAAGGATCAAAGTGTGCTTGGAATTCCCAATGTGACCAAGCAACACATGATATACAAATGTGGAGCATGTCAATCTGGTAAAGCTCACACGCAACCTTTCAACAAGAAGAGGTACATGTATGAAGACTACTTGGAGCTTGTACACACAAATGTGTGAGGCCCTAGCAAATATCCATCAATCTCAAGTTCAAGGTATTATGTTTCATTTATAGATGATTACAATAGATGGACAATCCTTTATTTCATGAAGCATAAGGATGAAGTATTTACATGCTTCAAAATGTATTTGGAACTAGTTGAGAACCAAACAAGTAGAAGCTTGAACAAGATCAGATCTGATGGAGGTGATGAGTATTTTTCACATGAATTTGACGCACTTTTATAGGACAGAGGCATAAAGAGGAAAGTAACAACAAGATATACTCTTGAATTGAATGGAGTAGCAGGAAGAAGGAGCAGGTTAATAGTTGAAGCTGCTAGGTCAATGTTGAATGAGAAGAAGCTACCTAATTACCTATGGGCAGAGGTTGTTTCCACAGTCACTTACTTAGTTAATAGGTTTCCATCCAAATCCTTGGATGGAATGACACCCTATGAAGCATGGAATGGCAAGAGACCCTCATTGGACCATTGCAAAATATTTGGTTGCATTACTTATGCACACATTCCCTCACAGATTAGAGGGAAGTTTGACCCTAAAGCTAAAAAATGTATATTCATTAGGTATGATAAAAAATAGAAGGGCTATAGGCTATACAATCCCACTAACAAAGCATTTATACTTAGTAGGTATGTAGTATTTGATGAAAATAATTCATGGTTTGAAGATGATTGCAAGAAAGTCAAGTTACCTTATGATTTGGAAAGTGATTTTCCAACTCTCACTCAAGAAGATCAACAACTACCAGAAGATATAAATTTAGAGGATGAAGAGCAGATTGACTTTAAGGCTTGGAAGTCAAGAGGCAAGACCAAATTCAAGCAGTTAAAAGACATACCAGAGTCCTCCAACCAGGCACTCAAGAGATCCCAAAGGGAAAGAAAAAAGGCCATAAGGTATGGCTATGGTACATCATTAGTCACCAAGCACTCTATGTATATCACTACAGAATCTATGATAGAAGAAACTTCTTCATTTGAAGAAGCTAGTAAGAGGAAAGAATGGAAAAAAGCCATGCAAGAAGAAGTAGAAGCACTTCAAGGATAACATACTTCAGACTTAGTTCCCAAGATGCATATTTAAAATAAAATAGAACTCAGATGGTTCTATAAACAGGTGCTAATGCTTGATACGTGGACAATGCATAAACTTGCTCATCTGTGAGACAGCAAATTGAATATCTAGCCGAGTAATGCATAAGTAAATCAAGCATCCAACAGCCTGCTAATAGAGAACAACATCAAATGCATCTCCAGCATCATGAAGACTCAATCCTAAACATTTCTTCATAGGAGTGGCAATAGGCTTACAACCTTCAAGGCCAAAACATTGTAATAATGTGTCAATATATTGCGTCTCACACAAAGCAATTCCACCATCAACTTGCATAAATTGAATGCCCAAATAGTGATGAAAATGCCCCAAATAAGACAACTCAAATAAGGCATGTGAATCAGCCTTAAAATCAGCAATATGCATGTCATGAGGACCAGTGAGGAGCATGTCATCAACATACACTACAATGATCAGAAGCACATTATTAGCACGCTTAACATATAAGGTGCTTTACGTTGGACTGTTCTCAAAACCATATGCAATGAGATAGGGATGTACCTTTTCATACCAAGCACATGGTGCTTGCTTTAAATCATCTAATGCCTTCTTTAACCAGCACACCTAGTTTTTATGCCCTTTCTGCACAAAGCCACGAGGTTGAAAAACATACACTTCTTCATGCAAATCACCATTTAGAAATGTTGTTTCAATGTCCAATTGATGTACATTCCAAGCATGATGAGCTGAAGTGCACAAATGCTACAAAGATTAGTCATTCGTCAAGTAGGAGCAAAGTTTTCATCAAAATCAATGCCTCTTTCCTGCACATAAGCCTCTGCAACAAGCCTATCCTTATACCTTTCAACTCTTCCATCAATTTTATGCTTTAGCTTGTATACCCACTTAGTGCCAATGGCCTTCTTGCTAGGAGGAAAGTCACATAAAGACCAGGTACCATTTTTCATTATAGCATTATATTCAAATTGCATTGCAGCCATCCAATGTTCATAATTTTGTGCTCCATGAAACAAAATAGGTTTAGACTCATTCCAAAGTCTAGAGGCAGCCATAGCATAGCAATCTAATGCAAAAGAGGCACTATGAGAGCTTGACCGAGTATGATATGATAGGTTCATCTAATTTGCTGTCACACAAAGTCTGCACCAGCCATTTTCGCATAGTTTTTTCTTGCTTAATATCAGCTTTCTCATTAACAAGTGCATCATGTAAATCTACATTAGAAATGGAATGATCTACATCATCACATGAATCTTGCAAATGCTGAGAAGTCTCCTCATTAGGACTAGCACTAGACTGTCCACCTGTAGAAAGAGGCAGCAAAGTATCATACATGTCTTTGGAGCTAACAAATCTCTCCTTAGTACATAAAAGTAATGGATGAATACCATATTTCACAAAAACAACATCACCGCTAACCAAAATGTGTTTAGTTTGTGGATGATACAGACAATAGCCTTTACTTTCAGAACTATACACAACAAAAATACATTTTACTGCTTTATCATCCAAATTTCCACGATGTTGTTGAGGCACTAACGCATATGCCAAACAAACAAAAACATAGAGATGAGAAAGAGATGACTTGGGACCATGCCAAGCCTCATATGGAGTGATAGACTGTAGTGCTTTAGTGGCACACCTATAAATTACATATGTTGCGCACATGACATCCTCAAGCTAGAAACTATGTGGTAAAGCTTGACTATTGACCATAGACCTCATCATCTTGATGAGTGACCTAAATCCATTATGTTGAGGTGTATAAGGCACTATACACAGATGTTTTATCCCACGTTCAACCAAAAATGCATTAAAGTTAGAAAACATATATTCCCCCCTCGATCAAAATGAAGGGTGCCCATTTTACATGCTGATAGATTTTTTAGCCAAAACGAGAAATTGTTTGAAGCACATAAACACTTCAGACTTTGCCTTCAGACTTTGCCTTCAGACTTTGCCTTCAGACTTTGCCTTCAATGTATATACCCATGCATGCCTAGAAAAATCATCAATGAAATTCACAAAGTAAGGATAGTTCCCAAAAGAAGGTTTCAACATAGGACCACAGACATCATTATGTACAAGCTGCAGTCTTTTAGTAGCCCAAACACTACAAGGAATAGGAGCGCATAACGACGGTTAAGGCGAAACAATTTTGTCGCTATAAAATTGCAAAATGCATCACAATGAGCGTCATGTGTGAACCGTCCATTAAACGACGAGCAAAACGACATTTTTTTGACGTATGGCATGACGGGTTGTGCGACGCTCGCATAGAGCGACGGTTTTAAAAAGCATCGCATAAGCGACGCTAAAAAATGCCGCTTACGCGATGCCAATTCCAGTGGTTTTTACGACGCGTTACCATCATTTACACGACGGTCTGTTGACGAAAACAATTAAAATGTTGGAGCCTCTTGGGTTGGCATTTTCACGCATTTGATCCAAGAGCTCTCCAACATTTGCAATTGCGCTGCGCTTACGAGCTGAAACAAGTATATGCAGAATTGTTGTTTTGCCTACGATCTATCTTATTGTCTCTCTCTGTCTCTGCTTCTCTCTTTCTACTTCTTTCTCTCTTTGAATTCTCTCTCTCTCTATCTCTCTCTCTCTCCTTTCTCTCTTTATTGCCCGTTATTCAAGAAGCTAACCAAGCAAAAAGTATGGCTAACTATTGTAAGTACAATTTCTATTCTTTGTATATCATTTGAATTGTGTTATTTTCATTAGATAGCATACTCACACTATTTGATATGCACATATACACTTATACATGATGAAGATGCACAGCATTGTCCACGTGCATATGCACAAACATTCTTACAACCACATAAAAAGACTTACATGCATGCATTATTTCATATATATATATATATATATACATACACACATTAACATATACGTAAATACATGTATATGCACATCCACATGCATGCACATTCACATGCATGCACATGGATGAAATGGAAATGCATCCACATACACATGCATGTTTCATACATGCACACACATTACACATGCACACACACATGCACATGCATACATATACACATATACATGCACATACACACATATACACATAGAGTTACACATATACATGCACATACATATACACACACATACACATGCACATGCACATACTCATATACACACATATACACTTACACATGGACATGCACATACATACATATACACACACATACACATGTACATACATACATATACACATACACTTACGTACACACATTTTAATGAATTATATAATTAAAGTATTAAAACACATGCTTAATATAAACAATAATAACAATCAATAGAACAAAAATCTTCATTACTTAATACAATACACACAATTCAAAACATAACTAAAATGAAATATATATATATATATATATATATATATATATATATATATATATATATATATATATATATATATATATATATATATATATATATATATATATATATATATATATATGTGTGTGTGTGTGTGTGTGTGTGTGTGTGTGTGTGTGTGTGTAAATACATATAACTCAATGTCATAATCAACTAGAATCCTAATCATCATCATTATCATCATCATCATCATCATCAGCAGCAGCATCATGATCATCCTGATCATCCTCATCCTCATCATCATGATCACCCTATGATGATCGAGATCATCCCTCCTATGTTTGTCTCTCCACCTCATCCATATCTACTGTTCCATAATACTCCTGTATTACATATAACAAACATAAGTAAGTAAAACAATTAAACCATTCATAAAAATAAAATAATTATATCAAATTTAATAATACTCATAAAGGTATCCGGATGATCTCGCATATACTCGTTCAAACACCAATATCCAAAATGTGTAGCATACTTGATCTCATTTTTGTAGGATATCGGCCATAATCCTTTTGCTGCATTGAAGCAAATAAAAAAGATTAGTTGCTTGCATTTTAACTAAAATAAAAAATATACTCACAATAACACGTATACTTACAAATGTAGCTATAAAACCATGATGGCCCATTTGGCCTAGGTGCGATGTGTGGCCCGATTCCACTCTCTTCTTTGCAGCAGCCTCTTTATTTGAGAAAAAAGAAATACATAAATTAAATGTAAAAAATTACTAAAATATATGAAAATTATAAATATAAACTATTAATTTGTATACCTTTTGCTGAGGAAATGACTCCTGAAGATGTAGCTGTCTACGAAAAAACTGCCATGTCTCAGGTGGTATGTTAGGTGGCTCTTATTTTTTTCCACCATACAATATCTCCTGTTAATTTAATCTCAAACAGAAAAAAAAATCAGAATACATACACATATATACACAGACATACACATACACATACCCACATACACATATACATGCAAACATATACACATACATATATGCATACATATACACATATACATACATATAACATAAACACACATATACATATCCACATATATATGTACACACACATGCATGCATATACACTCATTCATACAAAATACATGCATTTATCCCACAATAATGTGTATTTGTGTATATGTGTGTATGTGTAAATGTGTATATGTGAATATGTGTGTATGTGTAAATATGTATATGTGAATATTTTGTGTATGTAAATAATGAGATTATTAATATCAAATACCATTATTTGTAGATTCTGATCAATCACATGGAACTCCACCACTGTCTCCTCATCCTGCAACGACTATATACTGTAGGTATATCAAACATTTAATTTTAAATACATTTGATGGATATATAACTTATATATTTTTTTATTTCTTATTATAATCAGATTCTGATCAATCAGAGGGTACTCCACCACCTCCTACCCATGCAACGACCTCACATGTGTCCTCCGATAGGAATTATGATGAGTTTTACTATCAAGAGCATCTTATACGTTTAATACAAATATTAAGTAGCAATTACCAAGGAAGGTATTAAGTCATATGTAAAATGGGAGGAGCAAATTTATCTTGAAGATTTTCAAGGATGGAAAAATAATTTTAAAGGATGGGTGAAAAAAAGTGTCCGTTCAATGCAGGTTTTTATTCTTACTTTAGATAAGGTAAGAACAAGAACTTGAATTGAATGAACACTTAATACCTTCCTTGGTAATGGCTACTTAATATCTCTAAACAGCTTAGAAAGATAGGTAATAGATTGACTATAAAATTGGAAAGATATGAAAGTTTGCAAACCACAATATACAAAAACAATTAAAAACGAGATCAAATATACACAACTACACATGCATACATACATATACATACATATATACACACAAATATACATGCACATGCATATTCACATCCACATACACATACACATAAGCATACACATATATAAAATTATATATATATATATATATATATATATATATATATATATATATATATATATATATATATATATATATATATATATATATATATATATATATTTATTTATTTATTTATTTATTTATTTATTTATTTATTTACTTTTTTAATATATCTTTTTTTGATGAAATTATAGGTTATTATCTGAAAAGTTTTTACCAAGTTAGAATATTCTTCCTACCTCACATGATGAAATGAAGAAGATAATCAACAATTTTGGAATAGATTATCAATGTATACATGCATGTCCTAACGATTGTATTTTATATAGAGGTGAATATGTAGACTCTTTGACATGTCCCAAATGTCAATCTCCTCGATATAAGGGCAAAGAAGGTAAAATCCTAAAAAAGGTATTGAGACGTTTTCCATTGGCTCCATGGATTAGACATATGTTTCAAAGCACCAAATTATCAAAGCTTTTGACATGGGGACATGATCATAAAAGTACTAATGGAATAATCAGAATTCCTCATGATAGTGTTGCTTTTCAGCATATTGATTCTACATGGCTTGAATTTGCACAAAATCCACAGAATCTAAAGTTAGGAGTTGCATTAGATGGGGTTAATCCATTCTCCATGAAATCCAGTAAATGGTCAACATGGCCAGTTGTAATCGTAAACTACAATCTTCCACCATATATTAGCATTAAAAAGGAACATTTAATGCTTTCACTTTTAAGCTCAGGCAAAAGACAAGTTAAAGATATGAATATATATCTTGCTCCTCTCATTGATGATCTCCAAGAGTTATAGAGAGGTATTAATGTCATTGATGTATCGAAAAGCATCAATCAAAGATATATTATGGTTCTTGTTATTGTGGCTTAGACTAGTCACGATTTTCCAGGATATGGTGTTTGTTCAGGTATTGATGTAATTTTTTTGTTCAATATGCATGTAAATAAATATGATTTAATCTAATTATATTTTTATCGGTCTTATGATGCACGAATATCTACTAAGGGTTTTAAAGCTTGTCCATATTGTGGTGATTGATTGAGATCAATCTATAGTAAGAATCTCAACAAAAATATTTATCTTCGACATCGATGATTCTTGCCTCATGATCATCCATTAGGATCTAAAAGAGAAGCGATACATTTTAATGGAAAGCTTGAAACAGATAAGTGTCCAGAACCTATGATGCCTATGGATTGGTATAAAAAATGGATAGATGGACCTCTGATAGATCCAGAATCATAAATCTTCAATGATGATGAAGATAATGAGTATGTGAAGAGAGGTAAAGGAAAATTGGCACTCGCAGAGAACATATCAATATGGTATTCTTCGGAGTATTGGAAAGAGTTAAAAGTACGTCATCTTCTTGATCCTATGCACATATTCAAAAATATTAGTTATTCACTATGGCAACATCTTCTTGGACTAAAAGATACCATAGCATCAAGGAATGATTTGAAAGATC
Source organism: Ceratopteris richardii (assembly GCA_020310875.1). Taxonomy (NCBI): domain Eukaryota; kingdom Viridiplantae; phylum Streptophyta; class Polypodiopsida; order Polypodiales; family Pteridaceae; genus Ceratopteris; species Ceratopteris richardii. The sequence continues at coordinate 106,990,134 of CM035437.1, forward strand.
AAAAATCAAAACCAAAGTTATGGCCTATTTTTGATAGACATCGACAGGAAACGACATATGCACCTGCTCCTTGGGTACTTACAACAAAAGAGATACAAACTATCAACAATAGAATTCAATTGATTAAGACTCCTACAAGATATGGAGCATCTTTTCAAAACATGTTTACTATGGATAATAAGAGCTTATCTGGGTTAAAGACGCATGATTGGCATAACTTTTTGAAACATATTTTACCTTTGGTTATCGATGGATGTACAACAAAAGGAGTACAAGATGTGATCTATCGTCTTGGATCACTTATAAGGTAATTATGATACTTTTATATTTAATATATATGAATATTGGATATATTTTAATTTTGAATTAACTTCTTTATAATTTTCCTTATGATATGTATAGGTGGATTACATCCAAAGAGATTGACAAAAACTCGATCCCACAAAAGAACCGTGAATGCAAAGAGCTACTATGTTTGATGGAGAAAGAACTTCCTACTTCATTTTTTTGATATTCAGGTTCATTTATTAGTCCATCTTGTAGATGAAATAGAGATTGCAGGTGTTGTCAACACTCGATGGATGTTTTGGGTTGAGCGATTTATGGGAATATTAAAAGGTTATGTGCGACAAAGAGCAAAGCCAGAAGGATCCATGGAAAAGGGTTGGATGCTTGAAGAGTGCATGTATTATGTTAGTGAGTACCTTGAAAGAGTTCATGAAGAAGCTCCATGTGCATGGTGTTAAAAGTCAAGCTTCAAGCTACAAATTCGTGGGCGATCTTTTATGGACATGTGGAGCAATCAAAGGAACCCAAAAGCCACGAGATTCCATCAAGAAAAGTCACTCAACCACTCCCCAAGTCCTCTCAACTAAGTCCTCCAAGTTAGGAGGCTGATTTGGAAAGGTAGTTTCTAGATTTTAGGGGCACACTTCTCACTATAAAAGGAGCATGTATCCCGACTTCTTCTGGGCCATATTCTTGGCGTTTTAGCTCATGTAAAGTGAGCACTAAGTTCTAGAGTTGTGATAAGCAAGCACCTTGCTTAAGCTAGCCCCTTGCTTGCTTGTTTGTTTTCTTTTAGTAGGCATATCTATGTGTGTGCACAAGCAGTTTTGCAATTCTCTACCCCTGAGTTGTTAGCATTGGTTCTCCCTCATATTGTATCCATTTGATGTAATTCTTGTCTCATTGGATAGCTATTGAAGTCTATTTTATTCTCACAAATTCTCTGGAGCATTCTTTGAGTAATCTGGGAGCAACATTCATTTTAGTGAAGTTGTGTGATTGATATCTCTCTCTATGTAGGCTTTGTTGGAAATATTTTTCATTCTGTTGTAAGGGTTGGTTCTCCTTCTCTATTTTTTCATTTGCTATGATTTTTGTGTCATTGGGTAGCTATTAGAGTGATATAAAGGTGACGCAAAGTTGAGATTCATTCTCTGTATAATCTCTGAGAAATGCGTGCTAGAGTAAAGTGAGGTCTCTGCTTGACTATCAGTTGTGAGCATTCAACTAGCTCATGTTGTAGACATTGTTTCTCTTTGTGTAAGCATCCATTTGAGGTAAAATTTGTTTTGTTGGAAAGCTCTTGGTGTCTACTATAGGCCTACAAAAGCTCACTGGAGTTCTCTGCATAAGCTCTGAGTAAGAGCACTTTTGGTGTGCAGAGGTCAAAGAAGGATACCTGTGGAGATCATTCGCGCTTCATCGTTGCTTAGGGGTTGAGATACTTCCCCCATCAGTGGTATCAGAGCATTTGGGCATCTTGGAGGTATCACATACAAGCAAGAAGACCTCTTGGAGTTGGTGGATGAAGATTTGCATCAACAAAAGCTTCTTGGAGGTAGCTCACATCAAGGGGGAGCTATTCTACTCAAAGTTTCAAGAGCACAAGGTGTCCATCTAAGGAAAGCTTTGGATTGAGGTAACCTCAGAGCCTCATTTTCATTTTACACACATTGGAGCATTAGCCAAGGGCTAGGTCAGGTATCAAAGACTAGATATGGGAGACTTAAATACTCAAATTGAAAAGCTAGACAAAGGGAACTATCAACCATGAAGATTTAGGGTCTCCAACTATCTTATGGGCAAGGGCCTTTGGGGGTTGATTAGTGGAAGTGAACCAAGACCTAGGTTGGATGAGAATCCAACCAATGACCAGAGAAGGGCCTTTAGGGAATGGAATGAAAGAGACAAGAGGGTTATCTTTATTCTTTCCCAACACATTAGCAATAGCATGATCGGCCATATCCAAGACTTGGATTCAAGCATGAAGGTATGGGAGACACTTGAAAGGCTTTATTCAACAAGCACCAAAGCAAGGAAGATCCAGCTCAGGAATGAGTTCAACAACCTTAGGAAGAGCTCAGGGAGTAGCATAAATGACTACATACTTAAGGTCAAGGAGTTATCAGATGCATTGGGATCCATTGGAAGCCACGTAGATGATGACGACCTTGTGGCTTATACTCTCAATGGTTTGAGAGATGATGAGAAGTGGAAACCCTTTACCACTTCAGTTTATGTAAGGGATAATCTTCCCGATTTTGAGCAAACTGTTGCTCTCATGGTCACCGAAGAAATTAACATAGGTGGAAGTTCAACTAAAAGCAAGGATGCACAAGTTTTCTATGTAGGTAATCAAAGGGGCAAAGGAAGACGAGGACAAGGAAGGGGCAAAGGAAGGTTTGGAGGAAGGCAAGGCCACTCAAGCAATCAAGGACATGACCAAGGCACCTCATCACAAAGAGGGAGACGAAGAAGAAGAGGAAGAGGAGGACGACATCAACAAAACAGGAATCAAGATGGCCAAGGATGTTACATATGTGGCAAGTTTGGCCACTATGCTAGAGATTGCTACCAAGGAGGAAACCAAAGGAGCTATAATCAAGGTTCTTCATACAAAGGCCAAGGTAATTATGCTTCTACAAGTTCAGAAAATGACAATCTCTTGATGATGCACATGAATGGGAATTCAAGCAAAGTAGATAACACTTGGTATATTGATAGTGGATGTAGGAACCATATGAGTTGCAATGCTTCTTGGTTTACTAATCTACATGTTCCCAAAGTAAAGGACATGTAGAAACAGGTGATGATACAGCCCATGAGATCTCCCATGTTGGAGATGTAGCTTTGGATGACAAGGAGGAAGGAAGATGTCTCAAGGATGTCTTGCATGTACCTACTATCACAAAGAACTTGGTGTCTGTTGGGCAAATGGTTGAAAGAGGCTATCAAGTAAGGTTCAACAAAGGTGGATGCTTTGTGGAGAACCCTAAGCAAGGTTACAAGGTCATAGAAAGAGGAAAGAAGCAAGGGAGACTCTTTACTTTGGAGGTAAATTCTCATTCCACACAACATGTCTACTTCACATATGGAAATCAGAGGATTTCAGAGTTGGACTTGTGGCACAAGAGGATAGGTCACATCAACATACAAAGAATGAAGGAAATGCAATTCAAGAGGCTGGTTGAAGGTCTTCCCAACTTCCAAGGACAAGGTATGAAGCATTTATGTGAATCTTGTCAACTAGGGAAGCAAGCGAGACTTCCATTCAAGAAGAGTGGCTACATAAGCCAACATCCATTGGAATTGATACATACAGATGTGTGGGGGCCAACCAAAGAGCATCCATTGGAGGTAACAAGTACTTTGTCACTTTTATAGATGATTGCACAAGGATGGTTTGGGTTTATTTCATCAAAAACAAATCAGATGTGTTTACATGTTTCAAAGCATTCAAGGCAATGGTAGAGAAGGAAACAGGTACATATATCAAGAAGCTAAGGTCCGATGGAGGGGGAGAATATTTCTCCAATGAGTTTTCTGATTTTTTAATGGATCAAGGAATCAAGAGGCAAGTAACATGCAGGTACACACCCCAACAAAATGGAGTAGCAGAGAGAAAGAATAGATACATTGCCGAGATCGCTAGAGCAATGCTTAATGAGATGAATGTACCTAACATGTTTTGGAGTGATGCAGCAAATACCGTCGTGTATCTTATGAATAGGGCTCCTACCTCAGGGATCCATGGCTTGACACCATATCAAGCCTATTATGGTAAGAAACCTGATCTTTCCCACTTGAAGATATTTGGATGTACTTGTTATGTACATGTGCCAAGTGAATTGAGGCACAAGCTACAACCAAAGGCAGAAAAGTGTGTGTTTCTAGGATATTCAAATGATCATAAAGGTTACAGGTGCTTCAACCCAAACACAAAGGACTTGAGGATATCAAGGGATGTAGCATTTGATGAGCTACTCCCTTGGTATAAGAAGTATGATTGTATGCAGGACTATGAAGAAGAAAAGCATGGACATGATGAAGAACAAATCGACCTAGAGCTAAGCGGCCCAAGGTGTTCCATCAATGAAGATAGTTCAAGCATGAACTCACCATGGAGGGGGAGATCTTCATCAAGCTATGAAGCACAATCAATCAACAAAGGCAAAGCAACATTGGTGAAGTTCGATGAAGAAGGTAATGAAGTTGAAGATGATGAAGGACACATGATGGAGAAAGAAGCCACGTCAAAGAAAGAGATCAAGTTCCCAAGGCAAAGGAGGTTTATTCCTCCAAAAGGCGAAGAAAGGAAGTCTTCTAGAGTTAAGTAAGTATCCAACTCAAAGGTTTACTTATGATTCATACATGGCAACAGATTATGCATATATGAACAAAGTAGTAGAAGATCATGAGCCCGATTGCTATGAAGATGCAAGCAGGTACACCAAATGGAAAGAGGCAATGCAAGAAGAGATCGACGCACTTGAGGAAAATCAAACATGGACTCTAGTGCCCAAGAAGGAGAACATGAAGGTAATAGGTAATAAGTGGGTGTATAAAGTAAAGAGGAATTCAAATGGATCTATTTCTAGGTTCAAAGCAAGATTGGTGGCCAAGGGTTTTGCACAAACCTATGGAGTGGACTTTGAAGAGACATTCAGCCCCGTGGCAAAGATGAGCACCATTAGGACACTCATTGCAATGGGTGCTAGCAAAGGATGGAAGCTTTTCCAATTGGATATCAAGAATGCATTTCTCAATGGAGACTTGGAAGAAGAGGTATACATGGAGCAACCACTAGGTTTTGTTCATAAAGAGTTTCCACATCATGTTTGTAGGTTGAAGAAGGCACTTTATGTCCTAAAGCAAGCTCCAAGGGCTTGGAACCAAAGATTGGTGGACTATTTAATCAAATGTGGTTACAATCAATTCAAGGCGGATCCATCTCTCTTCATCAAACAAAGACGAGAACTTGTAGTCTACATGTGTGTGTATGTAGATGATCTTATCATTATAGGTAATGATACAAAGGGCATTGAGGAGATCAAGGAAAAGCTTGGAAAGGAGTTTAGGATATCTGATCTTGGAGATCTTAGGTATTTTCTTGGCATTGAAGTTGTATACAAAGAAGAAGGTATTATGCTCATACAAAGGAAGTATATTCTAGACCTACTTGAGAGGTTTGGGATGCTACATTGCAAGCCTATTTCAAATCCCATGGAAGTTAATGTAAAGCTAAGCTCCATTGATGGAGAGCCATTAGAGGATGTAACTTTTTATCGCTCTATTGTAGGATCTTTCAATTATGCCACAATAACTAGGCCTGACATAGCATATGGAGTTGGAGTGTTATCACAATTTATGCATAGTCCAAGGACTACACACTTGCAAGCTGCAAGAAGAATGTTACGATATCTCAAGGCCACTATAAATGAAGGATTGTTCTATTCATTTGATGATGATATGCAGGTCAAAGCTTATTCTGATGCCGATTGGGCCGGTTCGAAGGAGGATAGAAGAAGTACAAGTGGTTACCTAGTCATGCTAGGTAGCAAGATCATCTCATGGATTTCAAAGAAGCAACCAACGGTGGCATTATCTTCCACAAAGGCTGAGTATAGAGCTTTGGCTCAAGTCACATGTGAGATAATGTGGATTAAGAAGTTATTTATGGAGCTTAATTTGCAGGTTGACACATATCCAATGTTTTGTGACAACATGAGTAGCATTCATCTAGCATCGAATCCTGTCTATCATGCTAGAACCAAGCATATTGAAGTGCACTATCACTTCATAAGGGAAAAGGTGATATCCAAGGAAGTTTGAATACATCATATTGGTACCAAGGACCAAGTTGCAGACATGTTTACAAAGGCTTTGGATGGGATGAAGATTTCAAAATTCAAGCAATGCATCAACATGAAGGAGCTTGGATGAGAACGAAGAATTGAAGCTTGAGGGGGAGTGTTAAAAGTCAAGCTTCAAGCTACAAGTTCGTGGGGAATCTTTTATGGACATGTGAAGCAATCAAAGGAAGCCAAAAGCCACAAGATTCCATCAAGAAAAGTCACTCAACCACTCCCCAAGTCCTCTCAACTAAGTCCTCCAAGTTAGGAGGACGATTTGGAAAGGTAGTTCCTAGATTTTAGGGGCACACTTCTCACTATAAAAGGAGCATGTATCCCGACTTCTTTTGGGCCATCTTCTTGGAGTTTTAGCTCATGTAAAGTGAGCACTAAGTTCTGGAGTTGTGATAAGCAAGCCCCTTGCTTAAGATAGCCCCTTGCTTGATTGTTTGTTTTCTTTTAGTAGGCATATCTATGTGTGTGCGCAGGCAGTGTTGCAACTCTCTACCCCTACGTTGTTAGCATTGGTTCTCCCTCATATTGTATCCGTTTGATCTAATTCTTGTCTCATTGGATAGCTATTAGAGTCTATTGTATTCTCACAAATTCTCTAGAGAATTCTCTAAGTAATATGGGAGCAACATTCATTTTAGTGAAGTTGTGTGAATGATATCTCTCTCTGTGTGTAGGCTCTGTTGGAAATATTTTGCTCTCTGTTGTAAGGGCTGGTTCTCCTTCTCTATTTATCCATTTGCTATGACTTTTGTGTTATTGGGAAGCTATTAGAGTGCTCTAAAGGTGACGCAAGTTTGAGATTCATTCTCTGTATAATCTCTGAGAAAAGCTTGCTGGAGTAAAGTGAGGTCTCTGCTTGACTAGCAGTTGTGAGCATTCAACTAGCTCATGTTGTAGACATTGTTTCTCTTTGTGTAAGCATCCATTTGAAGTAAAATTTGTTTTGTTGGAAAGATCTTGGTGTCTACTACAGGTCTACAAAAGCTCACTGGAGTTCTCTGCATAAGCTCTGAGTAAGAGCACTTTTTTGGGTGTGCAGAGGTCAAAGAAAGATACCTGTGGAGGTCATTCGCGCTTCGTCGTTGCTTAGGGGTTGAGATACTTCCCCATCACATGGACCAATGAGTCTTCTTCAAAAATAACAGATGAGGTATTATTAGGTAAGGGAGTTCCATTCTTATTTACATTTTAAAAAAAAATGATGTTTCTACTTTTGTAGCATATAATAGCGAAGTCATGCAAGCATTCCTTAGGGATTACGAACAGGAACTTCAAAATCTCCAAAGTAAAAGGGGGAAAAACAAAAGATATAGATGTAATCTCGATAATAATGAGATTACAAATATATCTTCTTTCATGGATTGGCTATATAATCGTTTGCAACACGCCAACGCAAATAATGAAAACATCTCAGATGATCAGAGAGAGTTAATGATAGGTTGTGAATGAAATGTAGTTTTATTTTTTTCATATATGTATATTAGTTTCTATTTACTAATTGAATTTCCTTTGCAGGCTCAAATGTTCACTAATATGTGGGCTTTGCCACAACATATTAGAATCAAAGCCATTGAGTCTTTACGTAAAAGAGAGGATTCTAGTATTGTTGCTTCTTTCAAGCAACTATCACGTGCTAGCTCAAAAGACACCAAACCTATAGATGGTGAACCTGGTTACCTAGGAACTATTGTGGTATCTACAAAATTTCATTTTGTACATTCAAACAGGTAGAAAGAAGTTTATATTTTTTATGATAGAGTTAGTTATTTTTTAAGCACCTAATAATGGGTTTTTGTTTTTATATATTTTGATAGGTCATTTTGAAGGTTAACTAGTTTCGAGCTGAGTATAAAGGTAGTAATTCCACATTAAGAAAGGAATTATCTAGGTTTTGGGCAATTGATTTTTCCAAGGTAATGGGATCTACTAAAGAACCATATATTCTTCCTAGGCATATTGAACAAACATTTTTTTATAAAAACCCAGATGCTCACCCTTGGTGGCAAGTCATTCATGTTCAACCTAGAGGTAGATCATTGTTTGAAGAGTTTATTGTTAAAGAGATCAAAGAAAGTCCTCTTGATGATTCAGCATCAAATACTGATACATCAACATCTGAAAGAGAAATTAGAATCATTATACGTGATAATGATACTAATCTTTTTGATGAAGAGGATAATTCTCTACATGCTTATTCTACTAATGAGGAAGTGGAATTACCAAAAATTGATTTTAATCCATCAATAGATGATGTGACTCATGAGAACATTGATTTAACAATAGAAGAAATAAATGAAATCAATAAGGATAATGAAGATGAGACTATATTGATGTCTTACCAAAATGATGGCAATAATGAAAACATATGAGCAGATTAGATAGTAAATTCTACTCTAGTTATCAATCAATAACTTGAAGCTTCTAAATGAATATCAGATAGTAGATTTTTTATTCAACTTGAATAACGATGAATCCTACTAGAGAGATGAAATCATGTTCTTCTAAGTTAGAACATGAAGTTCGGGAGTATGCCTAATTATTTCATATATAGCTTTATCTTCGAGGAGCAAATTTTTATCATATATGTATGCATATGTGTGTGTATTCATGTGTATTATATCTATACATATGTTAGTATGCATATATATGTATTTCATGTATATGTATGTGTGTGCATGTGTGTGATATATGTATACATGTGTTAGTATGCATATGTGTATATATGCATATGCATTTATGTAAAATATTCATGTTTTCATGTAATATATGCAACTGTTTATAATTTTGTACATGTATATATGTATATGTGTCTATGTGTCAATGTGTACATGTAAATATGTATGCATGTATATATGTATTTATGTGTGCATGTAGGCATGTATATGTGATGTGTACATGTATATCTGTATATGTGTCTATGTGTAAATGGGTACATATAAATATGTATGCATATATATATATATATATATATATATATATATATATATGTATATGTATATGTGTGTGTGTGTTTTTGTGTGTGCATTTAGGCATGTATGTGTGATGCATACTATATCTACTCCATTTTATATTTATGTATGTGTATCTACATGATGTACATATATCTTTATATATATTATGATCCTCGTTGATTCAAGTAGCTATATATAGAGGCATAATGTTGGGAGGAGAGACATCTCTCTAGTAGGACGTCGGAGGAATAGATGCAATGTGTACATATACTTCAATCATATGGCTAAAAGGTTGAATTAGAGTTTTTAATTTAGGGGTTTTAAAACCATAATATCAAAATTAGTGTTTTAAAATTAGGATATTTGAAATAGGATTTATTTATTTATTTATTTGTTTGTGCGTATGCATGTGTTGTGTATGTATGTGTATCTATATGTGTGTATGCATGTGTTGTGTGTGAATGTATATGCATGTGTATATGTATATATGCATGTAAATATGATTATATGAGTCTATGTGTGTGTACATATGATTATGCATGTGTATGTGTATGTGAGTATGTGTATGTGTCTATGTGTATTCATTATATGTGTGTAACTGCATGCATGTGTATGTGTGTGTAAAAATGTGCATGTATGTGTGTGTATGTATAAATATCCATGTATGTGTATATGTGTGTAAATGTGCATGTATGATGTATATGTGTGTGTATGCGTGTATTTGTACCTCTAGTCTCACTGTTTTCTCTCTCTCTCTCTCTCATATACATACATACATACATAAACACACATACTCATATCCACATATATATACATAAAAGCAATGTGTATTATGCATTATCGCGATGATGAGCCATAAGTGTCTGCATCTCTTTTAGACACCACTTATGCAACCATCCTATCCCAAACTCTGTCTCAAGTGAACTAAATACGTATTTTTTATCCCTCTCATCATGCTCACTACAAAAATAAAAAAACATCATGTAAATAAAACATATGATATTTATTTCAACTTATATGTAAAATTTATATTTACTTCAACGGTAAGTGGAGAAGGTGTAGGTAAGAGTCGCATAATGCCCACATTCTTCTCTTGAACTCCAATCCATTCCCTATGTACACAATGTTCACCTCTAGCTCTATATCACACTCTAGCCCTAAGGTGCCTATGCATGTCCTCATAGGCAACTCTGCTCTCCTATCATGATCTGGAGGTGGTATAGGTGTCCTGAAAATAGATAGATAAAAATAAATAAAAATATGTGTTATAATATCATTAAAAAAGTTTATGAAAAAAAACATACCTATGAGCAGATAGCTGTCTTCCTACATGTGGAGCCATAGAAGAGCCCTCCTTTGATCGTTGGGTAAGCATCTGGATCGTATAATCGAGCTCATGATCAGGCATCTGTGAGTACTCATGCATGATGACCCCTAGAGTATCAGACAGAACTTTTGCTCTCATAAGACTTTTTATGAGAGTGAGTTTCGCCTTTCTCTCTCTACTAGGATCCATAATACCTAACGTATAAAACAAAATGGCTTAGAAATCAATATATATACGTGTACATATGTATGCGTGTATATGTGTATGGTGTATATGTGAGTGTGTGTATGCATGTAAACATGTATGTATGCATATGCATGTGCATTATGTATGCAAATGTATGCATGTGTGTGTATGTTTGTGTGTATGCATGTAAGTATGTATGTATGCATATGCATTATGTATGCATATGTATGCATGCATGTGTATGTTTGTGTGTATGTGTCTCTATGTGTGTGTACGCATATATATGTGTGTATGTCTCTATGTGTTTGTCTATGCATATATATGTGTGTATGTGTCCATGTGTGTGCATGTATGTGTGTCTATGTGTGTGTGTGTGTTTGTGTGTATATACATGTGTATCTGTAGATATGTGTCTATGCATTTGTATGCATATGTATGCATGTGTGTGTATGTGTGTGTATATGTTTGTATGTCTATGTATGCATGTAAGTATGTATGTATGCATATGTGTGGTGTATATGTGTGTATGTCTGCGTATGCATGTAAGTATGTATGTATGCATATGCATATGCATTATGTATGCATATGCATCTGCATTATGTACGCATATGCATATGCATTATGTATGCATATGTATGCATGTATGCATATTTGTGTCTCTTTACGTGTGTGTGTGTATGTGTGTGTGTCTCTCTCTACATGTGTGTGTGTGTGTCTATGTGTGTATATGGATCTGCGTGTATATGGATCTATGTGTATGTGTGTATGCATGTAAGCATGTATGTATGCATATGTGTGTGTACGTGTGTGTGTGTGTCTATGTGTGTGTAAATTTGTGTGTATATGTGTGTGTACGTGTCTATGTGTATGTATGTGTCTATGTGTGTGTATGTGTACGCATGTGCATTATGTATGCATATGTATGCATATGTGTGTGTATGTGTCTATATGTGTGTATGTGTGTGCATGTATTTATGCATATGCATGTGCATTATGTATGCATATGTGTGTGTGTATACATGTAAGTATGTATGTATGCATATGTATATGCATTATGTATGCATATGTATGCATGTATGTGTATGTGTGTGTATGTCTATGTGCCTATGTGTGTGTGTGTGTCTATGTGTGTGTGTATATTTGTGTGTATGTGTGTGTGTTGTGTCTATGTGTGTATGCATGTGTGTCTATGTGTGTATGTGTGTATGTGTGTGTGTGTCTATGTGTGTATGTGTGTGTGTCTATGTGTGTATATACGTGTGTATCTATATATATGTGTCGGTGTGCATGTGTATGTGTGTGTGTAAATGTGTATGGATGTGTGTGTGTGTGTAAGTGTGCATGTGTCTATGAGTGTGTATGTGTTTATGTGTGTGTATGTGTCCATGTGTGTGTATGTATGTGTCTGTGTGTATGTGTATGCATGTATGTATGCATATGCATGTGCATTATGTATGCATATGTGTGTGTGTATGCATTATGTATGCATATGTGTGTGTGTATGCATTATGTATGCATATGTGTGTGTATTCCTTAAGTATGTGTATGTATGCATGTGCATTATGTATGCATATGTGTGTGTGTATGCATGTAAGTATGTATGTATGCATATGCATTTGCATTATGTATGCATATGTATGCATGTATGTGTATGTGTGTGTATGTCTCTCTATGTGTGTGTATACATATATGTGTGTGTATGTGTGTATGTGTGTGTATGTGTGTATGTGTGTATGCATGTGTATGTGTGTCTATGCATCATTATGTGTGTATGTGTATATGTGTCTATGTGTGTGTGTATATGTGTGTCTATGTGTATGTGTGTGCGTCTATGAGTGCGTATGTGTTTATGTGTGTGTATGTGTCTATGTGTGTGTATGTGTCTATGTGTGTATGTGTCTATGTGTGTATATGTATGCATATGTGTGTGTATGCATATGTGTGTGTATGCATTAAGTATGTGTATGTATGCATGTGCATTATGTATGCATATGTGTGTGTATGCATGTAAGTATGTATGTATGCATATGCATATGCATTATGTATGCATGTATGTGTATGTGTGTGTATGTCTTTCTATGTGTGTGTATGCATATATGTGTGTATGTGTGTGTGTATGTGTGTGTGTATGTGTGTATCCATGTTTATGTGTGTGTATGCATCATTATGTGTGTATGTGTCTATGTGTGTATGTGTGTGTATATGTGTGTGTATGTGTGTGTGTCTATGTGTATGTGTGTGCATCTATGAGTGTGTATGTGTTTATGTGTGTGTATGTGTGTATGTGTGTATGTGTTTATGTGTTTGTATGTGTCTATGTGTGTATGTGTATGCATGTATGTGTATGTGTATGCATGTATGTATGCATATGTGTGTGTATGTGTGTGTATGCATTATGTATGCATATGTGTGTGTATGCATTATGTATGTGTATGTATGCATGTGCATTATGTATGCATGTGAGTATGTATGTATGCATATGCATATGCATTATGTATGGATATGCATATGTATGCATGTATGCGTATGTGTATGTATGTCTCTCTATGTGTGTGTGAATGCATATATGTGTGTGTATGTGTATGTATGTGTGTATGCATGTGTATGTGTGTGTATGCATAATTATATGTGTATGTGTCTATGTGTGTATGTGTGTGTGTATATGTGTCTGTGTATGTGTGTGCGTCTATGTGTATGTGTGTGTGTCTATGAGTGTGTATGTGTCTATGTCTGTGTATGTGTCTATGTGTGTGTATGTTTCTATGTGTTTATGTGTATGCATGTATGTATGCATATTTGTGTGTATGTGTGTGTATGCATTATGTATGCATTAGGTATGCATATGTGTGTGTATGCATTATGTATGTGAATGTATGCATGTGTATTATGTATGCATATGTGTCTGTATGCATTATGTATGGGTATGTATGCATGTGCATTTTGTATGCATATGTGTGTGTATGCATGTAAGTATGTATGTATGCATATGCATTATGTATACATATGTATGCATGTATGTGTATTTGTGTGCATGTCTCTCTATGTGTGTGTATGCATATATGTGTGTGTATGTGTGTATGTGTGTATGTGTGTGTATGTGTGTATGTGTGTGTATGTGTGTGTATGTGTGTGTATGTGTGTGTGTATGTGTGTGTATGTGTGTATGCATATGTATGTGTGTGTATGCATCATTATGTGTGTATGTGTCTATGTGTGTATGTGTGTGTGTGTGTATGTGTGTGTGTATGTGTGTGTGTCTATGTGTATGTGTGTGTGTCTATGACTGTGTATGTGTTTATGTGTGTGTATGTGTCCGTATGTGTGTGTATGTGTCTATGTTTGTACATGTATGCATGTATATATGCATATGTGTGTATGCATTATGTATGCATATGTGTGTGTATGCATTATGTATGTGTATGTATGCATGTGCATTGTGTATGCATTATGTATGCATATGTGTGTGTATGCATATATGTGTGTGCATGTTTGTGTGTGTGTATGCATGTATATGTGTTTGTATGCATCATTATGTGTGTATATGTGTGTGTATATGTGTGTGTATGTGTGTGTGTGTTTATGTGTATGTGTGTGTGTCTATGTGTGTATATGTGTGTGTGTATGCATATGTATGTGTGTGTATGTGTGTGTGTTTGTGCATACCTGGCTTCAACTATAAATACTTGCTCTCTCGGACTCTCTCTCTCTCATGCTCTCTCTCTCTTGCTCTCTCTCTCTCTCTCTGTCTCTCTCTCTGTCTCTCTCTCTCTCTCTCTCTCTCTCTCTCTCTCTCTCTCTCTCTCTCTCTCTCTCTCTCTCTCTCTCTCTCTCTCTCCCTCTCTTGCTCTCTCTCTCGCATCCAAATCCCAACACAAATGTGCCGGGAGAAATCAAAAAAGTTTCTTAACATTCGAGAGCGTCACTTATGCAAAGCTCTTGAACATAGGACGTCGCTTATGCGATGCTAAAACATCGCAGCCAGTTTGTCAATGTTGCAAATATAGTCGCTAATAAGCGATGCTATTTACGACGCATACTTTTAGCATCGCATAAGCGACGCTACCATCGCTTATGCGACAAAGGCTCGTAAAAAAAAATCCAAAAACAAGACTGTCGCTTATGCGATGCTAGCGTCGCATAAGCGACAAATCCCATGGGCATCACTATGCCCCCATATTTCTTCTAGTGGGATTGAACCATCTTTTTGAAAGGAAGAACAGCGCATTTTGCCCACAAATAGACTTTACAAACATGTTTTCGAGGTGCCTCAAGTTTGGGCAAAGATGACACCATTTTAGATTTTTGTACATGTAGCCAACTAGAAAAACTCAGATGACCAAAGCATGCATGCCAAAGCTTTGCATCTGACATAGCCTCAGAATCATGTACTGCACATGTCAAATCATTTAAAGATATTTCATAGTCTATGAGATTATATAGCCCACGACACAAAATGCCAGAAGCAATAATGACGTTGCCATTTGACAGATCATGAACTGTACATCTGTAATCAACAACTGTCACAACCAAGACAGTCATTCATGTGCTCACTCTTCAATTGTTTTTAGAGGTAAGCAACACAAGCCTCATTCCTAGCTTGATACAATATGGTAAGTGTATCCCAAGCATCCTTAGCTCTTTTGCCAGAGCAAATATGAGGAATAATGGCACGTTTTGGGAAACTTGCAAGTTTTAATTTAGTAAAAAATGACCCACAAACAATTACCCTTGAAGCTAGAGCATTCATTGGCTGAACTTGAGCTTAAACTTGCCATTCTTGATTGAAACATTTGGACTTGCACGTATAGGTCTAGCACTATATGTTGCTCAAAAAAGAATACTGAAAAGATGAACTTTAGAGATCAAGACCTTCCGGGATTGCCCAAGGATTGATAGCAATTTGAGGTGTGTTCTAAGATTTTATTTGTAACCTATAGATCTTCTTTAGTCTAGCACATTTCCTAAATCTTTGGCAACATGAACTTTAACTCTTAACACAAATCTAGGCTTTGCATAGAAATGATTGCCTTACAAACCTAGGTCAATCAGTGGTGATTCTTTGGCCTTCAATGTGTATTTTGCACAAAATTTCACATTTGCATAGCTTATAACTTCAACAATGTTCTTGTTTTTTTAGTTGTGAGCATTTTGCACAAGAGTAATTGCCTTGCAAACTAAGGTAATCCTTAGCAATATCTTCAATTTTGAGGACACTGCATAAAACATATTGCTTTGCATATCACCTTCTTTCTAGGAAATCATGAGAGTGAAACGGTGCTCAAATGCAAACTTTTTCTTAAACATTTCTCTTGTATCCTCTACATCTAAGAAGGATGATATGACAGACTTCAAATTTCAAACATACCTCCTTGCATGATAATAATTGATTTGTAACTTTTGCATTTTCTTTTAGATTTTTTTAAGCTCTCCTTTGCCCCTCTTACCTCCTAAGCCACTTATTCACCTTGCATCTCAACAGGATCTATCATTTGTTAATCTCATCAATAAAACAACCATAATTAATCACTTACCACTCTTTGCACATGGGGATTGTTCTACTACCCACCTCCTTCACCACTTGGAAAACCCCCTCAATGCCGTGGAGAATACTCTTCAAAGCCTCCACAACTCAAGAGCTACTTCTCAAGCCCCCAAATGTGCCCTAAAAGGGAAGAAAAAGAAGTGGAAAGAGTGTAGAAAATAGTAGAAATGTGAAGAAGAAGAAGAAGAAGAAGAAAGAGGAGGAGGAGGAGGAGGAGAAGGAGAAGAAGCAGAAGAAGAAGAAGAAGAAGAAGAAGAAGAAGAAGAAGAAGAAGAAGAAGAAGAAGAAGAAGAAGAAGAAGAAGAAGAAGAGGAAGAAGAAGAAGAAGAAGAAGAAGAAGAAGAAGAAGAAGAAGAAGAAGAAGAAGAAGAAGAAGAAGAAGAAGAAGAAGAAGAAGAAGAAGAAGAAGAAGAAGAAGAAGAAGGAAAGTGATCTTTGATGGAAAACTCAGAAATCCTAATCCTTAAACCTAATATTTCAATATTCCTATCTATAGCATGTAAGAAGGACCAAAAGCACATGCCTCATGCATCCAAAAAGAACTCTCCTCAACAATGGCATAAAAAGTGTAAATGCTCCTATCATCGTAATCCAAGAGTGTACACAATAAGAAGAATATCATATCCACAAGAAGTTGCTTTCCTTCCTTCATTGGTAGAGAATTGTGCTCTTGAAACTTCCCACGTGATGCATCCTCCTCCCTCTATTTTCAAGCTTCCATTCCCCCAAAATCTCATGTGCATGCTTTTCTTTTCTAAAAGTTTTTTGTTTCTAAAAGCTTCTAGATGGCCTGTCTTCACATCAGTATTCCACTTTCATTTCGTATGCATATGCATAACAATACACAATCAAAACGCATTAATTCTCACATTTACATTAGCCCTTATCCACGTGTGTTGATAACCTTACCATCACCTTTCAACAAGTCTCTGTCCCATTGCAGTAGTAGGGACTTGATGACAAAGAAGTGGGAAAGGGATTCCCTTTTTAATTTGTCAATCTAAGAACAAGCTAACCTGATTGGTGCTTAGAGACTAGTGCTTCAAAAACCACACATTAATCATGCTCAAAGAATGCAACCAAGCATACTTGTGTGAATATCCCCAAGAAGTTATCATGAAGAAGTAAAATGGAACTATTAAAAGTGGGCTTTCTGACGAACACGACTTTCTGCAAACATGTAAGCTGGAAACTTGAAATGCCCATATCTCTTTCATACAAGCACCAAATCAAGTGATTCAAATGCCTTTTCCATGCCATTTTTCATGTAAATTTTAAATATGGACTTGAAATTAGCAATACAGATGTGTATATGCAGACGAGAGAGATTTGTGCTTAGAAAGCTTCATTTATGGGGTTATAGATGATGCATATGACAGAGAGTACCACTACAAAGACTTCACCATCAAGTAGAACTAACAACCAAAGATTCACAATCAACCAAGAAACACAACAACACTTCCATTAAACATGAAGAAGACATGAAACATAAGAGATGATACATGTATCATAGCCAATGGAATTCCTCTTCTCATTCTTGCAAAAGATACAAGTGCAAATGGCCTGAAATCTTTCACATTTGTGGCTTTTATACTATTTTGGAGAGAATCGTGATTTTTTTCCTAGAGAGAGTCATGATTTCTTTACAGAGTGTTTTCTATACATAAGTAAGGATTTATTTTGTCTATTTGGGGTTGGATACTCTTGGGTCACTATATTTTGGAGCTCTCATATGCATGATAGTCTAAGAACTCACTATTGGAAGCATCTTGTTAACATTTCCTCCCCCTCCTAGAACCTTTGATGTCCTCATCAAAACTTTGCAGATATATACGTCCCCAAAGGTTGTGGTTTTCTTTGCTATAGTGTATACCTACTATTATTAGTTTTTTATCTCTCTTTGTAGAGTTCCCAGAGGTGCTTGTGCTAGTCTTGCTCTTCTGTATTGATGTTATTGACTAACTCTATTAAGGCTTTCCTCTAGTTGACAGCCGCGACCGATGCGTCTACTCTATTTTGGTTCTGATATTCTATATAGGCAGCTTCATATGGGAGAATGCGTGCCTTAGGCCCCAAGGATATTCTTCAAAAACTCTCTTAGTCTATCTCAAAAAATCCTATAGTGAAGGCATCTTTGAAGGTTTGTAAGTAAATGCTTTGCATGAACATCACTCACACGTAATATGCCATGAGACACTGTTTGTCTTGCATCTCTTTGAGATAAAAAAGAAGAGTATTGGTTCCTGAATGGAAGCTCAAAAACTTCATGGTTCTGATGTTAACCTCTGAAAAGCTTTCCAAATAGGTCTTTATCATTTTTAATATATGGGTTTGTACAATGATTGTGTAGTCTTGGACTTCTTTCATATCCTCCAAAAAGGTTTCTATGACTTGTAGCATGTACGATTTGGTCGTCCAACCACGCGGAGGTCCTGTTAATTTAGCAAAATTCAACCATGTGCTAGGTATCTGTCCACTCCTTCAACGTTCCCAAAATATTGGCCAATCCCTTCGGCATGTGCATAGACAATAAGCATGGTTCAGTCTTAGACTGATTGGAGCAATTGTCCATACATGCTGACATTCTTTTTGCTTATTTAAAAAATCTCGGTGCCATCATGGGTTGACTTTATGAAAGAATTCTTCTGTTAGCACAAACTCGCTTTTTGAGTACTCCAAGAGCTGATTAGGCCTCAAATGACCATCTTATATTCCTTTATTGTTTCACGAATATACACTAAAGGCATGTTTAGGATGTCAAAATTGGACAACATCCATGGAGGTTTCTTTAGCTTTTGTAATAGGAATTGAACTAGCCTAGCTTCATATTTGTCATATAATTGTTTAAGGTATTTAATTCTACTATTTCTATCATTTATTAATGTAGAGGGTGGTAGTGTTTCCTCGTGATCTAAATCATCAAATTTGTCATTCCTTGCTTGTGAATCTCCTGCATCTATCTTTGTCTCCTGTATGGGACTTCCCCCTTCTTGTTCTATCTCCGGAGCCTCTTCTCGGATTTGAGCCTGCACTTTAGAGATTTTTGTTTCCCATAAAATGAGTTCCCTTATTTCTTTTTCCACCTTCTGTCGGCATTCCTCCATGATATGCTGAATCTGATCCTTGGCTGCTCTAAGACATATGGACAGTTCATGTGAAGCTTCACATAAGAGCTTCATCTTTTCTTCTAACTTTGCCTTCTCCTCTAGCATTGTCCTTAGTAGGGAGACTTCCCTTCTGGCTTCTACTAGTTCTCTCTCCAGCTCTACCAGCCTATCTAACTCTTGATTCTCTAGAAAATAGTACTACTATTCGGGTCGTGAATGGATAGAAGCTCATCATTTTGCTCCTTGATTTTCTTAAATGATGAGTACAAAACTGAATATTTCTTCTTTTGATTTTCTATTTCTTTATCTTTTCCAGAGTATTGGGCCTCTTTTTGCTTGAGTTCTTTTGAGAGCTCCTGAATTGTCTAGTCTCTTACCTGAGCGGCCTCTTGGCTTTCCATGCATCTCAATTCCCAATGCTTCTGTTCTCTTTTGCTATTCTCTAGCTCTTGCATACATTGCTCTTTCTCTTGTTGGAGCTTCAACACTTCCTTTTTCTTGCTTTGTAGGTACACTTTGCACTCCTCTAGTTCCTCTTCGACTATCTTCAAGGTATTCCTTCTGTGTCCAATCTCTCTATCTTTATTCTTTATTATTTCATTTAATTGACTTTCCCTTTCTTGTTGTGCTTTCTCAAACTTTTTCTTTAGGTGATCTTGGGCTATGGCTTCTTCTGTTATCTTTATTAGTTATTCTTGGAGCACTTAGTTGTCCCGGTGCAATGTCTGACTCTGTTTGAATAAATCTTTACTTTTTATTGTCTATGTCTCCACCAATTACCTTCTTTCTTCTTCCATCCTAAGACCTGCTTGTAATGCCCATTTTGCCCCTTGAGAGAATTGATCAATTCGTTGCTCGAATATGGATCTGATTTCCCATAGATCCTAGTTTCCCTCCTTCGCTTGACCTTGGGTCGAATACTGTTGTAATACTAGATTACTCCATGTTTCTGTCCTTTGTCTTTACTTCCAAGCCTTGGCTCTCTTTTTCAACCTGTTGTATTCCTATCTCCGCATGAGCTTCCTCATCATCCTTTTCTTCCGAGCCGCTCTCTTCTTCGACATTGCTTTCTTCCTAAGAGTGTTCTTCTTTTTCTTGTAGGAAATTTTCTGGTGTCTCTTCTTGCATGATTCTTGTTTATTGAGCTACACTATCGTTCTCTTCTTCCTCTTGGAATCCTATGTAAAATTCTTTTCTGGGTTTTTCCCAATGTAATTTTTGTCTTGGTATCTCATCAATACCCATGTCAGTCACACCTTGCCTTTATACTTCTTCCATGGTCACATCTAGGCCTCGGTATACCAACCCTTCTTGCTCTTACTCCTTGTATAGACAAGTGGTTAGAACCAGTGTTTCATCTTGTAATGTCTCTTTTGTTGGTTCTATTTCAAATCCCATAGACACATCAAAAAAATAATCTAGATCAACCTTTTGCTCCATTTCCCTGAGTTTTTGGATGTTGAACTCTTCCTGGGACTTTCTCGTTTCTATGGAATGCAAAAATTCTTGCAGTAGATCTTTCTCCTCCTCATCTTCTCCATCCCCTTCTTGTGTTCCTTCATTATTATCCTTGAAATGTTCCTCCAGCTCTTGCGGTTGTGGTATGCATATAAGTTGGCCATCTTCCCTAGTATACAAATCCGCCTTCCAAGAGTTTTGGTGGAGGTTCTAATAAAAAAGGCATTTGTTGCTCATATTTTCTCTTTTCCTCATCTTCCTTCAGGAACCTCTTGTTACTTTTCTCGATTAGATATTTGCAAAGATCCTCATATGCTTTGTCACTAATTTTTTTGCTTTTATTGGGAGGTATCACCTTCGCCTTCTTAGGAGGCACTAACTTCCTTTGATCTTTGGCTAGGTTTAGCTGTTCAAAAGTTATTCTTAAAACTTTTTCTTATGAAAAAGGTTGCCTCTATTTTTTATTCCAAGAAATTTTAATGAGCTTGTTCATATACCTCCTATTCTTCCTGTGTCTAGTCTGTCGCTTTGTCTGAGTAGTCATCAAGCATTTTCTGGTATTGTTTTTCATATAATCTTTTATATTCATGAACTTGCAAAAGTTAAGTATATAGCTTTTGTTTCTCTATCATTGGGGGGCATGGGGCCGGATCCGCTTGAGTTTCTCGCTAAGCTGCTATCATCTCCTCTCTAGTGGGCTCTACCATTTCGGAAGCTACCTTTCTAGGGTCTTCCTTTACTCGGATGGTCACATACTTAGTCTCCTTCTCTTGAATGTCCAACTCTTCTTGGTCTTCTTGTGGAATTGTGCTCTTCGTTCTTCCCGATGTTCTTAGCTTCTTCGTGATGTGCTCACTAACTCCCACTACTTCTCGTACCCTTTTCATGGACTTCCCTACTGTCTGTTGAGTTGTGGGCTTAAGTGTTTCCCCCTTCTCTTTTCTTCTCCCTGCTTTATTAGGGGATGTCACTTGTTTGTTGTTTGCCAATTCTTGCCTTCTGCTGAGCATGAGTTCCATGTCTTCATCCTCATCCAAAGCCGTGTATATGATTCTTTTTAGTACTTGCCCTCTGCCCAAGAATTGCTTCTCCTTCCAGTGCATTGCTGAGTCATAGATATATTTCAATACATAACTTGAAAAAATCTATTCTTTTTGAACTATCTCTATTCATAAAGGCTAAAGTCATAGCCTTGTGAGGCATGGTGTACTGCGTTATTTGTATCGAACATAAATGCTAATGGAACAGTCTTAGCGCTGTCGGGAAGATTTGCATCTTCCAATTGATGGCCCGAAAAATTAAAATATTTATTGGTGAATTCTAAACCTCTTTTATATCACTGTTGATCAGTTGTGCTAATTGGATTAACTATTTTGAAAATGTTATCAGGTATGAAGGATGAAGCAGGACATATGTTCATATTAGGGTTTACCCTAAGTACTTAATTAATGAGTATTTATATTTATACATGCTAGAAACATGGGAATATAACTCTAGTTCATATGATTTATGACAATAGGGTTCATTTAAAGGGTCTCAAAAGGTTCTAATAGGTTCATGTTAGAGTTTATTTATGTTCCAAAGGGTTAATGATAGGGCTTATTTAAATGTTAATGAGCTAATGGTAGGATTCCAAAAGGGTTTTAAGGGGTTTAGTGTGCGAGAATGAAGATTAGCCTTAGTTTGAAGGGTTGAAACAATTAATATTTAATGAAACTAATCTATAATTTAACATTGGTTAACCTACAAATTTAATTTATGGTTTAATTTGTTAATTTAATAGTGTGTATGCTTTTAAATACTAAGGTTCTAATTTATTAAACCCTTAAACTAAGATTGAATTAAATGATTTATTTAAAATAAGAAATATAGGCTAATTAAATTAAAAATGGTCAATTAAATGGATAAATAACTAGTGGTCTATATGAGTCCTAGGAAAAAGAATGGTTTATAGAAGATGTGTAACTAAAGTGATTGAAAGAGTGGTTGGAATAAATGATGCAATTAAAGGAAGTTAAAGAGAAACTTTAAAAGAATGGTGTATATGAAAATGGTTAAAAGAATGGAGTAAGTGAGTTGTGTAAATAAAGTCAATTTAAAGTGTGGTGAAAGTAAGGAGATTAAAGTGTGGTTGTAGATTAAAAGTTAAAACCAAAAGAGTGGATTAGGAAGGACTTGTGTATGTATTTAAATGTGTGTTGAGCTCAAGTTTCTCCTAATGTTTTTTGCAGGTACTGTCTCCTGCTCTTTACTTTCTTCTGTTTTTTCTTCTTTCTCATTAGACCCTCCTCGTGCTTGGGATATTGAGCCGTCATGTCCTGCTGTGTACGATGATCTTGATATGCCCCATGCTGCTGCATGAATGATTGTCCGGCCGAAAGCATGACCATGCCTATTCCGTGGCTTGGTCTGAGTCCCTGCAGTAGTGTGTGTGTATGTGCGTGTATGTGTTATGTGTGAATGTGTTATGTGTATGTGCGTGTTTGTGTTATGTGTGAATGTGTTATGTGTATGTGCGTGTATGTGTTATGTGATGTGATGTGTGTATGTATATGTGTGTGTGAAGTATATATGTGATGTGTGTATGTATGTGTTATGTGATGTGATGTGTGTATGTATGTGTGTGTATGTGATGTGATGTATGTGTGTATGTCAAGTATATATGTGATGTGTGTATGTATGTGTGATGCGTGTATGTGTGTATGTGACGTGTGTGTGTATGTGTGTATGTGTGATGTATGTGTGTGAGAGAATCTCTCCCTCCCCTCCTCTACTGCAGCGCGATAGCGCGCACAGAGAAGGAGAGAGAGAGAGAGAGTAGAGAGAGAGAGTGTGAAAGTCTCTCCCTCCCTCCCTGGCGCTGCGCACAGCAGCACGCAGAGAGAGAGAGAGAGAGAGAGAGAGAGAGAGAGAGAGAGAGAGAGAGAGAGAGAGGTAGGCGAGGAAGAGAGAGAGCAGACAGAGAGAGAGAGAGAGAGAGAGAGAGAGAGAGAGAAAGAGAGAGAGAGAGAGAGAGAGAGGTAGGCAGGCAGAGAGAGAAGGAAAGAGAGAGAGAAGGAAAGAGAGAGAGGGAGAGAGAGAGAGAGAGAGAGAGAGACTCTCCCTCCCCTCCTCTGTCAGCGCGGCAGCGCGCAGACAAAGAAGGAGAGAGAGAGAGGAGAGAGAAGGAAAGAGAGAGAGAGAGAGAGAGAGAGAGAGAGAGAGAGAGAGAGAGAGAGACTCTCCCTCCCCTCCTCTGTCAGCGCGGTAGCGTGCAGACAGAGAAGGAGAGAGAGAGAGGAGAGAGAAGGAGAGAGAGAGAGAGAGAGAGAGAGAGAGAGAGAGAGAGAGACTCTCCCTCCCCTCCTCTGTCAGCGCGGCAGCGCGCAGACAAAGAAGGAGAGAGAGAGAGAGAGAGAGAAGAGAGAAGGAAAGAGAGAGAGAGAGAGAGAGAGAGAGAGAGAGAGAGAGAGAGAGAGAGAGAAGGAAAGAGAGAGAGAGAGAGAGAGAGAGAGAGAGAGAGAGAGAGAGAGAGAGAGAGAGAGAGAGAGAGAGAGAGAGAGAGACTCTCCCTCCCCTCCTCTGTCAGCGCGGCAGTGCGCAGACAGAGAAGGAGAGAGAGAGAGGAGAGAGAAGGAAAGAGAGAGAGAGAGAGAGAGAGAGAGAGAGAGAGAGAGAGAGAGAGAGAGAGAGAGAGAGAGAAGGAAAGAGAGAGAGAGAGAGAGGAGAGACAAGGAGAGAGAGAGAGAGAGAGAGAGAGAGAGAGAGAGAGAGAGAACGATAGAGAGAGAGAGAGAACGGTAGAGAGAGAGAGAGAAAGAAAGAGTTAGGAGAGAGAAAACGATTTATATTAACATTAATCTAAATTAAATATAATTATATTAATTAATTAGTTAATATTACATTGTTTAATTAATTATATCTATTTAGTTATATTACTACATTATTTCAATTAGATATAAGTACTTTTATTAAGATATTTAAGAAATTGGTATTCTAAATACTTACTTCCAAAAGTTTAATTAGAGTTTTTTAGCATATGAGTTACTAAGTGTTATATACATTAGCATGAATATGTATGTGTATGCATGATTAATATGCATAAGCATGCATGTATGTT
This sequence comes from Ceratopteris richardii, assembly GCA_020310875.1. NCBI lineage: Eukaryota > Viridiplantae > Streptophyta > Polypodiopsida > Polypodiales > Pteridaceae > Ceratopteris > Ceratopteris richardii. The sequence goes on from CM035437.1 coordinate 107,014,959, forward strand.
AGTATGCATAAGCATGTGTATGAATGCATGTGTTTGAATGATTAATGTGTTAGCATGCATGTATAAATGTGTGTTACCATATTTATGAAAGTATATTAGTATGTATAAGATTATGTGTTAACATGTGCATTAGCAGATATTAGCATTTGAAAGCATGTATGTAAAGTACATTAGTGTGCATGAGGAATGTATGCATTAGAGTGTATGTGAATACTTTAATGTATGCATGAACATATGCATGTGTATTAAAAATGTATGAGAAGAATGTCTTTTATGTTTCTCATTAATTTCTTGTTAGATTACTAATATTCCTAATGTTTTCTGCAGTGTCGAGAAGCAGTGAAGATTAATGAGCATATGAAGAGCAAATGAAGTGCAGTGAACCTAATGTTTTTTGCAGTGTCGAGAAGCATTGAAGATTAATGAGCAATTGAAGAGCAAATGAAGTGCAGTAAACCTAATGTTTTTTGCAGAAACATTGAAGATTACAATCAATTAAAGTGAAGTGAAGACAATTGAAGTGAAGCGGCAGCCTAAAGATCCATTTAAATCTTATTTCTCATTTAGTCAACTATCCAATTGACTAGACATTTATCCAATTGTTTAGGCCTTCCAGTTGTATTAGATTTATTTTTTTTTAATGTAAAGGAAGTTCGGCAATAGCCTACTCTCCCGGACTTGAATTAAATTAAGAAACAAAGGTACAATAGAAGGGGACTAGTGCCCACGGGACCCCCCAAATCCCACAAAGCAGGGGAAGCTTGATTGAATCCTAGGTTGCATTACAGAGAAGGTTAATCACCCTCTCGTCGCCCTCGTGCGGGGCCCACTTGGGTTTAAGCTTGTTGTTGTTCAGGTGGAGAACTTGATGGTGTCTGAAGGGGGGGGACTTCTTGCTGTTGACAATCCTTTTGCCCAAGAGGAAGAGTGATTTCTCAATCGACCACTCCCTGGGGGAGTCGCCGAAGTTGAGAGCACACCTCTCCCGCCAAATTTTCCACAGGACATCCCCTCTGATGGCGTTCCAGAGTGTCGCAGAGCAGCCGATCGCTTCTCCCAAAAGGACTTGTTTCCAATTAAGCTGTTTTTGAAGTCTGATTTTCATTCCAACCGTCTGCCAGATTCTGTAGGAGTTGGGGCAAGTAAGGAAGATGTGTGGGACGTCTTCGATAGCACGGTGACAGCGTTTGCACCAAGGAGGGATCCCACAAAGTTTGTTAGCCTTGTGGTTGGTCCAAATTCCTCGATGAAGAATTTGCCATAAGAGGACAGACTTCTTAATCTCAATAAGGGGGTGCCAGATACTCATGAATTTCATGTCCCACCGAAGCCGCGTCCAAGACAGGCACCACTTCTTGTTGAGGCTGAACTGGAGGTCGGCCGTTTCTTTGATGTTCGGGATTTTGAGAAGGCTATTTCCGTTGTGCCATTTGAGACCAATCGAGTTTGGTGAATCGTGTCCCATGAGAAGGCGCATCTTGTGGCGATCCCAAGCGAGGCATCTACTTTGCAAGGTGTTCCATTCTGCGTAGGAGATGTTTATGCGAGGGTCAATATCCTCGAAGTTGATCCAGTTGTTGGTGTCATGTTTCCAGAGGTGTTTCCATTTTTTGAATCCTTTGTTCCATAGCTTCTTGGCATTTTGAATGTTCCACGACTCCACACTCCGGATGCCGTGGATCGGAAACCAGATAGAGTCGTTTTGTCTGATTCCGGCCGCCCACTTCCAGTCCTCACTAACTCTTGTGAAGCTTTTGACTTTATTCCAGCCCTTCCAAAGGGAACACACGAGATTGGATCCTTTCGGGAAGACAGGGATCGGGGAGAAAAGCAGGGTCATGATGTCAAGATTCTTCCAGTTCGGGAGCCCCGTGAGGGCCAACTCATTCTTGTTTCTGAAGATGAGCTTGGCCCACGAGGCCTCCCTATTGCACCAAGCCCTAATCATCCATTTGGCCGCCAGTTTGTTAGCCATACACCCAATGTCCAAGATACCAAGCCCCCCGCAGTCTCTGTCGCTGGTGCAGATGGCCCATTTGATTTTAGGCACCCCCCTTCTGTTATGGTCGCCCGTCCAAAGGAAATTTCTACAAATGCTGTTTAGTTTGGACAGGCCTTGCTCGTTCGGTCTCCAACAAGAAAGGAAATAGATTGTAGAAGAGAGGAGGAACGTGTTGATAACCATCGCACGCCCAGCGAGATTGATTTGCATACCTCTCCAATAGTTGAGCTTGTTTTCGAGTTTAGCCAATACCCAGTTCCATCGCTGCTCCATGGAGACGCCAAACCCCAGGGGGATTCCTAGAAGCCGAACGATTTGGCCCTGCGGTTGTATTAGATTTATTGATTCGAACCATTAGCTTATCAATTAATTTATTTAAGCAGTTTTGCAACAATATTCTTTCCCATTACTTTCATCAAGAACCATTAGCATATCAATTAATTCATTCAAACAGTTTAGCATCATATTGTTTCATTAGTTTTTCCATTACTTTCCTTGATGTCTTCTAAGTTAGTTCATGAGTCTGAGCACAGTACTATTGAAAATATTGAAAATATTGGAAATGTTCCGCCAACTCTAGACAGAACAGAACCCTCTAGCTTACCTGAAAGTTTAGTAGAAGAACCCATTATGGAAGTTTCAATCTCATATCAGGAAGTTGTTGCTATGTACGAGGCTGCCCGTCCTTATGGTCCATAGTTAGTTAAAGCTATTTACTTTTGGTAAGAAAACTTTAGTTTCAGTCATAGAATTAGGTAATTTATATTGTTTTGTCATTAGAACCCTTATTTCCTTAAGCGTTAGTCCGCTACAGACACCCTGCGTGTGCGGAATGATTTAGGCGGATGACTTGATCCACCATCTGAGCATCTCTCACAACCCGACATTGGTGAACCCGACGTGAAACAAACGGCGTTGCAGCTCAGGTATAAATTTTAAATTTTGCATTGCATATACATTCATACGATTTTACATCAGTGCAGCTGCATCTTCATCCCTGGAAGCTGTGGCATTTACGTGAGCTTGCAATCTTCTTGGTGTCGAGGGCTGGTCTGGTGACCTGAGCGCCTCCACGAAGATTGGCAAGTAGGAGAACCTCATCGTGCCACCCCTTTCATCAACAATTGAAGCACAAAACGTTTGCACCCATTTTTAGCAAACTATGTATTTAGGTTTTGATTCAAATCAATAAATGTATTGAATTTCACAGAAAGCACTGTTTTGAGCCTCATCTTCGAGCAGTTGGTATAATTTCTTTACCCTTACATTCTTGGGTGCAAAATTTTATTTAAGGTTAAATTATTGGTATAGGTTAAAGGCAACTGTTTCGTAATCATAGGTTAAGCGTTAATCATTGCTTTACTTGAAGCATATTGGCATAGTATAAACTTAACAAACTGGACTCTAACGGAATTTCAGAATTAGTAGCTGAACATAAGGAAAGAGTAACAAAAGAAGTTCAGAATATAGTTAGAATTGTTCAAGCTAGGTCAAAACAAACTTCAAAAATGGACGAGCTATTTCAAACTATGATGCACGAGACGCAAGGACAAAAAGTAGTTGAAACGTTATTAAAGGATAAAGGGAAATTTACTGGTATGAATGTTACAAATTATTTAGACACGTTTGAGGAATTAGCCAAGTTACATGGCTTGCCTGATACAAAGTGGAAATCCTATCTTGGACGACTTGCCATAGGTACAATGAAAGCTATTATGGATCTACATGACAATAAGGAATGGGATGAGTTTAGAAAAGAGCTACATAAAGAATTTTATTTAGAGGAGTATAGTCAACACAATAGAGAGGGATTTATGAAATGGATTAGTTCTCCTAAGCCTCACATTTCTTTAACTCAACTCCATGGCGAATTTATGAAAAGATTCTCTCAATTACCTGAACAGGATAGAGTTGCCCTTACCCCAGATATCATTTTATATTTCCTTAAAATCTTGACTCTAGATATAAGGGTAGAGGTTGAGCGTAGGCTTGAAGAACCGGGAAAGAAATATGGGCTTACAGATGACTGGGGTGTAGTGAAAACTGTAGTTGAGGCGGTTGCTCACATGAACCAACGTAAAATACTCCTTTATGATTCGATGTCTCAACCATCTTCCAGTTTTCCTCCGATTCAGGCAACTAGGAATACACATATAGATTCAAAAGCTGAGCCTACAACATCCACATCTAGAGTACCAACCGAGTTACAATTTGAGATTTTGTTTAACAAGTTGGACAATATGATGCATATGCACGAGAATATGTCTAAAGAGGTAGCGGCTTTGCAGAATGTGGTGTATGCTTTAAACCTTCAAGATAAACCTGCAATACAAGCTCATCCGACTATTTATCCTCAACCAGTAAATGCTCCAAATCCACCATTAGTAGCTCTGAATCATCCATTAGTACCTCCTAATCCACCTTTTATACCTCCTAATCCTCTAGTTGTACCCCAACCAATTCCTCAACCAATTCCTCAAGCATTTAACCAAAGAAATTTCAATGAAAGGAGAAATGCCAATGTGAGGAGATGTATCTGGTGCGATGCCACATATCATTTGACTTACACATGTGAAGCATTGAAAGATGCAAAAGAGAAAAGACTTGTAATTGATATTGACAAGCGATTGTGCGACTATAGAACACATTTACCCTTAGCTGCCAATTGGGGAAAGGGAGGGATGCAGAAGCTGTATGAAAACCTTTCTAAGTCTTCGAAATCTGCTTCTGCTGTTAAACTAGAATATGTTGATAGTGACTCTGATTCCGAACAAACAAGGGAAACGAGGAACTACTCAATTGAAGCTTTGATAAAGGCGAGAGATGATATTATGCAGAAAACTGCGTGGAACTCTCCTGTTGATCAATTCTCGATATATTCGCATATTGCGAATGTTGAAGAGAAAAGAAAGAGGGATGATGAGCAAGATACAAATGATTCAGGTAGACGAATGACTAGAAGTAAGATGAGAGATGAGCCGAAGCCTAAGAAAGTTCAGTTTGAACAAGGCGAAAGTTCTAAAACAAATGAGGAGCGAAGAAAAGAAATTAGGGAGGGTAAACAACCTGTGTTTAGTGAGCCAATTCAAACATCAGAAAAAGTAGAGCAAATTCCTAGAACTGAAACAAAACCTGAAGAGAAACCAGAAAAGAAACCAAAACGAGTACCGAAAGCTATTTTATTTCTGAACTTGAACAAAAAGTTGATTCGAAAGAAATATTGTATGACATCTTATTAAAAAGTGTAGTAACAATGACTTTAGAACAAATCTTCTCAATAGCAAAAATTGAATTTAAGGAAAATTTTATTAAACTAATTAAAAGGAAGAGATTCCCTCTGTCACAAGAGGTAGAGATGCAAGATGTTGCCGAAGTAACTCACTTGATTCATGAATCTCTTTCTTTAGATTCAGAGGATGAAGAAGATAATACCTGTAATGTGAACAAAAATTTCTTAGGGCCGATTCTACCAGATGACGAAACAAAAAACTTAGAGAGTGATTTTAGAAAAAGTTTTTGGGCGAGAGGCACACCGGAGATTAAAGTTAACTTAGGAGATCAGAAGAGATCATATTCTGCTTTAGCCCTAATTGACTCTGGGTCTGAAATCAATGTGATTTCGAAAGGATTATATGATAAGTTTAAATGGCCTATTGATAAAAATCACGGCTGGATAATGCGAACCGCGGACAATGGTTGTGGATCACTCCTAGGAGCATGTGCCAACATACCTCTAATGATAGGTGGAATCTCTGAGACATTCCACTTTTTCATTCAGGACAACTGCTCTTATGAAATTATCTTAGGTCAACCATTTATATGTGAAGCCAGAATGGAGACTAAAGTAATAGATGACGGCTCAGCATACGCAAGAATTAGATCTAAAGATGATCTACAATCGCTCCAAGTTATGATAGTCAGCCCAAACCATGTACGAAATAGGGAGCAAATTAGGAAGACGCCCATCCGTTCTCATGAAAAGATACGCGAAGATCATATGCCTCTTCGAGAGTTTGGAACTTATTATGATCAAAATTTTGCCTAGATGCCACTGTTGAGCGAGACAATGGTGGTTCTTGGTTTGATGTCTCGCACCCATCTGTAGATACTTTAGATAGTTTTTCTTTATATTTCCCTTCATCATATTTGCAATTCAGTCATTATAAACAAATTCCTAAAAAAATTATAAAACATTATGAAAAATTTTATAAAGAGAAAGGATTCATTTCATCTGATGAACACATTGAAACCGTAATTGAAACTTTATCTTCAAACTCATTGATTGAAGAACTTCAAAATATTTTGCATGAAAAAGAAAATTTTAGATTTGTACTTTTAAATTCTATTGAAGAATATGATTTGATTATTAAATTTGTCATGAGTAATGAAAAGGAAGCAAAAGTAAATACAAAATACAAAACCGTTGATAAAAAAATTAAACCGATTGCCCAATCGTTACCACGAGAGAGTGAAGAGAAGTTTAGGCAAGTTACCAATGATCCTTATTTAAGAGAGCGCACAAATATAGGTCATACCTTCATAGAAGAAACTTTAAAGCTAATCAAGATAGGAAATGATGAAAATTTTTAGTTACCCGAGGAACGTGAACTATTTCAAAGAGTGATTAGAAAGCATGGAAAGGCATTTTCTTTATATTCCCATGAGATAGGTTGTGCAGAACCACAAATTGTACCACCAATGATCATCTTTACAGTGCCTCACATTCCATGGAATCTTCGACCCATACCTGTTCCGAAATCCCATTTACCAGAGTTAATGCGGCTTCTTAAGGAAAAGATTCACATGCGAATTTTAGAGCCATCGTCTGCACCCTACTCAAATAGGTGGTTTACTGTTCCAAAGAAAAATGGCAAGTTACGGTTCATTCAAGATTTACAACCTGTTAACAAGCTTACTATTAGGAATGTAGGTACTGGGCCCATTGTAGGAGAATTCGCTGAAGCCTTCGCTGGTCATGCCATTTACTCAATGGGAGACTTGTATTCTGGCTACGATCAATTTCAGCTTGCTATTGAAAGTAGAGACATTACGACCATGAAAACTCCTTTAGGCTTAGTTCGCATGTGAACTTTGCCGCAAGGAGCTACTAATTCAGTAGCGCATATGATGAACGCCATGAATTCAGTATTACATGACTTCATTCCTAATATAGCCATGCCATTTATTGATGACATTCCTATTAAAGGATGTATTGAGAATGCGAAAGATGAAACTTTAGATTCCTCTAGCTGCAGGAAGTTTGTAGTAGATCATATCTCTGACTATGAAAGGATTTTCCAGAGATTTGAAGAGGTTGGTCTTACATTCTCTATTGAGAAATCTGTTTTTGGTGTCAATGAGGTACTTATAGTTGGGCATTTATGTGGACATTACGGTCGGAGGCCATATCCACCTAAAGTCGACGCTATAAACAAGATTTCTGAAACCTGTAGTAATATTAGTGAGGTAAGACGATTCCTTGGTGCTTGTGTGTTTTATGCCATCTGGATCCCACACTATGCACATGTTGCAAACTGTCTTTATGCTTTACTAAGGAAGAATCGAAAGTTTCTTTGGACTGAAGAACACTCAAAAGCTATGAAAAAGTTAAAGAAATTACTTCTTGAAGCTCCTATTTTAAAGCGAGTAGATTATACTGATCAAAAGCCTATCATTTTAACTGTTGATACGAGCCCTATAGGAATAGGATGGGTTATTGGTCAGGACGATGAAGAGGGCAATAGGTATGCTGTGAGATTTGGAGCAAAGATTTTACACGATACGCAAAGAAATTATCCACAAATTAAACGAGAACTATGGGGTTTAGTCACGGAATTAAAATCCGATAAAGAATATTTTATAGGTGCAAATGTAATAGTTGAGACAGATTGTCTACCTCTGATTGGAATGATTACAAATTGTTCATCACCCGACATTGCCATGCTTAGATGGATTTCATACATCAAGTTTATAAATCCTGTTTTGATACATATTGCAGGTAAATCTAATCCTGTGGCTGATATGCTTTCTCGAGCTAGATTTGATAATGAGAAAGAAACAGAATTAGAAATAAATGCAATTAATTATGATTCTAAAGCATATGCATATCAACAGTTTAATATTGAAGAATATGAAGGAGAGTGGCAGGATATTGGAAAGTATTTAAGTACATTGGTTAGGGCACCTTCATGGTCTTCAAATAGATTTCGGAATATTAGGAAAAGAGCTTATAACTTTTTTCTGAAAGAAGGTTTAATTGGAGACATGCTAGGGGAAAAATTAGATTGCCACAACGAGTACTAGGTACTAAGGATCTTCAGTTACAAGTCATGAAGAGTATGCATGATACTTTATGGGCAGGACATAAAGGTTTTGTAGCTACGTATGAAAAAATTAGAGAAGGATACTAGTGGCCAGGGATTTATGTTACTGTTAAAAATTATGTGAATTCATGTGACGTATGTCAGATTCATTCCTCATTCAAACATAGGGATCCGTTGCATCCTACCTATCCACCATGCATCCATTATAAATGGGTTGTAGACTTAGTTACCATGCCCAAAGGTATCAATAAGATGAGATATATAGTCTTGGCACGTGAAGATCTTACGAATCATTTCAGGATTTGGTTATGTAGAAAACGTAGTGGCTGATAGGGGAGAGTTAGATGCACAGGAGGCTAGAGAATTCTTTGCTAGGCATGGAATTCGCTTAGCCCTTACTACTGCTTACAACCCTGAAGCTAATGGGAAGATTGAGCGAGGGCATTCTCCTATTATTAAAGCAATTTCCAAAGCTCGTAATGGAGAAATTAAGAATTGGCCAACTTATCTGCCATTTGCGTTGCTGATAGAATGACCTGCACTAGAACAACGGGGTATATGCCGGCAGAGTTGATGTATTGCCAGAAACCAATATTCCCTGTGCATACACAAATTGTTACTTGGACTACTTTATCATGGGAAGATAATCTGTCGACAGAAGATTTATTAGCTCTGCGAATCCAGCAGTTAGAGCAAGGGAATGAACGTTTAAAAGAGGCTATAGTTAAACTAAAAGATTCTCGACTAAAAAATAAGAAGTATTTTGATAAATCACATAGGTTAAGGCCAAAGCCGGTTCAAGTTAATGATTGGGTTTTACTGTATGATAGTACGTTTGATTCTCAGTATGATGCCCGTAGGAAACTTAAAAGACGTTGGTTTGGACCTTATGTGGTAGTCAAAACCTATGATAATGGAACATATGCCTTACGGGAATTAGATGGCACGCCTCTTAAAAACTTAATTGTTGGCAAAAGAATTAAATTATTTAAACAAAGAGATGATGAGATGTATGAAGTAATGCTTGATGATGAGCATGATTAATTATGTATGAATGAATTTCTTTAGTGTGGGTTTCTTTTGCAGGAAAACCAAGAGAAGATTTGAATATGAAATTTAATAATTTTGTGTGTCTAGCTGTTGCTGGTTGAGTTCTAACAAGTCTTTGAAGAACAAATTAAGATGCATAAAGATGAGCAGATTAAAGATGAAGCAGATTGAAGATAAAATTGATCTTAGGTTGTATTTTTCTTTGTCTTAAAATTTTGTTTTACGTATTTTATTTGCATTCATATAAAACTAATTGATAAAATCTGGAATGAAGAATATTAATTTATAAAGGACTCTATTTAACCATATTAGGAAAATAGACATAATTTATATTTCTACATTTATAGATTAAGTGAGATTTGTTAAAAATAGAAGGATTTGTAGTTCATTTAGATAACGAAAGTAGTTGTATATATGTAGGAGCATATTGTTGCATGATACATATCTGTGAAAACCTAGATCTTTCTTGTCCATGCAGCTAGATCCTTAGCTCGGATTAAGGGGTTAAGCCTTTCCCCTTTAAAACAAAAAAGTAGCGAAAAAAAAAAAAGAATATTGACATGGAAGTTATACCTTCTTCCACCCCAAAAAGGTATTTACATTTATTATCGATATGAAGTTTACATCATATTTATATGAAGAAACTAGTTGTGAAAAAACACATCTAGTGATTAAAATTGGGTATACAAGGCGGCTGTCTGTCCAAGTAGATTTAGTAGATTTCTTTGGCATGATTGATTGCTCATATGTGAATGCATAAATATGACGAAACCTGCATTTGGATGAATGAAAATGAATTCTGTTTTATACTAATCTTTACATAGTTTATAAATGGATAAAATATAAACTAATGTTTGTTGACTGAAAAGGTTAATAGTTTACCTTTATACTTTAATATGTTTTCATTGCCAGATGTAATTGAAATAAACTTCATGTGCATGTTGAAAAGATTTAAAATTTGATAAGATTAAATATATTTAAAAAAGAATTGATGCTGTTCTATGATTTAATTTCAGGATAATCATTGAAAATGCTGCTTCCCTTAATCTGCAAGTTGGCCCATCGGGACGATGTGCAAGTTTGGTGGCAGTGGATGTCAGGAAGATTTGCATCTTCCAATTGATGGCCCGAAAAATTAAAATATTTATTGGTGAATTCTAAACCTCTTTTATATCACTGTTGATCAGTTGTGCTAATTGGATTAACTATTTTGAAAATGTTATCAGGTATGAAGGATGAAGCAGGACATATGTTCATATTAGGGTTTATCCTAAGTACTTAATTAATGAGTATTTATATTTATACATGCTAGAAACATGGGTATATAACTCTAGTTCATATGATTTATGACAATAGGGTTCATTTAAAGGGTCTCAAAAGGTTCTAATAGGTTCATGTTAGAGTTTATTTATGTTCCAAAGGGTTAATGATAGGGTTTATTTAAATGTTAATGAGCTAATGGTAGGATTCCAAAAGGGTTTTAAGGGGTTTAATGTGCAAGAATGAAGATTAGCCTTAGTTTGAAGGGTTGAAACAATTAATATTTAATGAAAGTAATCTATAATTTAACATTGGTTAACCTACAAATTTAATTTATGGTTTAATTTATTAATTTAATAGTGTGTATGCTTTTAAATACTAAGGTTCTAATTTATTAAACCCTTAAACTCAGATTGAATTAAATGATTTATTTAAAATAAGAAATATAGGCTAATTAAATTAAAAATGGTAAATTAAATGGATAAATAACTAGTGGTCTATATGAGTACTAGGAAAAAGAATGGTTTATAGAAGATGTGTAACTAAAGTGATTGAAAGAGTGGTTGGAATAAATGATGCAATTAAAGGAAGTTAAAGAGAAACTTTAAAAGAATGGTGTATATGAAAATGGTTAATAGAATGGAGTAAGTGAGTTGTGTAAATAAAGTCAATTTAAAGTGTGGTGAAAGTAAGGAGATTAAAGTGTGGTTGTAGATTAAAAGTTAAAACCAAAAGAGTGGATTAGGAAGGACTTGTGTATGTATTTAAATGTGTGTTGAGCTCAAGTTTCTCCTAATGTTTTTTGCAGGTACTCTCTCCTGCTCTTTACTTTCTTCTGTTTTTCCTTCTTTCTCATTAGACCCTCCTCGTGCTCGGGATATTGAGCCGTCATGTCCTGCTGTGTACGATGATCTTGATATGCCCCATGCTGCTGCATGAATGATTGTCCTGCCGAAAGCATGACCATGCCTATTCCGTGGCTTGGTCCGAGTCCCTGCAGTAGTGTGTGTGTATGTGCGTGTATGTGTTATGTGTGAATGTGTTATGTGTATGTGCGTGTTTGTGTTATGTGTGAATGTGTTATGTGTATGTGTGTGTATGTGTTATGTGATGTGATGTGTGTATGTATGTGTGTGTGTGAAGTATATATGTGATGTGTGTATGTATGTGTCATGTGATGTGATGTGTATACGTATGTGTGTGTGTGTGAAGTGTGTGTATGTGATGTGATGTATGTGTGTATGTGAAGTATATATGTGATGTGTGTATGTATGTGTGATGTGTGTATGTGTGTATGTGACGTGTGTGTGTATGTGTGTATGTGTGATGTATGTGTGTGAGAGAATCTCTCCCTCCCCTCCTCTGCTGCAGCGCGACAACGCGCACAGAGAGAGAGAGAGAGAGTAGAGAGAGAGTAGAGAGAGAGAGTGAAAGTCTCTCCCTCCCTCCCTGGCGCTGCACGTAGCAGCGCGTAGAGAGAGAGAGAGAGAGAGAGAGAGAGAGAGAGAGAGAGAGAGAGAGAGAGAGAGAGAGAGAGAGAGGTAGGCGGGGAAGAGAGAGAGCAGATAGAGAGAGAGAGAGAGAGAGAGAGAGAGAGAGAGAGAGAGAGAGAGAGAGAGAGAGGTAGGTAGGTAGAGAGAGAATGGGCAGAGAGAGAGAGAAAGAGAGAGAGAGAGAGAGAGGTAGGCAAGCAGAGAGAGAAGGAAAGAGAGAGAGGAAGAGAGAGAGAGAGAGAGAGAGAGAGAGAGAGAGAGAGAGAGAGAGACTCTCCCTCCCCTCCTTTGTCAGCGCGGCAGCGCGCAGACAGAGAAGGAGAGAGAGAGAGGAGAGACAAGGAAAGAGAGAGAGAGAGAGAGAGAGAGAGAGAGAGAGACTCTCCCTCCCCTCCTCTATCAGCGCGGCAGCGCGCAGACAGAAAAGGAGAGCGAGAGAGGAGAGAGAAGGAGAGAGAGAGAGAGAGAGAGAGAGAGAGAGAGAGAGAGAGAGAGACTCTCCCTCCCCTCCTCTGTCAGCGCGGCAGCGCGCAGACAGAGAAGGAGAGAGAGAGAGAGAGGAGAGAGAAGGAAAGAGAGAGAGAGAGAGAGAGAGAGAGAGAAGGAAAGAGAGAGAGAGAGAGAGAGAGAGAGAGAGAGAGAGAGAGACTCTCCCTCCCCTCCTCTGTCAGCGCGGCAGCGCGCAGACAGAGAAGGAGAGAGAGAGAGGAGAGAGAAGGAAAGAGAGAGAGAGAGAGAGAGAGAGAGAGAGAGAGAGAGAGAGAGAGAGAGAGAGAGAGAGAGAGAGAGAGAGAGAAGGAAAGAGAGAGAGAGAGAGAGGAGAGAGAAGTAGAGAGAGAGAGAGAGAGAGAGAGAGAGAGAGAGAGGAGAGAGAAGGAGAGAGAGAGAGAGAGAGAGAGAGAGAGAGAGAGAGAGAGAGAGAGAGAGAGAGAGAGAGAGAGAGAGAGAACGGTAGAGAGAGAGAGAGAACGGTAGAGAGAGAGAGAGAAAGAAAGAGTTAGGAGAGAGAAAACGATTTATATTAATATTAATCTAAATTAAATATAATTATATTAATTAGTTAGTTAATATTACATTGTTTAATTAAATATATCTATTTAGTTATATTACTACATTATTTCAATTAGATATAAGTACTTTTATTAAGATATTTAAGAAATTGGTATTCTAAATACTTACTTCCAAAAGTTTAATTAGAGTTTTTTAGCATATGAGTTACTAAGTGTTATATACATTAGCATGAATATGTATGTGTATGCATGATTAATATGCATAAGCATGCATGTTTGTTAGTATGCATAAGCATGTGTATGAATGCATGTGTTTGAATGATTAATGTGTTAGCATGCATGTATAAATGTGTGTTACCATATTTATGAAAGTATATTAGTATGTATAAGATTATGTGTTAACATGTGCATTAGCAGATATTAGCATTTGAAAGCATGTATGTAAAGTACATTAGTGTGCATGAGGAATGTATACATTAGAGTGTATGTGAATACTTTAATGTATGCATGAACATATGCATGTGTATTAAAAATGTATGAGAAGAATGTCTTTTATGTTTCTCATTAATTTCTTGTTAGATTACTAATATTCCTAATGTTTTTTGCAGTGTCGAGAAGCATTGAAGATTAATGAGCAATTGAAGAGCAAATGAAGTGCAGTGAACCTAATGTTTTTTGCAACGTCGAGAAGCATTGAAGATTAATGAGCAATTGAAGAGCAAATGAAGTACAATGAACCTAATGTTTTTTGCAGAAACATTGAAGATTACAATCAATTAAAGTGAAGTGAAGACAATTGAAGTGAAGCGGCAGCCTAAAGATCCATTTAAATCTTATTTTTCATTTAGTCAACTATCCAATTGACTAGACATTTATCCAATTGTTTAGGCCTTCCAGTTGTATTAGATTTATTGATTCGAACCATTAGCTTATCAATTAATTTATTTAAGCAGTTTTGCAACAATATTCTTTCCCATTACTTTCATCAAGAACCATTAGCATATCAATTAATTCATTCAAACAGTTTAGCATCATATTGTTTCATTAGTTTTTCCATTACTTTCCTTGATGTCTTCTAAGTTAGTTCATGAGTCTGAGCACAATACTATTGAAAATATTGAAAATATTGGAAATGTTCCGCCAACTCTAGACAGACCAGAACCCTCTAGCTTACCTGAAAGTTTAGTAGAAGAACCCATTATGGAAGTTTCAATCTCATATCAGGAAGTTGTTGCTATGTACGAGGCTGCCCGTCCTTACGGTCCATAGCTAGTTAAAACTATTTACTTTTGGTAAGAAAACTTTAGTTTCAGTCATAGAATTAGGTAATTTATATTGTTTTGTCATTAGAACCCTTATTTCCTTAAGCCTGAGTCCGCTACAGACACCCTGTGTGTGCCGAACGATTTAGGCGGATGACTTGATCCACCATCCGAGCATCTCTCACGACCCGACAGCGCCATGTTTAATACCTCTGAGTCGAAGTCTCAGAATTTCTTGATTTCTTTGTATCGATCCATTCCTTTCCTAATATCATTCAAATTATATGTTTTCCCTTCCTCAATCTTTAGGGTTTCCCTTACCAAAGCTTGATCAATTCTGATGGTCTTCAATTCTCTTATGAAATCAGGCACCTGACATTTCAAGTACTCTTGAGGTTCACTCTCTTTCCAGGTATGTCTTTCCATAGTCTCCATAGCTGAGATACATCTAGGGATGCTACCATGATGAGGTCTAAATCCAAAAATCCCTAGATTCTTGCTTCTCTCCAAATCTCCTTTATGTCCTCATGTCTCTGTAGCTTTGTTATGTCCAGTGTAACTACATTGAATTTGGCTCCTCCGAGTTGCAACATGTACACATAGCTGGCCATTCTCATCAAGTTTTGCTTGGCCTTCTCATCTCTTTCTCCTGCATCAAGGAACCAATGTCCCTTGGATTGGGCTATGGACACCTTTTTAAGCATCTGTTCAGCCATCTATCAAAGTCAACAGCCTGAGTTTGATATTACAAGCACATCATTAGCACACTTAACATATAAGGTTCTTTCAATTGGACTATTCTCAAAACCATGTGCAATCGAATAGGGATGTATCTTTTCATACCAAGCACTTAGTGCTTGATTTAAACCATATAATGCCTTCTTTAACCTGTGCAATTGGTTTTCATGCCCTTTCTCCACAAAGCCACGAGGCTGAAAAACATACACTTCTTCATGCAAGTCACCATTCAGAAATGTTGTTTTAATGTCCAACGGATGTGAATTCCAACCATGATGAGCTGCAAGTGCACAAATGCTACAAACAGCAGCCATTCAGCAAGTAGGAGCAAACGTTTCATCAAAATCAATGCCTCTTTCCTAAACATTACCCTTTGCAAGAAGCCTAGCCTTATACTCGTCAAGTATTCCATCAGGTTTACACTTTATCTTGTATACCCACTTAGTGCCAATGGCCTTCTTTGTTGGTGCAAATACCAAGCCTACACATTTGGCTAGAGTTTATGTACAATTAAAGTTCCATAAGAACTATTGCTAGGAAGCTTTTATCTTTTACTACTTGTAAAAGTCAATTTGACTTGGAAGAATATTTGCAATCACCACTAAACTCGTGGAGTTCGTTAGTTGGAAAAATCACGACTCTGCTTGAGAGAATATCTCCTAGATTGGATGAACACTTTTAGTGAGAGCCAGTGGAGAATTCAAATTCAAATTTCAAATGTATCATGATGTAAGCCTTACTCTCTTACAATGTGGTCAAGGAGAACTCGAAAAATGGAGTCACTTATACCGCGAGTTTTTTCAGCCATCTCATTTTCATTAGGATTTGATTATCATGCCTATGATCTTGTACGACATTGTGTTCTAATACAATAGATTAATACTTCTCATCTATGGTCTCTCTATCATTGTTACTCAGAATAGTCATTTTGTATTGCTCATATTTCAATCATTCCTTCACCATTTTCAAATTTCTATAGCTTGTTGGAATCCAATCGAAATCCTCTAAATGCTCACAAATTTTGAAGATAATCCATTCAGCCAATATGAAGAAAAGCATATCAAAGCACTCACTGGTCAAACTCTGTAGAGATCCTAAAAAATATGGGTTAAATTGATTGCTCTCTGTATAGTGCATCATTTTAAGTGATTCAACTTGGAATCATTGGCTTATTAAGCTAATTTGATACCTCTAAATAGAAGTGTTCTAATTCCTACTGTACTGGAAGCACTGAGCATAACAAGCAATAGGTGTGTGAACAAAAGTAGAAGGTTTTCATTGATCCTTGAACTTGGAAGTAGTTTGTTTTGGTTCTATCATTTCTCACATCATTTCCAAAGTACATAGGCACTTGTTTAGTTTCATTGGAAAGCTAAGAGGGCCTACAAGTCAACTCTAAAGCAAGAAGGGGCTGGTACGAAGCAAGATTTGCTAGTACCTACTCATTTCTTGGAGCATCCATCCATCTTTCCCAACATTGGTATCAAAGCAAAGCTAAGGTAAAATGGGAGATGGTTTTCCTTCTTTCATTGATAAATTTGACAAGAACAACTATTAAGCATGGTCCTTGAAGATGAAGACATACTTGCAAGGAAGGAGCCCCTTTGGATACATCTTTGGAGATCAGGAGATGCCCATTTTGAGAAGCAAAGGACAACCTACAAGAGAGGAGCATGAAAGACTCAATACATAGTGTGCCAAAGATGCATTAGCAAGGTCATGCTTACTTAACTCAATCTCTGATTTTCTTCTTCCACATATTAGGAACTGTAAGACATCATAAGAGACTTGGGAAATATTGTGTTCCTATTTCTCTTCCAACACAAGGGCTAGGAAGAACCAATTTTGGATTGAGTTTACCACTCAAAGAAAGCAACCCAAGCAAGGCATCTCAGAGTATGTGACCAAAGTCAAGGCTATAGCTGATCAATTGGCAAGCATAGGAGAAGAAATTAAAGAGGTGCAGATTTTAAGACAGGTAATCAATGGTATTAAGGCAGATGATAAATGGGAGAGCTTCACAACTGTCATGGACTTGTACATGGACATGCAGATTCTAGACCTTACCACGCTCATGGAACAGCTCTTCACCCATGAAGCCAAGCCCAACAAGAATGGAGATTTGTCAAGAGGTAATAGCTCTTCTGCCCTATACACTGATAAAAGTAAGTTCAAAGACAAAGGGAAGACCAAGAAGATTGAGGATGAAGGAGCTACCTCCCAAGCCAACTATGCAGGAAGAGGTAGAACGTCAAGAGGAAGGGGCAGAGGAGGTAAGCAAGGAGGGGGAGACCTTATAACTCCTCACCATGTAATATTTATGAATGATAAAATCATATCGCAGATGAGTGTTATAGAAACTTCAAGGATCAGAGAGGTAGAGGATTTCAAAGAGGTGGATATACACAATCAAGAGGAAGATTCAATCACCATCAAGGTTACAATAACAACTACAATGACAACTACAATAACAGCTACCAAGGAGGCTACAAATTAAGGAAAGACTACAAGAACTATACAAAGGAGCAAGAGGATTCTCTTCTGATTATGAATATGACCTCAAAACTAGGTATAAATGATGCCCATCTCTTCTACATTGACTCAGGATGCTCAAACCATGTGGCATGCAATGTAACTCTTCTCTCTGACCTTGAGGAACCAAAGGGTAAGCATCAGGTACAAAGAGGTGATGACACCAAGCACTCAGTGATTAAAGTAGGAAATGTTAAGACCTCTGATGAAAATAGAAATCTGTTGAGCAGGGTTCTATATGTAGAACTTGAAGATACAAGGAATATTGCACTCTATAGCTACAAAGATCAAACACTATCAGAGCTTGAAATTTGGCATAAGAGATTAGGATATATTGGTGAGAGAACTCTAAAACAAATATATAGAGATCAATGTGTGCTTAGGATACCTAATGTATCCAAGCAACACATGATCTATAAATGTGGTGCTTGTCAGTTTGGAAAATCTCACAAGTTACCCTTCTCAAGGAAAGGCTACATGCATGAGGACTACATAGAGCTTGTCCATACACATGTATGGGGACCAAGTAAGAATTCCTCATATTTTGGATCAAGGTATTATCTATCTTTCATTGATGATTTCAGTAGGTGGACTATATTATATTTTATGAAGCACAAAGATGAAGTATTCAGTTGCTTTAAAAAATATCTTGCACTTGTTGAGAACCAAACAGGAAGAAGCCTTAAGATACTAAGGTCAGATGGAGGAGGTGAGTACTTCTCAAATGAGTTTGATACATTCTTGCAGGATAGAGGAATCAAGAGAGAAATCCCTTGAGCTAAAACATGTAGGTCAATGTTAAATAAAAAAAATTACCTAACTACCTATGGGTAGAAAGTTATCTATTGCCACTTAGCTTGTAAAGAGGTTGCCATCCAAATCCCTTGATGGGATGATCCCATATGAAGCATGGCATGGTAGAATTCCTTCACTTAATCATTACAAGATCTTTGGATGTGTTGCTTATGTACATATCCCTTCTCAAATAAGAGATAAGCTAGATCCTAAGGCAGAAACGTGCATCTTCATAGGGTATGACTTGAATAAAAAATGATACAGATTCTACAATCCATCCAACAAAGGATTTATGGTCAGTAGAGATGTTGTCTTTGATGAGAATGACTCTTGGTTTGAAAGTGAATGTAGGAAAGTAAAATTACCTTATGACTTGGAAGAGGAGTTTCCAAGCCTCACTAAAGAGGAACCTAATCAAGTTGAAGACATCAGCTCAGATGATGACGACATAATCAAATTAGAAGAATTCAAGGAATGGAAGTCCAAAGGCAAAGTCAAGATGAAGAAATTGGAAGATATGCCTGAAGCATCCAACCAAGCAACCAGAAGATCACAAAGGGAGAGCAAGAAGCTAATTAGATATGGGTATGACACTTCCTTAGTTACTGAGCACTCTGTTTATCTTGCAAAAGACTTGTCATTTGAAGAACCATCATCATATGAAGAGGCAAAGACCAAGGCAGAATAGAAGGAAGCTATGTATGAGGAAATTGAAGCACTCAAGGAGAATGATACTTGGAAGCTAGTGGCAAAGAAGGAGTCTATGAAGGTTATTGGTTCTAGATGGATCTATAAGATCAAGAGGAATTCTGATGGATCCATAAGCAGGTACAAAGCTAGACTTGTGGCTAAGGATTTTGCACAAACCTAAGGAGCTGATTATGAAGAAACCTTCTCACCTATGGCCAAGATGCCAACCATCAGGGTATTGGTAGCTCCATCAAAGAATTAGAACATGTATGAATTGGATGTAAAAAATGAATTTCTAAATGGCTAGATTTCAGAGGAGGTGTACATGTTTCAACCTCCTCGCTATGGGGACCCAAGCAAGGTAACTTATGTATGTAAATTGAACAAAGCTCTTTATGGATTGAAGCAGACACCTAGGGCATGGAATCATAGGTTGACCACATACCTTCGGGATCAAGGATTCATCATGAGTAATGCAGATACTTCTCTATTTGTTAAGAGAAGTAATTCAGAGGTAATATACTTATGTGTATATGTTAATGATATCATACTCACAGGTAATGATGCTAATGGCATGAAGCAGATTAAGAATCAGATGATGCAGGAGTTCAAAATTAGTGACCTTGGATCACTAAAATATTTTCGTGAACTTGAGTTGGACTATCCTCAAAACCATGTGCAATCGAATAGGGATGTATCTTTTCATACCAAGCATTTAGTGCTTGGTTTAAACCATATAATGCCTTCTTTAACCTGCGCAGCTGGTTTTCATGCCCTTTCTCCACAAAGCCACGAGGTTGAAAAACATACAACGGAAGCAAGCCATGAAGATATTATGAAGCAATAATGAGCCAACATGGTGACGATGTGTCGATTTTATTCACAAAGAACAAACTTTGGTAGTCTTTTTAATTCATATTTAAGTGATACTAATGTCAATGGTTCAAGTGATAATGATGTGTCAAACGATCATGTTATCAATAATTTTGGACATCACCTTTTGGCATAAAGCACTTTTGAGAGAAACTCTAAATATAGAGTTTTAGCGGTCGATCTGGAAAAAACGCAACAATCAGTTGAGCATATTGTTTTTTTAGACAGAGGCCGGGATCACCCCTACATGAGGGGAAGTATAAAAAAGGGAATCAACACATCTACTCTCAGTGAGGAAAACGGCAGTTGAGCATGTCTTTTGGTGCATGCAGAAAAGGAGACATCCGTGGAGAGAACTAGGGCGGATGTTCAGATACTAAAATGGAACTCGCGAAGGGAAGGTAGCTTCTGGAGGCAGTCGGCAACGGAAAGCAATATAGAAAGAAGGGGACGCAGAGGGTTCTCTTGGTTTTGTTTGGCACGACATACACTCAGAGCTCATGAGGACGTTGGCTACAGAAGGCCACCTTACGTTTTTTTTCTGGCGGACATGATCTGAGGGAGAGAGAGAGAGAGAGAGAGAGAGAGAGGAGAGCGCGCATGTATCAGGGCCCTTTGCTGCACATTGGGGAAGTTCGGAGGGAGGTCTCTCTCAGAATTGGAAGGGAGAAACAAGATCTGTAATATCACTACGTCATGGCGACCGTGTTGGAGAGAGAATGGTAGAAGAATCCCATCCGACTGTTGATCAAGTGTATGATAGAGAAGAAGGAGAAAAGCCGACCAATTCAATCTAGCTGGTGTGGCGAAGAAGAAGTATCCATGACAAAGGAACACTGTGAATCTTTCAAAATCATTTAACAACTGCCATTTTTGCTGTTATTGCACTAATTTTCATTCATGATCCGTCATCTGCGGATTGATCCGAGAAACACAAGAGGAAGTGACGCATGATCAGAAAAGAGAGCATCCACTTCTAATATCGGTCGGATTCACTGAAAACGAAAGTCCCCGATTATGGGGAGGAGCTCATGATCTGCGGACAATAGCGGAAGCAGAGGAAATGGAATGAGGGCTTCAGTTCATACGTAGAAGAAGTGATGGCGCAGTAAGATGATCAGAGGGGGCCAATTGATGAAGAGTTCTGGCAAGCAATACGCAGATAACCTGTTATTAATGAAAGAGAAGGGCCGGAGCGTGCAACAAAAGGGAGCACCGGACTGTCCCATCGGTGCAGATCATTTCTTCAGGAGGAAAAAAATTCTTCTATGGAGGTTTAAAGCTGTCTTCTCTTCAACGATGTGCTCAGTTTGACAACTGGTGGCAATTATCTGGCAGACATATTCAAAGAACCGAAATTGACGACGGGAGCAAATCATCCGGTAACTGCAAATTTTGGATTAACTATCATACATCCTATAGAATTTGACGTGTTCCTTGAGTTTTTGTTCCAGAGATATGCCTGTCATTTCTCAAAGGTTTTTTTTCTCAAATATGCACGAAGAGTGATGGTGGCCTGCAAGAAGCGTAATTCACATTAATGGTTCATTATGAGAATTCGATGACGCACAAATACTGAGACGTTAAAAAAGACAGTGAACTGAACGAACAATCTGTGGAGTTTATGAAATCCTGAAGGATTAACGGTGACTATTATCTGACGCTGAAATTTTGTCAAACTGAGCGCCACATATTTTGTAAGTGTCATATGATTTGATGACGATAAACATGCCAAATTCATGATGATATTATAAGCTATGTAGGATCAAATTAACTTCGCTTATGAAGAAACGAAGATAGCTGTTTTGATTTATAAGTTTGTTATATGCTCAAGTATGGCACAGTTTTATCATTAGATGAAATAGGGATTTCAAATGCGAAGCTAAGGCTGATAGGACACTAAAACTCATCAATCAGACAACGTTCAATCACGTTCTGCATCCAATATTTGTTGGATTAGTTATGATTTCTTGTAGAGTTAGTTTTAGATGATTTGTGAACTTATGGTTTACCTGATCAAAGTATAATCGGATGGATTCTTCACCTGAAGCACGACATCTATAAGTTCTGAATTGATCATTACGCAAAGTAATTTCAGTGTGCTTACTTCTTAAATTTTCCATCACAACTTATTTATCATGAATACTTTATGAGCAAAATGATACCATATGTGATAGTTCTGGAAGTTCGATCATATTATGTGTGCACTTCTTTATAAGTATCATAACATTGCTTGTCACTTGAGAAAAGGACAAAATTAATGGATACATTTAGAGCCAAAGCTTTCAAAAATCGACAAATAAACTTAGATTGACATTGTCGATAAAGAAAGAAATGAGTTAATATATGACTTTGATTACGACTTGATTCACATTGATTTGGTTGATTAAGTGACCAAATTCGATTTATGATTTGAAAGGTGATTGCATATTTTTTTTCAAGAGCTTTTCTTTATATGCCAAGTTTTGACTTTAAACTGATCATTTTTATGAACATAACACTATTGATCTTTGACTCTCCATGCTTACCACTCCTGAGCTTGCTCCATGCACCCGGTGTGCACCGTTAGCGAGATGGTTGACTTGATCCACCAGCCATCACGAATCGCTCCCACATTGTGAACCGGACGTGAACAGCGGCATTGCAACTCAGGTGCATGATTTCTGAACCTCTTCATTATATTCCAGGTATTCATATTTTATTTTATTTACATTATATAAGTAAATAATGGGTAAAAAGGGATTTTCAAAACACTCAACACAAGACATAGATTCTAGAGCAAAAGCATTAATCGAAAAAGAAATTCTTAGAATATGATACACAATTTAATGAGATGAACATATTTATCCAATCCAAAATTGAAAAAGTATTGACTCTATCTCAAAACTTAGATGAGTTTTTTAAAGATAATAAAACATT
Organism: Ceratopteris richardii; assembly: GCA_020310875.1. Taxonomy (NCBI): domain Eukaryota; kingdom Viridiplantae; phylum Streptophyta; class Polypodiopsida; order Polypodiales; family Pteridaceae; genus Ceratopteris; species Ceratopteris richardii. The sequence continues at coordinate 107,037,906 of CM035437.1, forward strand.
ATGCAAAATGTTAAAAGAGATGATTGATCATGAAGTTTCAAGTTTAAAAACCAAGTTTGAGGTTTTGTTCAACCAACTAAAAGAAATTCAATCATGCAAGTGTAAACATTAACATCAAGCATAAGTTCAGCATATGTCGACTAAAATTCTTGATCAAAACAATTCAACTGACCATAGAAGATCAACATTTAGAGCTTCACATAGAAAATTTCATCAACCTAAAAGATGTTTCTAGTGTGATTAATTTGGCCACATGTTTTGGGATTGTATTGCATATGAGAGTGCTTGTGATCTTAAATTAGTCACTACACTAGAAAGAGAAATTTGTGATTATCATGTCCATTTACCTTTGCATTTGAACTTAGGAAGAGGTGGCATCAAGGAATATTTTAAGCAAACGAGATCTAAACCACGCTCATTTAGAAAACAATGGAGATCAAAAAGATATCATGATAGGAAATCTTGTGAGCAAGAAACTATGATTCAAATTGAGAATCAAGTTAAATGTTTTGAAGTAAAGAAACACGATAAAAAAACTTTAGATAAAGAAAAAGTTGACCAAATATTATGAAAAAAATTAGACAAAGATGAGAAAGAATATGGAAATTTAATACAATTGAAACAAAAACATGATGATTACTATGTGACATGTACTCCAAAGTTTTTAAAACATGATAAATTATTTAATCAAACAAAGGTTAAAAATTTAAAAACTCAATTGAGACATGATATGAAAAATCGAGAGAAAAATCAAAGTGAATATGAGAATATCAAAAAAGAAACTATTGAGGATGAGAATAGAAATAATGAACAAAAACATGAAGAAATGAAGAAACAAATGATCAAAGATATTATCACATAAATTGAACAAAATATGAACAAATCATCAAAAACTTCTATATCTTTAAAAGAAAAGTTTGAAGAGAATGAATGAATTTTGAATTATACTCCTTAATGTGGGTTTTCTTTTGCTAGATGAATCTAAATTAATTGAAGTTTGAAACAAGTACTCATTGAAGGAGAAATTGAATTCATGAGTTTTTATAGACTCCATGAATTTGATGAATATATTATGCTAATCATCTTTATGAGTTTTGATAACAGGTATTAATCAAGAGTGAGTTCAAGATCTTGAGTTTACTTGAGTTTAAATAGTTTGTATGGAAGACAACTACTTTGCGTTGCATATTTATGTTCTACGAAAAAGGATTTTCTTTTTTTTTTAAAAGTTTGTTTATGGATTGTATATATCTATTATCTTTTTTGATTTGATACTTTTCATCTTTTAGTATATTTAATTAAGTCCAGGAAGTGATTGCGAGAAGATGATGCAGATGAGAGTACAAGGAGTCAAAACACGTTTTAGAAAGCGTTGAGAGTGTGTTGCTTTGATTAGAAATCATGAGAACCGTTTCCTCATTTGCACCATGATTTTATAATTGCATCTATAGTATGCATGCTTTAAAATATATATGCACACATTCATGCCCATAGGTACACGTCCAATTGCATAACCAACAAAATTATAATTGTATGATGCAAATCAATTAAGTTTATATGGTGAGTGGAAAGCCTCTACATCGAAAGCCAATTATCCTATCTATGCACCATTTGTTTCCTTAATGCATGAAGAGTATGCATAGTAGGGTTGCATTTCAAGACCTTGCATCAAGGCACAATTTTCTTTTTCCCATGCACTATGAGTGATTGAAAGGGTTAATGTATATTCACATTGATATGTATGAAAGAGAGTGCACCAGCCTCAACATTAGATGCCATTTTCTTCTTGTTTGCACTATATCTTCTATACATGCATTGTAAAGTATGCATTTTATAGATCTAACTATACGGCCTTGCATAGGTACTTATTTTTTTAAAAACCCATGCACATGCATTATGTTATGAAGCTCCTCATTTATTTTGGAAGCAAAAAATAGGTCTTGATTGGCGAATCCGAAGGAAGCACAGGTTTGGTGGGGGTGAATGTCGAAGAGTTTTCTCTCTCCCAAAATAATTGATGAAGAAGATCTTGGTGTAAATGATATAGTTGACTTGTACGGAAGCACACCACGAAGACATTATGAAGCAATAATGAGCCAACATGGTGACGATGTGTCGATTTTATTCACAAAGAACAAACTTTGGTAGTCCTTTTAATTAAGATTTAAGTGATACTAATGTTAATGGTTCAAGTGATAATGATGTGTCAAACGATTATGTTATCAATAATTTTGGACATCACCTTTTGGCATAAAGCACTTTTGAGAGACACTCTAAATATAGAGTTTTAGCGGTCGATCTGGAAAAAATGCAACAATCAGTTGAGCATATTGTTTTTTTTAGATAGAGGTCAGCATCACCCCTACATGAGGGGAAGTATAAAAAAGAAAATCAACACATCTACTCTCAGTGAGAAAAACGGCACTTGAGCATGTCTTTTGGTGCATGCAAAAAAGAGACATCCATAGAGAGAACAAGGGCGCATGTTTTGATACTAAGATAGAACTCACGAAGGCAAGGTAGCTTTTGGAGGCAGTCGAAAACGGAAAGCAATATAGAAAGAAGGGGACGTAGAGGATTCTCTGGGTTTTTTTTTTGACACGACATGCACTCAGAGCTCATGAGGAGATTCGCTACAAAAGGCCACTTTACGTTTTTTTTCTGGCAGACATGATCTGTGAGGGAGAGAGAGAGAGAGAGGAGAGTGCATATGTATCACGGCTCTTTGCTGCATATTGGGAAAGTTGGGAGGGAGATCTCTGTCAGAACTTCCTCAATATGTAGCAAAGAGCCCTAATACATGCGCCTCTCCTCTCTCTCTCTCTCCCTCAGATCATGTCTGCCAAAAAAAAAAAATAAAGTGGCCTTCTGTAGCGAACCTCCTCATGAGCTATGAGTGTATGTCGTGCCAAAAAAAAAACCAAGAGAACCCTTTGCGTCCTCTTCTTTGTATATTCTTTTCATTGGTCACTGCCTCTAGAAGCTACCTTCCCTTCGTGAGTTCCAAATTTAGTATCTGAACATGCACCCTTGTTCTCTCAACGGATGTCTCCTTTTCTGCATGCACCAAAAGACATGCTCAAGTATCGTTTTCCTCACTAAGAGTAGATGTGTTGATTCCCTTTTTTATACTTTCCCTCATGCAGAGGTGATGCTGGCCTTTGTCTAAAGAAAACAATATGCTCAACTAATTATTGTGTTTTTTTGGAGATCGGCCACTAAAACTCTATATTTAGAGTTTCTCTCAAAAGTGCTTTATGCCAAAAGGTGATGTCCAAAATTATTGATAACATGATCGTTTGATACATCATTATCATTTGAACCATTGATATTAGTATCACTTAAATCTGAATTAAAAGGACTACCAAAGTTTATTCTTTGTAAATAAAATCGACACATCGGTACCATATTGGCTCATTATTTCTTCATAGTGCCTTCATGGTTTGCTTCCGTACAAGTCAACTACATCATTTACACCAAGATCTTCTTCATCAATTATTTTGGGAGAGAGAAAACTCTCTTACAACGCATATGCATGCAACATTTTGCATTTTTATCTCAAAATCATTTCACTATTCCTCACATGCGTATTCGGTTCGGATTATATTTAGCATGTATTAGGCCCAAACCATAGATCTTGCAAGTTGGATCATTGATCAATTGTATTTAGCTCAACAGAGATGGGAAAGAAAAAAATTCATCCATAGATGTTGCGCTCTCACTCAAATTATCTACATGTGTTTGGCATATGATTTGCCTATAGAACGCACAATGAGAGGTGAAGAATTGAAAGAATTCAAAGGAACATCCAAGAAGGCCAGAAAATCTAGCAAGGTATAGGCAGGCAAACACATGTGCAGATGTATCCCATGTTTGCAAGTTCTAGAGTCCCTGTCACCTCGGTCATGTCCAGAACAATCACCAATGGAACCCCCCACCTATACCACTCATTCGTATACGCCTATTATGACCTGTTATCACAGAAGGTACTACTAGTGTTGTTACCTCTCAAGCAACCACAGTCCAGGAACCCACCACTATAGCAAGAGAACTTCCCACCACCATCAGTGAGGAAGCATTCACTTTTCCTATACCCAACTTGGAGGCAAAACCAACGAATACACTTTTGATTTTGAAATGCATGATGCTTTCTAAAGCGAATTCCAATTTTCACAAGGTCAATTCTTCTCACAGGAGTACGAACTTCCCAGTTACCCTACCACACCCCCTGATCAACCACAAGAGCAAGTCGTCTCCAGCTTAGAAGCAGAGAGGACAGAAACCGATAATGAAGACGGAGATGATGAAGCCAGTCACGATAGCCACGACTCTCAAGGAGAAGTGCATCATGATGAACACGAAAAACAAACGAAGATACAAGGCTACTACTTATACTTTGGCAATCAAGAAATTATATTGTACTATGCAGGCAGTTTGGGCACATAGATAACTCTCAGAAATAGAAAGTCAAGCAATTTTAGAACAGGAACTCGCTATAGAAGGATTCGAAGAAGCTTACATTCAAGGCTTCAGAGAATTGGTTAAATCGGTCGGCACCAATGAGGCACTTTGCTATTTGCAAAGGAAACCACTACCAAAGTTTGATCCATGATGAATCGGTTTGTTATCAAAACCGGGTCAATATATTTGCGAACCAACAGATGCCCAATCTTCACAACATGCCAAGGAAGCACAACTTATTTTGGAAGACTAACCTAAAGAAGCGACCATCATCATCGACTCCCCTCCTCATCCTTCTATTGTAATTACCACTATGACCATCGAAGTACCCACCACACCACCTACTCCTCTTTCACCTCTCGCCCCTCCAATCTCTCCTGTACATCCTATATCTTCTAGAACATCCATGTTCCTCCATGGTGCTGTAGCAGAAGTGCTAGTTGCCTCAACCTCACAAAATCTTCTCGCAACCCTCCCGCCTGTCCTCCATTCCATAGCTCCCACCATTCCATCCAACCCATTTCTCACGCCATCCTTTCCTTCTTTCCCCGCTCCTCCCAGACCTCTATTCCCATTTCCCCCTCCCATGACCTTCTCACCCGTCTCACCTCCCTGCCCCACTGTACTCCCTCTATCCTCCCCTCTTCACCAAGCAATACGAGAAACCCAACTTGTAAATTATTTTTCAACCTTTGTAAAAGATGTATTCACACCCACTCAAGCACCCACTATCACTCCCCTGTTCACGATCACTACACTCCACACAATGTCTAGTGACATGGACATATTGCCACCCACCGCACCATCACTCACCTCATCCATTCACCACCACATTTAGGCACCTCACATTTCTCCACAGTCACCACTACATCCACTTTCCCATCCCTATTTCCCCTTCCCTTTGCATCAACACCCACACCCACAACATCTTCACTCATTCCATCATTAAAATTATCACCCACGATCGACACCGCATTTTGTCAAATGTTTTCTTGCATGACACAAGTTAGAGATGAGTTTGCATCTCTAGGGACCAGCTACTAGATGCTACAACAAATCAATGCAGGTTTATACGCGCAACTAAACTTGTTATCAGTCAAGAACGCCTCCGTTAACACACGCTATCAAGAGCTTTGCAAAGCCTACCATATACTCAAACTAGAAAGTGAATAGAAGACAAAGGAAGCAATTACAGATATGGAAAACTTGTTAAGGGCTCAAACCATTCAAAATGCGACACTCACTCGAAACATGGGACTACTAAGACGCCACCTCCCAGCAGCCAAAGAAGAGAATCAACACTTGTAGGAACAGAACATAGAAAACCTCGAAGCCGATTTCGATCAACCAGACAAACCTATGAGTCCCAGCCACTTTAAAGTCGTACCATCAGAGTCTATGAAGATACTATTGGAAGATCATGTCAGACTACTAGAAGATTATAACAGTATGAATAAGGCATATCAGAAACTCAAAGACAACCATAAGATGCTACAGTTACGTGCATCTACAAACCAACCAACACCAGCTCTTGAGGCCACACCTCCAAAGATCATAGAGGAACTCAATGCTTCACATGTTCAAGTACTTACTCTTCAACCACAGATTATTGCCTATTTTGAATCCACCAGGCCTGATTCCCCACCTGAAATCCCGAGTGAGGAAGAAACTTTTGTCTATCCTAGTGGAGGAAACGTATGAAAAAGCCTAGGAACCACAACCCATCCCAGGCGGACATGTCACGGCTGAAGGCTAGACCACCTTTGAACTCCCTACCCCCGCATGGATGAAGACTGTAGAAGAACTTGGACAAACCCTCTCAGCACGCGTGGAGGCTCAATTACATGCCATGGCTATGATAGAGGAACACATTTTACAATCTCCTTACTTCGCTCACTTGGCCCCTTGAAGGTATATTTCAGGCCATGAGCTTCAATATAAACCGTATTTCATGCTAACGACAGAATATCAATTGGTGATCGTAAAGGAGAGAGGCAAGAAACCCTCACATGCAACTTAGTTTGAGCCTGATGACTTGCCATCGGAAGTATAGAGCATAGAAATCTTTCAACCAACTTGGCGCCAGGAATTACTACAACAATATCCATAAATGATGAGCACATGGTTCAAGGCACCACTACATTTGAAGTATAATCCTATTGGGGACCGATCCCAAGATGCAACTCCTACAAGGCCTTTGCAATCAAACTGCAGAATAATAAACAATGATAGGACTGGCTTAATTACCCCTATCTAATGTCACCTTGTAAACCACCCATAGTCGGATACATGATGGCAAGGATTCGCCACTAGCTCCACTACTTACACCACATGGATGATGTTGTCGTGCATATGACTGTCAAAGTATTTGACATGATGCAGACTGTTTTTAAAATCTTCCGTCATATCAAAGCATCACAGGTTAACACCCCAGGATTCGAGCACGGTAATTAGGATTCAGCATATGATATGAGCATGACACCATCGCTCCAGGTGTGCTATGCTTGGCACTCTCGAATCAAGTATTTACCGGCATGTTACAAAATGACATTTGAAGAGATGTTTACCATCGGCTTTTGGGAGTACCATTCCGAGGTGTTCATAAGCAGGCCCACAAACCTACTCCAGTTATTTGCCTGTGAACAACCGGTGTACTCTAGACACTATTGACTTCCGCTGCAAGATGAACCTCAACCCATAGATTGGGAAAAAATTGAAGCAGATCTTGCAAGAGGTATTCACATTTCAAAGCACACCATCGCTCATGACATCCTACAAAACTATATCCAACAGACCCCACAACAAGGTTATTTTCCTGTGAAGAACTGTTGTTCATAAGAAGGACCACACACCTACTCTAGTTATTTGCCTGTGAACAACTGCTGTACTCCAGACACTATCGACTTCTACTGCAAGATAAACCTCGACCCATAGATTGGGAAAAACTTGAAGCAACTCTTGTAAGAGGTATTCGCATTTCAAAGCACACCCTCGCTCATGACCTTCTACAAAACTATATCCAACAGACCCCACAACAAGGTTTTGTCGAGATGATAGAAGTAAGAGGGAGGGGTTGTTGGCGGTAGCCAAAGGCACAAACGATGAGGAAGTATGTGAAGGCGGATTACAACAAAGTAGTGGGAAGCCAAGCGGATTATTTTTTCAAAGAAATATGTTTTATAATACTTTTCAAAACTCTCAACAGTGATTTTCATCACTCTTGTACCATATGTAACATAGAACAACCACTTTTGTACTTAGTCGCTTCATTTTGTGCAAGCTAAGGAGTCCTCAAGCTTGAGGAGCTTAGTTAGAACAAGCGCACCAATTTTTCTTATGTTTAGACTTCGTTTAGACCTTCAAATAGCACCTAGAACCTATTTTTTAACTATGCCGGTCACTAGATGTGAAACTGGTCAAAACTAGTCTAGAATCTATAAAAGAGCTAGAGAGCTCATTTTTGAGGTTGGCTATTGTGAGCTTTGAGCTATTTTTGAGCTTGTAATAGTGATCTTAAGCAATAGAGTCTTTTGCCTATCTTCCATTGTGTCTTGCTTTGTCTCTTCATTGTGTGTGTGTGTATGTGTGTGTGCATCTCTATGCTTCTCACCTTCACTTTCACTACATCTCGCATTCACGATCTTCATATCACTCCTATACCTTCTGAAGATTGACATTAAGGAGGTGGAGCTTCTGAATGTGGTGCCTACCATCGTACTAGAGCAATAGTAGCCTTTATGGTTGAATGGTTCTCTTTGTGCCTTCCCAATTTGGCATGCATCACACCTATGGATCATGTGTTACTTTGATATGTTTGGTAGTCCTAGAACACTTTGATCCCTACAAATATCCTTCAAGGTTCTTTCATTCACATGATCAAGTCTCTTATGCCACACTTCAAGATCACTTAAGGTTTGAGAACCAAAAGTGAATAGAGCTATGTTCCTGGTTTCATCTTCTTCAAAAGTAAAGAGCCTACCATGCTTCTCACCTCTGGTTATCTTCTTGAAGCCTTGACATGGATCTTTCACAAAAGCTCCATGTGCACCAAAGTGTGAGCTTATCGGTCTCCTCTTATGTACGTTCTCCTTTGGATCTTGGAATAGCATAGCTTCATTACTTGCTACAATTCCATAAAGATTTCTACCTTGCAAATAGTCCTCCATTCTGATTTCCCAAGCCATGTAGTTGTGTTGATCAAGCTTCTCGATCATTGAGGTAAGGCAATCACCCATCTTGATCTAGCTCTCATACCACTAAAGAAACTTGGAGAAGCTTGTAGGAGGTAGAAAAGTGTGTTTTAGGTTTGTATTTAGGATTATTTATAGGTGTGGGTTTAGATTTAGGCTTCTTGGAGCCAAAAATTTTGGAGAGGACTACACCCACTACTTCATGCTCTAAAGTTTTTTAAGAATCTAGTTTTGAGATTGCCCTTGTTGAGCATGAAGTAGAGCCTTAGGGTCCCAAACTTGTAGATTCTCTCAGGATGGATGATGATTATAAAGTCAAGATTTTCTTATAGGTTATTTCTTAATTGCACTTGGTGAAGGGTCAATAGTGGCCTTTTCTTGATCTTTCTTACATGTAGAATCAAAGACTTCTATTGACCGTTTTTCCTCTTCTCTTATCCTCATCTATTTATGTTCTTGAGAGTGGTCTTGATTTTTAGTATAAATGGGATTCTCCTCGCACAATGTGCTCATTGAATTTGTATAAGAATCAAAATCATGATATGTGATCAGACATTTTGTTTTAATTGTGACATGATTGAAAAATGATAACATTCCATGCATATGTCCATTATAAACAAACACACATCCTAAAAAGTAATTCAAATTCACACAAGGTCTCGTCAACCAATCTTGACCTAGTATGATTTGCTTTTCCATATGTGGTTCATCAAAAAGTAAATATTCTTTTAAAGAAATTAATACTTCAATGTTAAGTAAATTCATAGTTTCTCCAAGATAACTTAGTTCTCATCCTTGTACATCAATCATATCAACGTTTGTTTGAAAAATGGCTTCTTCCATAGCTTAAGATAATTCCATGCATCAGTTGCATAACAGGAAGGATCCTTTGCCAGGAATCTTCTTGAGCTTCTTCTCTAATTCTTAAGTCTCAAGCTTTTGATTTTTAGTAATTTGGATTCTTGCCCTCATATCATCTTTCAAGGTTTCAAGATACCTCTTGACATAGCATCCACTAATGTAGTTAGCCAAAATATCACCTTCTAGGTGAACTAATTCGACTGCTCCTTCAATAGAGATTTCCTACTTTAGAGATGGTCCATAGCTTGTCTTGAGAAGCTTTTTGACATGTTTTAGTGTTTACATCAAAATATAATCTCCTTCTCTTCACCATGTGCATTATAATAATATTTTTTCCATCTTTTTGAAGCATAAACTCCTTTTGAGGATCTCAAGTGAGTTTCTTCTAGTTTCTTTATTAGCTCCATATGGTTGGATACCTCATGATGATTCGACTTGTGTGTATGTGCAACTCTCAATGTATGAATGAGAAATTCTATAGGTAATATAAGATTCCATCCATACACCAATCTAAATGGTGTCATTCCCAATATTATTTTGTAAGAAACATTGTAGGCCCAAATTGCATAATGGAATTGTTTGTCACAATCAAAAAACTTAATATTTACTAGTTTAGTGAGTAATGTGCATAATATCTTGTTAGAGCTCTCAACTTGGCCATTATTACCTTAAGGATGATAGGGAGATGGTTTTCTTAAGCACTATTACAAACTCTTCTAATAGGCATTTAATAACTTCAATTATAAAGCGAGTCTCCTATCACTAACTATTTCGATATGTAAGCCATATCTAGTGAAGATCTCTTCAAATAGAAATTTAGAGTTATCAGAGCACGACAACATCTTCTAGCTCTCACTTCTACCCACTTTTTCCAATAATCTTTTGTTGCTCTAATATATTCTTCATGGGATCCTTTTTTTAGTGGGTAATAGGTCCACCAAAATCAATTCCTCACTTAGTAAACACTCTAGTAGCCATCATAGGTCTGAGTGGCATTGGATCATTTTGAAAAGAATGTCTGGATATTTGACATACATCACATCTTTCCACATAATGTCTTGCACCCATTTGCAATATAGACCACCAAAAGTCAACAAAATGGATGTTGGCCATTTGTTGAAAAAATAAATATCCTCTTGAAACTCTTGAGTGATTCATTTCTAAAATAGGAAAATATTTTATTTCATGTATGCACAATCACAAAAAGTATCTTCTTCTCTCTTATAAAGTTGGTTTCCTTATGATAGATTATTTTTTACATTCTTCTTGAGGTGGATTTCTTCTACTCAGAATAATACCTTCTCCAAATATTCCTTCTAGAAGATATTGGAACATCAAGCTTACACTAGAGGTGGATTTGATCTACATCAAAAACTATCGCTTGGATTACGGCAAAAGAATATCCGTTGCAAAGTTCTTTTATCTATGCTCATTCATTGTATTTTTTTTGAGAGATTTTTTATGGTTCATTTACCGTTGTAAAAGCCTTGAGCTTTACACGTGTAAAAGTAGATAATGAGAGCCCAAATCCCACAAATGTTTCGTGGTTGAGTTGCATTAAATGAAGTAATCAATCACCTAAAAGTAGATGAAACTAGATCTTAACTTTTCCTAGATTGTAGGAAAGTGAATTGATTCCCTCCAACAACCATTCCCACCTTAATTTGATTTCAAAATCAACTTGTAGAAATCATGGAACACTTCTAGAGTCTATATAAAGACTTGAAATCACTTGTAAATTATATGGAAGCAATATACATACACTTGTCACCATCATTATCTTGCTCCTTCAATTCCCTGCATCATCTTCTTCACCAATAGTAACCTTGCAGAGGATGTTGATCTCTCTCTCTCTCTCTACAGAGCTCCACATTGAGTGCAAAATGGCTTGTTGAAAAGGTATTAGTGTCTAGTCTATGCTTGTACAGTTTCTTAGCATTTGGTTCTGCAGATTTGGAGGAATCTTAGTTTTTCTGTCTCGGGGTCAATCTCTACGTATTCTTGAAAAATAGGAGGTACCACCGTTGAGTGTCTGATTCATTCCTATAGCATATTTTGCTTATTCCTTAAAATTTTGTGCATTATAGACACTCAATCGTATGTGTATCGCTCACATAAAATGATATTTTCTAATTTTAATCACAGTGGTCACTATGGGCACTTGAAGTTCATTGTCTCTTACATAGATAGTAAGTTTTTTGAGCTAGTCGACGCGCGAACCTATCTCTTTTGTATCGAATCCTTCTCCTTGATGCTTCAAAGTACATAGTGCATTTCTTTCCACTTATCGCATGCCTATAAGTTCTATTTAAGTCTCCATGATCTCAAGGGCTGGTCTTGTGCCGGTTGAAAACTGATGGGGGAAGTATCTCAACCCCTAAGCAACGACGAAGCGCAAATGACCTCCACAGGTATCCTTCTTTGACCTCTGCACACCAAAAGTGCTCTTACTTAGAGCTTATGCAGAGAACTCCGGTGAGCTTTTGTAGACAACTGCTCAAGCAGAGACCTCACTTAACTCCAGCAAGCTTTTCTCAGAGATTATACAGAGAATGAATCTCAAACTTGGGTCAACTTTAGATCACTCTAATAGCTACCCAATGCCACCAAGATCATAGCAAATGGATAAATAGAGAAGGAGAACCAGCCCTTACAACAGAGAGCAAAATATTTCCAACAGAGCCTAGACACAGAGAGAGATATCAATCACACAAAATCACTAAAATGAATGTTTCTCCTAGATTACTCAGAGAATGCTCCAGAGAATTTGTGAGCCTAAAATAGGCTCTAATAGCTATCCAATGAGACAAGAATTACATCAAATGGATACAATATGAGGGAGAACCAATGCTAACAACTCAGGGGTAGAGAGTTGCAACACTGCCTGCGCACACACATAGATATGCCTACTAAAAGAAAACAAACAAGCAAGCAAGGGGCTAGCTTAAGCAAGGGGCTTGCTTATCACAACTCCAGCACTTAGTGCTCACTTTACATGAGCTAAAACCCCAAGAAGATGGCCCAAAAGAAGTCGGGATACATGCTCCTTTTATAGGGAGAAGTGTGCCCCTAAAATCTAGGAACTACCTTTCCAAATCAGCCTCCTAACTTGGAGGATTTAGTTGAGATGACTTGGGGAGTGGTTGAGTGACTTTTCTTGATGGAATCTCGTGGCTTTTGGCTTCCTTTGATTGCTCCACATGTCCATAAAAGATTCCCCACGAATTGTTTAGCTTGAAGCTTGAATTTTAACACTCCCCCTCAAGCTTCAATTCTTCATCCTCATCCAAGCTCCTTCATGTTGATGCTTTGCTTGAATTTTGAAATCTTCATTCCATCCAAAGCCTTTGTAAACATGTCGGCAACTTGGTCCTTGGTACCAATATGATGTACTAAAACTTCCTTGGATATCACCTTTTCTCTTATGAAGTGATGGTGCACTTCAATATGCTTTGTTCTAGCATGATAGACAGGATTAGATGCTAGATGAATGCTACTCATATTGTCACAAAAAAATGGATATGTGTCAACCTGCAAATTAAGCTCCATAAATAACTTCTTAATCCACATTAGCTCACATGTGACTTGAGCCAAAGCTCTATACTCAGCCTCGGTGGAAGATAATGCCACCGTGGGTTGCTTCTTTGAAATCCATGAGATGATCTTGCTACCTAGCATGACTAGGTAACCACTTGTACTTCTTCTATCCTCCTTGGAACCGGCCCAATCGGCATCAGAATAAGCTTTGACCTGCATATCATCATCAAATGAATAGAAGAATCCTTCATTTATAATGGCCTTGAGATATCGTAACATTCTTCTTGCAGCTTGCAAGTAAGTAGTCCTTGGACTATGCATAAATTGTGATAACACTCCAACTCCATATGCTATGTCAGGCCTAGTTATTGTGGCATAATTGAAAGATCCTACAATAGAGCGATAAAAAGTTACATCCTCTAATGGCTCTCCATCAATGGAGCTTAGCTTTACATTAACTTCCATGGGATTTGAAATAGGCTTGCAATGTAGCATCCCAAAGCTCTCAAGTAGGTCTAGAATATACTTCCTTTGTATGAGCATAATACCTTCTTCTTTGTATACAACTTCAATGCCAAGAAAATACCTAAGATCTCCAAGATCAGATATCCTAAACTCCTTTCCAAGCTTTGCCTTGATCTCCTCAATGCCCTTTGTATCATTACCTGTAATGATAAGATCATCTACATACACACACATGTAGACTACAAGTTCTCCTCTTTGTTTGATGAAGAGAGATGGATCCTCCTTGCATTGATTGTAACCACATTTGATCAAATAGTCCACCAATCTTTGGTTCCAAGCCCTTGGAGCTTGCTTTAGGCCATAAAGTGCCTTCTTCAACCTACAAACATGATGTGGAAACTATTTATGAACAAAACCTAGTGGTTGCTCCATGTATACCTCTTCTTTCAAGTCTCCATTGAGAAAGGCATTCTTGATATCCAATTGGAAAAGCTTCCATCTTTTCCTAGCAGCCATTGCAATGAGTGTCCTAATGGTGCTCATCTTTTCCACGGGGCTGAATGTCTCTTCAAAGTCCACTCCATAGGTTTGTGCAAAACCCTTGGCCACCAATCTTGCTTTGAACCTAGAAATAGATCCGTCTGAATTCCTCTTTACTTTATACACCCACTTATTACCGATTACCTTCATGTTCTCCTTCTTGGGCACTAGAGTCCATGTTTGATTTTCCTCAAGTGCGTCGATCTCTTCTTGCATTGCCTCTTTCCATTCGGTGTACCTGCTTGCATCTTCATAGCAGTGGGGCTCATGATCTTCTACTACTTTGTTCATATATGCATAATGTGTTGCCATGTATGAATCATAAGTAAACATTTGAGTTGGATACTTAACTCTAGAAGAATTCCTTTCTTCACCTTTTGGAGGAATAAACCTCCTTTGCCTTAAGAACTTGATCTCTTTCTTTGACATGGCTTCTTTCTCCATCATATGTCCTTCATCATCTTCAACTTCATTACCTTCTTCATCCAACTCCACCAATGTTGCTTTGCCTTTGTTGATTGATTGTGCTTCATAGCTTGATGAAGATCTCCCCCTCCATGGTGAGTTCATGCTTCAACTATCTTCATTGATGGAACACCTTGGGCTGCTTAGCTCTAGGTCGATTTGTTCTTCATCATGTCCATGCTTCTCTTCTTCATAGTCCTGCATACAATCATACTTCTTATACCAAGGGAGCAGCTCATCAAATTCTACATCCCTTGATATCCTCAAGTCCTTTGTGTTTGGGTTGAAGCACCTGTAATCTTTATGATCATTTGAATATCCTAGAAACACACACTTTTCTGCCTTTGGTTGTAGCTTGTGCCTCAATTCACTTGGCACATGCACATAACAAGTACATCCAAATATCTTCAAGTGGGAAAGATCAGGTTTCTTACCATAATAGGCTTGATATGGTGTCAAGCCATGGAACCCTCAGGTAGGAGCCCTATTCATAAGATACACGGTGTGGTCGGGTTCTTGCGCAGTTAGGGGCATGCAGACAAAGTGCCAAGAAAGTGACCTTGACTCTAAAAACACAGTAATCATGGAAAAGAGGAGTTTTTAGAAAGGAGATTGGATTACATGAGAGTACAAATGCACTGAAACGGTATTTCGATGTAGTACATTACTATGGAATCACCATATGATATCATTAAAGTTGTGAGAGTCCACAATGTTAAGATCCTTTTCTTCATTCTTAAAACTCAAAGTTGCATTATCGTTCCCTTCACAATTCATCAAAGGTCACAATACAATAATGAGAAAATAGAAGGAAATAGGTCCGCTATTCCTCCCTAAAACTTACGTGAATAAACTTCTCTAAGTTGCACACATTTTCTCTTCTTCTCCTTTCGGAGTTGTGGATGATGTGCAGCCACCTGTCTCTGAAGATCTTCCGATATATAAAAATGGCATGAGCCTCCTTGTGTGAACAACTCAAGAGCTCCTCATCAGTTTGCAAAAAAAACTCATTTCTTTTTTAGTTCTCGATCACAAACATTTTCTGCATCTTCCATAGTCAAACTTTCCTAGATTGAGCAGAAATGAAGAAATATCATTCTCCATGTATAAATCGAATTGTAGGTAGCTCAAAGGATTGCCTTTGACTTTTGTGCATACAACCAGAAGACATGTGCATGGATATTACGTTTGCGCTATCAAATAGATCACTTTCTCTCCTCATCAGTAGACCCCAAACTATGGAGAAGATCTATATAAACTTTCACATCAACGTCAAATAGAGGCGACAGGGACAAGGCTGCATTTCCCTTCCTTTCTGTTCCCTCCTTTCCATCGGATGTGTTGGAGATAGACGTCTGCGGAAGCACGCGAACAGCACAGGGAAGAAGAAGAAGCTTGGAGCACAAACACACAAATTATACTAAATGTATTACTAGAGAATGTACAAAGATAAGTAGCCCATTAGGGCAATAGGTGTATATACAAGCCGGGGGAAAAAAACCTCCTAAAGAGGTAAAAAAGTGCTCGGGCGGTCCTAGAGTGTTCACACACATCACTACCTAAATATATCAACAAATCCCCCCTGGGAGTGATGCGGTGAACAAGGAGCTGGCACTCATGTATAAGGAAGTGCCAAGCTATGTGTAAATCACTCCACAAAAGGAAGGAAGCCCAAAGCTTTGCGGAAAGCTTCAAACTTCTTCCTAGGTAGAGCCTTCGTGAAAAGGTCTGAAATGTTCTCCTGCGTGGGCACATATGCCAAGCTGATCTCCCTAGCAGAGAACCTCTCCCAGACATAGTGATAATGCACCTCAATGTGCTTAGTGCGAGCATGGAACACAGGGTTCCTCGCAACTGCCAATGCGCTCTGACTGTCAGTGAAGATGGTGGTGGCAGAAGACTGGCCAACACCCAAATCAGCCATAAGGCGTCTGAGCCACACACACTCAACAGCGCTGTGAAAGCTGCCCTATACTCAGCCTCACAACTGGAAGTAGCCAGAGTAGGCTGTTGGTGCAGACCAATCACCAATTGAAGTTTGGAAGACAAAAAGATGGAGATAAGATCAAGTCTTGAAGCAAAGAAGGTGGTTACATTCACAGGATGAATGATATGTACACATATGTACATTAGTGAAGACATAGATCACTTATACTTTTGTCTAGTTATAAGCTTGTACATATTTGCCTATAAATACTTTGGAAAAATGTCAGGGCAATAGAGGAGAAAATGAGAGTGTATGAGAATAGTGTATTGAGGAGTTGTAAGAGTCATTAGACCTGCTAGAAGTGAGTTGAACTTGCTCTCATCACTCAGTTGTAAATTTCTGAGAAATAGAAGAAAAGTTGCACCCGATGTTTCTGTGTTTTCTCCTCGTGTAGTAGATCTTTTGTGATTTCCTTTTGGAGATGTCTAAGTCTATAGTTAATCAATCTATGGCTAGAGTTTGAGAATCTAATTGTAAGCAAGCTAAGAGAATTGTGTGTAGGAACATTCATATGTAAAGAATGTTCACAGTCTCCTGAAAACGGCACAGATTTCGAGTTCAATGAAATGAGTAGTGCTCAGTGCACAGTGTAAAGTTTTACACATGTGATAGCTCAAAATCTAAGTTGAGAGATAAGCTATCTATATCTAAAAGGATTTCATCAAACGGGTTCAATATTGGGAGAACCAAAGCTAAGAAGTTGGAGGTGTTGAAGTCGCTACTGCAGAGAAGGAGATTTACACATAGGTAAATTGTTTGTGTTATTTCTCAGAGTATACTGAATCATTTGAAGAGATTCAAGTTGCAAAAGGTGCGCAATCTTAAGGCGAAGCAACCTACAAAGTTTTATCAAAAACTTTACACAAATGGTTAGTCAATCAAGGATTAATCTGCAGCAGACTTTCCTGAGAAGTTGAATTTTTCAGAATAGTCAATTTTCTGATAAGTCGATGAATGTTCTCTAAATTTGGTGGAGTCTGAAGTTGTTCTTGATATAGAGGTGATCTAAATTCAAGGTCAACTTGTTCTTTTGGAGATTAACACTCTCCATCAGTGGTATCAGAGCAGGAAGCATCAGAATCGAGGAAAAGGACACTCCAATTGTTGCAGACATACAAACTTTACATCTTGAAGGACCAAAAGGACAAAGATTGAAGAAAGCTTGAAGGAAGACACATTGAAGTTGTCAAAAGGATCAGAAGAAGTAATATTCGAAGTCAAGGTACATTTATTCTTCATAAAGTTTAAAGATCTGTTAATACAGGTGAAGGAAGATGGGAGATTCTCTTCAGATAGAGAAATTGGATAGAGAAAACTATCCTGCATGGTCAATGAGGATGGAAGCTCATCTAATGAGCAAAGATTTGATAGCTTACATTACAGGAGAAGAAGAAAAGCCACAATTCAGAGATCCTAGTGTTCCAACTAGGGAAGAATTATCAGATTTGAAGAATTGGATGAAAAGAGATGCTCAAGCTAGGAGCATAATTTATATGGCAGTCAATGACTACTTGCTACCTCACATTAGAGGTCTTGAAAGTGCAAGTGAGATATGGAATGCTTTGGAGGAGCATTTCCAAAACACTACAAAGTCAAGAAAGGCATCTTTATGGGCAAAGTTTACTACTTTCAAGAAGAAGGCTTCACAATCAATATCTGATTATGTGACAAAGATGAAGGACATTGCAGATGCATTAGGAGCAGTGGATGAAGACATTGAAGAAGATAAATTGGTAAGGCAAATTCTCACAGGACTAAGAGGTGATGAGAAGTGGAAACCTTTTATTTTGTCCACAGAACTTTCATTGGATCATTTCAATCCTGATTTGAATCAATTGTTAGGACATATGCTAACTTTTGAGAATGATATCAAAGGAGATGTTGACAAGAGTGCAGGTCATGCAATGTACTCTAAAGACAAGAAGAAAACTAACAAAGGAAAGCAACAAGCAAATGAAGAAGAAGGCACAACTAGTCAAGCCAACTTCCTAAGAGGAAGAGGAGGTGGCAAAGGTAGAGGAAGAGGCAGGAGAAATAAAGATGGATCCAAAGCTTGCTGGATTTGTGGTAAGACAAATCATTTAGCCAATGATTGTTGGCATAACAGTCAAAGTAATGGAGGATACAATCAGAACTATAATTCAAGAGGAAGAGGAGGCAGAAATCAAAGAGGTAATTTCAGAGGTAGAGGTAGTAGGGGTTACTTTGGAAGAAATGCAGGTAGAGGTTTCCAAAGTCAACAATATAACAATACCTACTACAATTATGCTTCAGATCAGAAGGAAGATTCAACATTGATAATGAATGCAACTTGTGAAAGGCAGAATGAAGATCAAAGAGTCTTCTACATTGACTCAGGGTGTAGCAATCACCTGAGTGGTAATATAGCCTTCATGACTGATTTGGAGAATAAGGTATCTAATCATGTTGTTCAAACAGGTGACAACACAAAGCACAATGTGAAGTCAATTGGATCAGTGAAGGCCAAGGATGGTAGCACCTTATTGAGTAAGGTCTTGTATGTTCCTACAATTCCTAAGAATTTGATAAGTGTAGGACAAATTGTGGAAAAAGGTTATGAAGTAAGGTTCACTAATGAAGGAGTGTTTGTGGAAGACCCTAGCAATGGGTATAAACAAATTGTTTCAGGGAAGAAAGAAGGAAGATTGTTCACATTGAAGGTTCAAGGTAATGTTGGTCATGCCTTGTTCACTTATGGAGGACATAAGATCTCTGAGTTAGATCTTTGGCACAAGAGACTTGGACATTTCAATGAAAGAGGTATTAAAGACATGATTAATAATGGTTCAGTGCTTGGATTGCCTAATGTTGCAGGTCAACATATGACATACAGATGTGAGGCATGTCAATTAGGTAAGGCTCATAAGCAACCCTATTCTAAGCATGGGTTTATGTATTCAGAGAAACTTGAGTTGGTACACACAGATGTGTGGGGACCATCAAAGGACTTTAGTATCAATGGCTCAAGGTATTATGTGATTTATGTTGATGATGCTACCAGATGGATCACTATCTATGTGATCAAAGATAAGTCAAAAGTATTCAATACTTTCAAACATTATCATATGTATGCAGAGAGAATTATAGGACATAAGTTGAAGAGACTAAGGTCAGATGGAGGGGGAGAGTATTTCTCTAATGAGTTCAGTGATTACTTGTGGAATGCAGGTATAAAAAGAGAGGTTACTTGCAGGTACTCTCCTCAACAAAATGGTGTAGCAGAAAGGAGGAATAGGACTCTTGTTGAGTTTGCAAGGTCCATGATGAAGGAGAAAAATTGCCCAAATTATTTGTGGGTTGAGGCTGTAAATACAGCTACTTATTTGGTCAATAGGCTACCTTGTAAAGCCTTGCAAGGTATGACATCATATGAGGCATGGTGGGGTAAGAGACCTACACTAGACCATTGCAAAGTATTTGGATGTTTGGCCTATGCATATGTGCCATCACAATGAAGGCACAAATTGGAACCTAAAGCTGAAAAATATGTGTTTATTGGTTATGATGATAAGCAGATGGGATACAGGTTGTGGAATCCATCCACAAAACATTTTCTTGTATCAAAAGATGTTACATTTGATGAGCAAGGTACTTGGTATGCAGGTACTATCAATATTAATATAGATGATGAAGAAATTGTGAGCCAAAAGAAAGGTAAATCAAAGGTTCAGATATTTGATGAGCAAGAGAATAATGAAGTGCAGGTTGAAGTGGAAGAAACACCAAGATTTGATCCTGAATGTGAAGAACCAGAAACCTCAAGAAGTGGAGAACTTAGGAGGTCTACAAGGAACAAATGGCAACCTACAAGGTATAGCTATGATACTTGATTCTTGACTACTAAGGATTATGCTTACATGATTAAAGCAGATGAAGATCCTTCTACATATGAAGAGGCAAAAGGTAAAGAGATTTGGGAAAAAGCTATGCAGGAAGAATATGATGCATTAATGGAGAATCAAACATGGATTTGGTTCCAAAGCCAAATAGCCAGAAGATCATTGGATGCAAATGGATCTATAAGACAAAGAGATTTGCAGATGGAAGTGTGTCTAGGTACAAAGCTAGACTTGTTGTAAAAGGGTTTGCTCAGACATATGGTATTGACTATGATGAGACTTATAGTCCAATGGCAAAGATGACAACCATCAGAACACTCATAGCAATTGCTGCATGCAAAGGTTGGAAATTGTGTCAATTAGATGTGAAGAATGCTTTTTTGAACGGTTACATTTCAGATGATGTTTTCATGGAGCAACCTCAAGGATTTAGAGATGGAAGATATCCAGATCATGTGTGTAAGCTCAAGAGAGCTTTATATGGCTTGAAGCAGGCCCCAAGGGCATGGAACTATAGACTTGTAAAGTTCTTGAAAGAACTTGGATTTCAAGTATCAAAAGCAGATAGTAGCTTGCTTGTCAAAGCAAGTGATGATGGGTTCATTTACATATGTATATATGTTGATGATATAATTCTTACAGGTACAGATGAGAAAGGCATTCAAAGCCTAAAGAAGCAAATGGAGAAAGAGTTCAAAATCAGTGACTTGGGATATTTGTCATACTTCTTGGGCATGGAAATTTCATGCACTCAACATGGAGTGTATGTGACTCAAGAGAGGTATTTGAAGAATTTGTTAACCAAGTTTAAAATGAATGATTGCGTGGTAGCACCTACTCCGATGGAGGTGAATCACAAATTAAGCAGATTTGGAGGTGAAGAGTTCAAGGACATGAAGCAATATCAGAGTTTGGTTGGTAGTCTTATCTATGCTACATTAACTAGGCCTGATTTATCATATGCAGTTGGGGTTTTGTCTCAATTCATGCATTGTCCTAGAAAAGAACATTGGATTGCAGGTCAAAGAGTGTTGATGTACATTAAGGGTACACTCAAAGAAGGTTTGTATTATGGATTTACATCAGATACAAATATCAAAATATATAGTGATGCAGATTGGGCAGGTAATCTAGATGATAGAAGGTCAACCTATGGATACATGTGTTATGTGGGAGATAAGTTAATCTCTTGGTGCTCAAAGAAGCAACATACAGTTGCTTTGTCATCTAAAGAAGCAGAGTACAAAGGCATGGTTGAAGCTGCAAAAGAAGTGATATGGCTTAAGACTCTCATGAAGAGTTTTGATACTATACAAAGCATACCTATCATTTATGGTGATAACATGAGTTCATTATATCTAGCTGCTAATCTTGTTTTTCATGCTAGGACCAAACACATTGAGATACAGTATCACTTTCTAAGAGAGAAGGTGATGGATAAGGAGATTGAAGTTATACATACTTCAACAAAAGATCAGATAGCTGATATGCTTACAAAAAGTTTAGATGGACCAAAGTTACAGAAGTTCAAAGACATGGCAGGCATAAAGAAGATAAGAGAAACCTCAATTGATGATTGAGGGGGAGCTGTTGGTGCAGACCAATCACCAATTGAAGTTTGGAAGACAAAAAGATGGAGATAAGATCAAGTCTTGAAGCAAAGAAGGTGGTTACATTCACAGGATGAATGATATGTACACATATGTACATTATTGAAGACATAGATCACTTATACTTTTGTCTAGTTATAAGCTTGTACATATTTGCCTATAAATACTTTGGAAAAATGTCGGGGCAATAGAGCAGAAAATGCGAGTGTATGAGAATAGTGTATTGAGGAGTTGTAAGAGTCATTAGACCTCCTAGAAGTGAGTTGAACTTGCTCTCATCACTCAGTTGTAAATTTCTGAGAAATAGAAGAAAAGTTGCGCCCGGTGTTTCTGTGTTTTCTCCTCGTGTAGTAGATCTTTTGTGATTTCCTTTTGGAGATTGTTGGGAGTGATGGTTGGATGCACTCAAAAGATTGAGTAGATGCTGCTAATCCTGCTTCGCACCAGCCCTCAGTGACTCCAGATATGATTAGTAGACTCCTTGAGCTTCCAAATGATACCAAAATATGCTATATGTACTTTGGAAAAGGTTTGAGTAATGATTAGATCAAAACAGATAAGTTTGTACTTCACTAGACTTGAAAACTTTCTATTTTGGTCTTCATACCTGCTCAGTCTTTCACTCAGTATGACCAGCACACTTACAATTGATCTAATTCCTTCTGCAAGTGGAATGAGATAAAATGATGGACTATACTCAGAGAAAGATGTTTAGCAAAAATATATGTACCCCCGACTTTTTAGGAATCCTGCAGACACAGACCAGTGTGTACTTCGAGCAAGATTTCTCCGAGATGGCTGATCCTTTGGCCTTGAGATTTTGTACGTATGTAGTATGCTTGGAGCTGGTTCCAATGTGCTTTGAATCACTTGATTTGGTTCAGTACCTGAGATATGACCTGTTGAAGTTGACAGACTTGGAGTAGATGACCCAGAGACAACAGAGATAGTGAATGTGTATACTTCTATTGATTAATGTGTTTGTACAATCTCATTAGCATCACAAGCATAGCTAAATGAGGTATTGTGGTGTAGGCTATGGAGTAGCACTAACACACACAAAGTTACAACAGTAGAATGCCTCGGGGAGTGAGCTGAAGTGACCAGACTAACCGCGAGCTTTTTCTCTCCATTTTTATATGAGTTGAGTGATCATTTGAATTTGAAATTCAAATCTAAACTCCCTAGAATCTCTCCTCTAAAAGTAAGGAGATATTCTCTCCATTTACAAGTTTCCAATTTCCACGAATCTATCAAGTAGGTGTGATTACATAGTGCCAAGTCAGTTAGACTTTTACAAGGAGTAAAAAGATAATAAATCATAGGTATGGGTTCCTATGGTTCTAGCTTCACATAGTGATATCTTTCAAGGGTTCCAAACCAAATCTTCCAAGGTTCCAAGCCAAGTGTGAAGGCTTGAAATGCACCAACAGCTCCCCCTCAACCCAAGCACTTTGGCTTAAGTCTTCAACTTTAGTCTTCAGTCACATTCTGCAATCCAATCATGGATTTGAATCTGCATAGCTTGTTTCCATCCAGAGCTTTAGTGAGTAAATCTGAACATTGCATATTAGTAGACACATAAGTCAATTGAATCTCTTTGCTTAGTAACTTCTCCCTCACATAGTGGTAATGAACCTCTATGTGTTTGGTTCTAGCATGATATATTGGATTAGCTGCAAGGTGAAGAGAGCTCGTGTCATCTCCAAAGATGATTGGAGGTCTAGTGTGTAGACCTAACTCTGTATACAAGAGCTTCAACCAGATAGCTTCTTGAGTGGCATTGGCAAGCCCTCTATACTCTGCTTCAGTGGATGACAATGCCACTATAGGTTGTTTCTTGGCTGGCCAAGAAATAGGTTTATCTCCTGCAAAACAAATGTATCCTGGTGTGCTCCTTCTATCATCCTTGCATCCTGCCCAATCTGCATCTGAGTATACTTTAATGTCAATATCTGATGTATAAGGAAAGTACAAACCATGGCTTTGAGTTCCTTTGAGGTACTTCAATATCATCTTTGCTGCCTCTAGGTGAGGTGTCCTTGGTTTGTGCATGAATTGACTAAGCACACTAACTCCATATGCTATGTCAATTCTTGTCAAGGTAGCATAATTCAAACTACCTACCATGCTTTGATATCCTGTGATATCTTGGACTTCTTCCCCTTCATGAGCACTTAGCTTTAGGTTGACTTCCATTGGAGTTGTTGAGACTTTAGTATCCTGCAAGCCAAACTTCTTGACCATATCCTGTACATACTTCTTTTGAGTGATATATATACCTGAGTTGGTGTAGACTAACTCAAGACCTAAGAAGTACTTCAATAATCCAAGATCATTGATCTTGAACTCTTTCATCATCTGTCCTTTGATGTGTCTAATCCCATTGACATCATTGCCTGTAATGATGATGTCATCAACATAAACACACAAGTAGATTACCTCTGTGCTACTTCTCTTTATGAACAGAGAAGTATCAGCTTTGCTCATCACAAATCCTTGGTCTTGGAGGTAAGTTGTCAACCTGTAATTCCATGCTCTAGGTGCCTGCTTCAATCCATATAGAGCCTTCTTCAATTTACACACATAGTTTACCTTCTTGGGATCTTCATAGCCAGGTGGTTGTGACATGTAGACTTCTTCAGATATCCATCCATTCAAGAAAGCATTCTTGACATCTAATTGGTACATGTTCCAATTCTTGGATGTAGCTACACTCACCAATATTCTGATAGTTGGCATCTTAGCCACAGGAGAAAATGTCTCCTCATAATCAATGCCTTGGGTTTGTGCAAAACCCTTGGCTACCAACCTAGCTTTGTACCTGTTTATTGTTCCATCTGAATTCCTCTTTAGCTTGTAGATCCATCTGGATCCTATCACCTTCATAGATTCCTTCTTGGGTACCAAGTCCCAAGTATCACTCTCCTTGAGAGCTTCCATTTCTTCATCCATAGCTCCTTTCCATTCTGGTTTGGTGATTGCTTCTTCATAGGTACCTGGTTCTTCATTCAACAAATCCTTTGCTAGACATACAGAATGTTTAGTTACAAGTGATGTGTCATACCCAAATCTGATTGGTTTCTTCTTTTCTCTCTGAGATCTCCTGATTGCTTGGGTTGAGGATTCTGGTGCATCCTCTAGCTTCTTCATCTTCATCTTTCCTTTGGACTTCCATGCCTTGAATTTCTCAAGGTTTATTGTATCATCATCATCTGAGCTTGATTCATCTTTCTGAACTGATTCCTCCTTGGTGAGCTTTGGGAAATCTTCTTCCATATCATAGGGTAGACTAACCTTCCTGCATTCATTCTCATACCAGGAGTCATTCTCATCAAAGATGACATCTCTACTTACCTTGAAGCCTTTGTTTGTTGGGTTGTAGAATCTGTATCCCTTTTGGTTCAAATCATAACCAATGAAGATACATTTTTTAGCTTTAGGGTCTAGCTTCTCCCTAACCTGTGAGGGAATATGCACATATGCTACACAACCAAAGATTTTGCAATGATCCAGAGAAGGTCTCTTACCATGCCAAGCTTCATATGGTGTCATGCCATCAAGTGATTTGGATGGCAACCTGTTGATGAGATAGGTGGCAGTAGATACACTTTCTGCCCAAAGATAATTTGGCAATTTCTTTTCATTAAGCATAGACCTAGCTGTTTCTACTATGAGTCTATTCCTTCTTTCAGCTACTCCATTTTGTTGAGGTGAGTACCTTGTAGTTATCTCCCTTTTGATGCCTCTTTCTTGCAAGAAATCTTCAAACTCATTGGAGAAGTACTCTCCTCCACCATCTGACCTTAGCCTCTTCAAGCTTCTTCCTGTTTGGTTTTCAACAAGTGCAAGATACCTCTTGAAACAATTAAACACTTCATCTTTATGCTTCATAAAGTATAAGATGGTCCATCTGCTATAATCATCAATGAAGGACACATAATACCTTGAACCTGAAATGGAAGGGTCCTTGCTAGGTCCCCAAACATCTGTGTGTACCAAGTCTAGGTAGTCTTCATGCATGAAACCTTTCCTTGAATAGGGCAACCTGTGAGACTTACCAAACTGACATGCTCCACACTTGTAAATCATGTGTTGCTTGGACACATTAGGTATCCCAAGCACACATTGATCCCTGCACATTTGCTTTAGGGTTCTTTCACCTATGTGACCTAACCTCTTGTGCCATATCTCTAACTCTGAAAGTGTTTGATCCTTGTAATTATACAAAGCAATGTTCTTGGTGTCTTCTAGCTCAAAAGTAAACAATCTACCTGATTTCTCCCCTTTGGCTATCCTTCTGAATCCATGTCTTGGGTCCTCCACATATGCTCCATGTTGTGTGAATGTGACCTGCAAACCTTTCTCCACAATTTGACCAACACTCATTAGATTCTTGGTGATGGTTGGTACATAGATTACCCTGCTCAATAGGTTCTGGTTACCATCACATGTCTTTACATTTCCAATCTTAACAACAGAATGTTTAGTGTCATCACCTGTTTGTACCTGATGTTTTCCCTTGGGTTCTTCCAAATCAGAAAGTAATGCCACATTGCCAGCTACATGGTTAGAACATCATGAGTCAATATAAAATAAATGATCATCATTTGTACCTGCCTTGGAGGTCATATTCATGATCAATAGGGAGTCATCTTGCTCCTCTGTGTAGTTGTTGTAATCTCTTCTATTTCTGAATCCACCTTGGTAACTACCATTGTGGTTGTGGTTGTAATTGTTGTTGTATTGATTGTTGTATCCATTGTAGCTTTGGTGTTGATTGAATCTGCCTCTCCCTTGAGAGTATCCACCTCTTGAGTAGCCTCTTCCTCTCTGATTCTTGTAGTTCTTGTAGCATTCATCTGTGGTATGATTGGACAATCCACAAATGTTGCATGGTGATGAGTTGTAGGGTCTCCCCCTACCTGACTTACCTCCTCTGCCTCTTCCTCTAGATGATCTACCTCTCCCTACATAATTAGCTTGGGAGGTAGAGCCTTCTTCATCATGTTTCTTCCCTTTACCTTTATCCTTAACTTTCTTATCAGTATAGAGAGCAGAGGGGTTGTTACCTTTTGATTGATCTCCTGTCTTTGTAAACTTTGCTTCATGTGTAAAAAGTTGGCCCATAAGTGTTGTGAGATCTGGGGTATGCATGTCCATATAGAGGTCCATTGCAGTGGTGAAACTTTCCCACTTATCATCTGCCTTGAGTCCATTTGTTACTTGTCTGACCATTTGCTCCTCTTCAATCTCCTCTCCAATACTTGCTAATTGGTCTACCACATCTTTAATCTTGGTCACATACTTTGAGACTGATTGCTTGGGCTGCTTCCTAAGGGTTGTGAATTCAGTCCACAGTTGATTCTTCTTGGCCCTTGTGTTGGAAGAAAAGTATGTTGACAAGGTTTCCCAAGTCTCTTGGGAAGTCTTACAATTCCTTACATGAGGTAAAAGAAAGTCAGATATAGAGTTAAGAAGGTAAGACCTTGCCAAAGCATCTTTTGCACACCATTGGTTGAGCCTCTCTTGTTCATCCTTGGTGGGTAGTCCTCTAGCTTTGAATGAGGGCAGTTCCTCATCTCCTGATATGAATCCAAATAGGCTTCTTCCTTGTAGATAGGTCTTCATTCTCAATGACCAAGCTTGGTAATTGTTCCTGTCCAATTTGTCAATGAATGAAGGAAAACCATCTCCCATGTTTACCTTATTTGCTCTCATACCACTGTTGGGAGTGATGGTTGGATGCACTCAGAAGATTGAGTAGATGCTGCTAATCCTGCTTTGCACCAGCCCTCAGTGACTCCAGATATGAGTAGTAGAATCCTTGAGCTTCCAAATGATACCAAAATATGCTATATGTACTTTGGAAAAGGTTTGAGTAATGATTAGATCAAAACAGATAAGTTTGTACTTCACTAGACTTGAAAACTTTCTATTTTGATCTTGATACCTGCTCAGTCTTTCACTCAGTATGACCAGCACACTTACAATTGATCTAATTCCTTCTGGACATATTAAATTAGCTTAACAAGCTACCATTTGCAAGTGGAATGAGATAAAATGATGGACTATACTCAGAGAAAGATGTTTAGCAAAAATATATGTACCCCCGACTTTTTAGGAATCCTGCAGACACAGACCAGTGTGTACTTCGAGCGAGATTTCTCCGAGACGGCTGATCCTTTGGCCTTGAGATTTTGTATATATGTATTATGCTTGGAGCTGGTTCCAATGTGCTTTGAATCACTTGATTTGGTTTAGTAGATCCTGAGATATGACCTGTTGAAGTTGACAGACTTGGAGTAGATGACTCAGAGACAACAGAGATAGTGAATGTGTATACTTCTATTGATTAATGTGTTTGTACAATCTCATTAGCATGCCAAGCATAGCTAAATGAGGTATTGTGGTGTAGGATATGGAGTAGCACTAACACACACAAAGTTACAACAGTAGAATGCCTCGGGGAGTGAGCTGAAGTGACCAGACTAACCGCGAGTTTTTTCTCTCCATTTTTATATGAGTTGAGTGATCATTTGAATTTGAAATTCAAATCTAAACTCCCTAGAATCTCTCCTCTAAAAGTAAGGAGATATTCTCTCCATTTACAAGTTTCCAATTTCCACGAATCTATCAAGTAGATGTGATTACATAGTGCCAAGTCACTTAGACTTTTACAAGGAGTAAAAAGATAATAAATCATAGGTATGGGTTCCTATGGTTCTAGCTTCACATAGTGATATCTTTCAAGGGTTCCAAACCAAATCTTCCAAGGTTCCAAGCCAAGTGTGAAGGCTTGAAACGCACCAACAGAGATGTCTAAGTCTATAGTTAATCAATCTATGGCTAGAGTTTGAGAATCTAATTGTAAGCAGGCTAAGAGAATTGTGTGTAGGAACATTCATATGTAAAGAATGTTCACAGGCTCGTGAAACAGGCGCAGATTTCGAGTTCAATGAAATGAGTAGTGCTCAGTGCAGAGTGTAAATTTTTACACATGTGATAGCTCAAAATCTAAGTTGAGAGATAAGCTATCTATATCTAAAAGGATTTCATCAAACGGGTTCAATATTGGGAGAACCAAAGCTAAGAAGTTGCAGGTGTTGAAGTCGCTACTGCCGAGAAGGAGATTTACACATAGGTAAATTGTTTGTGTTATTTCTCAGAGTATATTGAATCATTTGAAGAGATTCAAGTTGCAATAGGTGCACAATCTTAAGCCGAAGCAACCTACAAAGTTTTCTCAAAAACTTTACACAAATGGTTAGTCAATCAAGGATTAATCTGCAGCAGACTTTCCTGAGAAGTTGAATTTTTCAGAATAGTCAATTTTCTGATAAGTCGATGAATGTTCTCTAAATTTGGTGGAGTCTGAAGTTGTTCTTGATATAGAGGTGATCTAAATTCAAGGTCAACTTGTTCTTTTGGAGATTAACACTCTCCATCATAGGCTGCTTCTTGCTCAACCAAGATATACATGAGCTACCAAGCATGAAGCAAAAACCACTGGTGGACACACGAGTGTCATAGCAACCAGCCCAATCTGAGTCAAAAACAGCATCCAAATTTGGCGGTAGTGATCCCCCCTTGGGATAAAACAACCCAAGTAGCCGAGTACCACTCAAGTAGCGAAAGATGTGCTTAACCGCTTCCCAATGCGTGACTCCTGGGCAATGCATGAACCTGCTCATTTGTGAGACAGCAAACTGAATATCTGGTCGAGTAATGCATAAGTAAATCAAGCATCCAACAGCCTGCTGATAGAGAACAACATCAAATGCATCTCCAGCATCATGAACACTCAATCGTAAACCTGTCTCCATAGGAGTGGCAATAGGCTTACATTCTTCAAGGCCAAAACGCTGTAATAATGTGTCAATATATTTCGTTTGACACAAAGCCAATCCACCATCAACGTGCAAAAACTGAATGCCCAAATAGTGATGCAAATGCCCCAAATCAAACATCTCAAATGAGGCATGCAAATCAGCCTTAAAATCAGCAATATGTGTCTCAATAGGACCAGTGAGCAGCATGTCATCAACATAGACAACAATGATCAGAAGCACATCATTAGCACATTTAACATATAAGGTGCTTTCAGTTGGACTGTTCTCAAAACCATGTGCAATAAGATAGGCATGTATCTTCTCATACCAAGCACGTGGTGCTTGCTTTAAACCATATAATGCCTTCTTTAACTTGCAAACCTAGTTTTCATGCCCTTTCTGCACAAAGCCACGGGGCTGAAAAACATACACTTCTTCATGCAAGTCACCATTCAGAAATGCTGTTTTAATGTCCAACTGATGTACATTCCAACCATGATGGTCTGCAAGTGCACAAATGCTCCGAACAGTAGTCATACCGCATGTAGGTGCAAAGGTCTCATCAAAATCAATGCCTCTTTCTTGTGCATAACCCTTTGCAACAAGCCTAGCCTTATACCTGTCAACTGTACCATCAGGTTTACACTTCAGCTTGTATACCCACTTAGTGCCAATGGCCTTCTTGCCAGGAGGCAAGTCACATAAAGACAATGTACCATTCTTCATTATAGCATCATATTCAGATTGCATAGCAGCCATCCAATTTTTTGAGTTTTTTGCTTCATCAAAAGAAACAGGCTTATTCTCATCACACAGACTAGATGCAGCCATAGCATAGCAATCTGATGCAAAGGAGGCACTATGAGAGCCTGAACGAGTACGATATGACAAAGGTGCATCTAATTTGCTGTCACACAAAGTCTGCACAAGCCATTTTGGCATAGTTTTTGCCTGCTCAATATCAGCTCTCTCATCAACAAGTGCATCATGTAAATCTGCATCAGAAATGGAATGATCTACATCATCAGCCTCATTAGGACCAGCACTAGCCTGTCCACCTGTAAAAAGAGGCATCAAAGTATCATACATGTCTTTGGAGCTAACAGATGTATCTTTAGTACATGAAAGCAATGGTTGAATAGCATCTTCCACAAAGACAACATCACGGCTAACCAGAATGCGTTTAGTCTGTGGATGATACAGACGATAGCCTTTACTTTCAGAACTGTACCCAACAAAAATACATTTTACTGCCTTATCATCCAATTTTTTGCAATGTTGTTCAGGCACTAATGCATATGCCAAACAACCAAAAACACGTAGATGAGCAACAGATGGCTTGCGGTCATGCCAAGCCTCATATGGAGTGATATAATGCAACGCTTTAGTGGGACACCTGTTCAGTACATATGCTGCACACATGACAGCCTCAAGCCAGAAACTATGTGGTAAAGCCTGACTTTTGACCATGCACCTCGCCATCTCCATGAGTGACGTGTTCTTTCGTTCAGCAACTCCATTCTGTTGAGGTGTATACGGCACTGTACACTGGTCTTTTACCCACGTTCAACCAGAAATGCATTAAAATCTGAAGACATATATTCCCCCCCTCGATCAGAACGTAGGGTGCCCATTTTACATGCTGACAGATTTTCAGCCAAAACCAAAAACTGTTTGAAGCACATGAACACTTCGGACTTTGCTTTGAGTGGATATACCCATGCATGCCTAGAAAAATCATCAATGAAAGTCACGAAGTAAAGGTAATTTCCAAAAGAGGGTGTCTGCATAGGACCACAGACATCACTATATACAAGCTGCAATTTCTGCGTAGCCCGAACTGAACCATGTTTTGGAAAGGAAGAACGCTGCATTTTGCCCAAAATACAGCCTTCACAAACTAGTTTTCCAGGTTCCTCAAGTTTGGGCAAAGAGGACACCATTTCAGATTTCTGCGGGCGTAACAAACTAGCAAAATTCAGATGACCAAAGCGTGCATACCAAAGCTTTGCATCTGACATAGCCTGAGAATCATGAACTGCACATGCCGAATCAGTCACAAATCTTTCATAGTCTATGAGCTTATACAGCCCACGACATAAAATGCCAGAAGCAATAATCATATCGCCATTTGAGAGATCATGGATTGTACACCTGTCATCAACGAATTTCACAACCAAGCCAATCTTGGCTAATGCAGAAACTGATAACAGGTTCTTTTTGATCCCTAGCATAAATAAAGCATCTGACAAAGTGAAAGAACTACCATCAGCAGTAGTCAGAATGATCTTACCAACTCCCATAACAGGATAAGAGGAGTTATTGGCGCATGTGACAGTATTCCCTGTAGGGGCAGGCTCGAGTGAAGAGAAGAAACTGCGCTGCAAGGTAATATGTTTGGTCGCCCCACTCTCAAAGTACCAAACATCTGAGTCTACTGCAGACATGCACTGATCATGAGAAGATGGGTCAAAACTGCACGCAGTAAGTAAACGCCCATTCTTCTTCCTGCACAAGATTTGCAGACTCTATTTTTGGTGTAGAGGCCTCTACAACAACCATTCCAGCCTCTTTCTTCTTTGCCTCTTTAGCAGCCAGTTTTGGACAGTTCTTTATAATATGATCATTTCCTTTACAGTACTTGCAGAACAATTTCTGCTTTTCTGATTTCTTCTCATCTTTATCCTGGTTCTTGGATTGTGCAGCATTTGCAGATTTCTACTTACTAGTAGAAGAGCTCCATTTTCCTTTGCCCTTCTGACTAGCCAGGAAGGCTTGATCTGCAACACGCATAATGGACCTGTTCTGCCTGGACTGATCTTCGTGCAACAGAACAGAGACTAATTCCTCAAATGACAAGGCATTCGGATTGCCTTTCATCATCAACCGAAGAGTAGAGGCAAAACTCTGATATGAATCAGGAAGACCATTCAGAACGGTCTGCACAAGTGAGCTATCTGGTATAACCTCATCAGCAGAAATCAATTGTTCCTTCAGGTCTTTGATCTTTGTAAGAAAACTGTCCATAGAATCACCTTCATTCATGTGCTCACTCTCCAACTGTTTTCGGAGGTAAGCAACACGAGCCTCATTCCTAGCGTGGTACAAAGTGGTAAGTGTATCCCAAGCATCCTTTGCTGTTCTGCAAGAGGGAATGTGAGAAATAATGGCACGTTTGACAGACAAAGCTATCAATGCATGTGCCTGGACATCTCTGCCATCCCAACAAATCTGCTCTACAGTAGGTGCAACAGAAACAGCAGCACGAACAGGAATCTACGGAATATCATCTTCGATACCATCTTCATCACCTCCAACACCTGTATTTGCAGTACTTGTCGTTACAGGTGTAAGAGGACGTCTTTTAACACCCTGCACAACGTTCCACAATCCTTTTGCAATCAGTACATGTCACATCATATAAGCCCATAATGGGTAGTTGGTACCATCCAACTTATCCTCAACAGCCAACATACGGAATACATCACTGCTTTCAGCCATGGCGGGTGACTAAAATACCTTGATGCAGTAAATTGACTGTATCTCAAAAAGTTGAACAGAACTGCCCAAACGAGTTCTGCTAGACCTGTAGCAGACTTCGAGACGCTTAAACTGGCGAACAGAAACTGGTATATACCTTTGGCAGAAAAGGATGAAATAGCTTGCACAAGCGCTACGATAGTGCGTTCGGAGGCCCAAACGAGCTCAGATTGCAATTTAAGCACCACAAAACGAAGCTGTTTTGATCTCGAAAACAGCCTGAGTATGCTCACCAAGTTTCGTGCGACTCTGAGACTGCAAACGGAGGAGTGTCGACGGCGCCCTAGAAGAAGCGACGACCTGCTCTGATACCAATTGTTGGAGATAGACGTCTGCAGAAGCACACGAACAACACAAGGAAGAAGAAGAAGCTTGGAGCACAAACATACAATACTGAATGTATTACTAGAGAATGTACAAAGATAAGTAGCCCATTAGGGTAATAGGCGTATATACAAGCCGAGGGAAAAAAACCTCCTAAAGAGGGAAAAAAGTGCCCCGGCGGTCCTAGAGTGTTCACACACATCACTACCTAAATATATCAACAGGATCCTGTGTTTCTCTTTTCCTTTCGAAGAGGAATCTCTTCTCAATCTTCTATGTCAATCAACAGCAGACGCTTTTGTAAAATCTTCTCAGATAAAGTAGATGAAATCAAACCCAAAAAAAGAATGAACCAGGAAAGCTTCGCCTTGAGTCAGCCTTCCCTCTTCAAGTCGAACACCAGACCTCCGTATTTCAGCATGCTGGCCAGAAGAGTACCGAATCCTCAGCCCTTCCTCACCTCTTGGGGAGTTCCCTTCTCGCCTCTTCACATAAACGCCCTCCAAAAAGAAATTTGAAGAAGGAAAACTCCAAAATTCCCCTTCCTCTGTCAGTCTTTTTCTGTTCCCTTTGCGACCTCTCTCTGTCGAGCCAAAAAACCCAAAAGCTGCTGCCTTCCAAACTTTCTCCGAAATCCTTTCGAACCGAAAAAACGAAGAAAAAAAACTCTTTCATAGTTATCTTTTCAGAAATGGTATGTCTCTCCTCGTATGCGTGTCCTCTTCCTGGAGTTCCCCCACCGAATTTCCAAAAAAAGTTCTCAGCCGTAGGAGCTAGCTGTTATCATACCTGTTATCATGGTATTTGAAAAATCATCTGCTTCATAATGCTCTATGCCCATGCTCAACTCCGTGTATTGCAATTGGAACTCCGTCAACGAAACGAAATTCTTGAGTGGAAATCGCTACCACATCCACCCCCTCCAAACCTGTGTGGCCTCCGGACACACCACCACCAAGCTTTGTATCACCATGTGCAAGTCAAATTGGACGACAAAAATCAAGTGCATAGGTATACCAATTCATCGTGTCTATGCATGGCCATGTAGCGGGCCCTATCATATGCATACTCTAAGTGCATCAAAAACATAATGGTGCAATCATAGATAAGGTAATGGGCGTTCAATGATGAGGCTTCTCATTCATTAGAAAACTCAAATTTTCTTGATGTATTTACAACTTATCTAATGTGCAATTGGACGTGCATCTATCAATTCAAAGGCACATGTGCACTTACATTTCCAAACATGCGTACTCTAGGTGCAATCATTCTCATTGATGGTTCAAATCAAGAAACAATTACTCTCCACTCATAGCTCTACTCTCAAATGCAATCACTCTTGAAATTACTCTCAACTCCTCTCTTTTTCACTCAACCCTTCCCAAATCCATTTTACATATCAGTTTTATTGTGCAAATGAGAGTGCACCTATGGGAATT
The DNA here is from genome assembly GCA_020310875.1 of Ceratopteris richardii. Classification (NCBI taxonomy): domain Eukaryota; kingdom Viridiplantae; phylum Streptophyta; class Polypodiopsida; order Polypodiales; family Pteridaceae; genus Ceratopteris; species Ceratopteris richardii. The sequence continues at coordinate 107,073,017 of CM035437.1, forward strand.
AAAAACATGTGCTCTTCTCAACTTACAATATTCATACTTTATATGCAATGCATCTCAGAAATGGTGCAAAACAGATCACGGTTGAAACAAGATAGCTAATAAAAACGATTTTTACAACTTTTTTCTTTCTTTGTCAGCTCCATTATCTTCACTTGTTTATTTCCTGCACTCACAAAACTAAACAAAAGATAATAAACATTCGATCAAAATAACATTATGTACATGTGCAATCCATGAAAGGACTTCACGAAAATCCATCAACAATAAAACATGAACAGGTTGCTTGAAAGTAATAACCTCCCGTACGATCCATTCAAACTCATGATCTTCCTTTGCCTCTAGATTAGTACCTGTTCTAAAAAACTCATAAGAAAAATCAGTAGCATCATATTCACTAAACATATTTGGAAAAACTTCATTCATTTGAACATTAGATACATTTATTTGAATCAGATTAAACTCAGAACTCTCATCCAACATGCAATCACTTTGTGAAGATAATTCATTCAATATCTCTCTCATCCCGAGAAGCCTTGACATCTGCTTCACTGACTGCTTCAAAACTCAAGTCACTCAAGACATCCCTTATGATTGGATCATCATATGATTCACTTGAATCTTCTACCCAAACATCTTGTCTCGAGAGCATTGAAATGGCCTTATGCACTCTAATCCATTCTCTAGTCAATCCTAATGGCTCAGTTAAGTCTTCCAACATGTCTGAGTTCAATTCCACAAAAGCTACGTTCGATATCTGAGTCAACCATAAACATGTTAATTACATTATTCGCGATGGTTGTGGATGGCAGATGGGAATAGAAAATGGAGCGCTGAAATGCATCTCATATTCAAAAATTTATAGAGAAAAGCCCATGTATACGATAGCATGCACAAGTTTTTCTCACAAGCATCAACGGTTCTGGAGCAAGATTCGAAATTGATCCCTTGAATATGTGTTTAATACCTTCCTCCTCTAAAGTTTCATAATACTTTCCTACATGGATCGTATAATATATTTCGATTGTAACACAAAACTAGCAAACAGGAAACTCTTAAACATGCAGCAATGAAAACAACATATGTACAAAAATGAACAGTTTCCTACTCGAAATTAAACAATATGTAAGTGGAAGTCCGATCCATGAACTCTGTGCATTCAAATTTCAAACATGTCACGCAATCAATTTGTAAATTCAAAGGTTGAAAAATCTTACAGTATCGTTGAAGCCCTCATTTAGCAGATAGATTGTTTACACACTTAACTGCTCACGTGCAGCAACAAATTCGAAAGTAAACATGTGCAGCGCAAGATTACACAGCTCAAGGAAATTTCAGATGAGAAATGACTCTCCGAAACTGTAGTTTATTGTTCGAACATCCTCATACATGACATCACTTACACATCGATGAAGAGAAGGATGCAATAGTGCTATAGGAGTCTCGCGGAGAAGCCTTCATCAGAATCACTCTCTAAACATCTGCCACTTGTTGAGGCTACCTTCCATTTCATAAGGAGTCCATGAAGGATTCAAAATCCTCATATGACAAGCCCTTCAAGCTCGTTTTCCAATGTCCAAGTCTGAACAGACATGAAATGCGTTCTCCACAGCAAACTTTAGAGATGTGTGATTAGACCGCTAGTTCATATATCTCCAGCTTCCACTCTTAAGTAAAGCTCTGAAACCTGCACACATTTTCTCTTCTTCTCCTTTCGGAGCTGTGGATGATGTGCAGCAACGTGTCTCTGAAGATCTTCCGATATATAAAAATGGCATGAGCCTCCCTGTGTGCACAGCTCAAGAGCTCCTCATCAGTTTGCAAAAAAAACTCATTTCTTTTTTAGTTCTCGATCACAAACATTTTCTGCATCTTCCATAGTCAAACTTTCCCAGATTGAGCAAAAATGAAGAAATATCATTCTCCATGTATAAATCGAAATGTAGGTAGCTCAAAGGATTGCCTTTGACTTTTGTGCATACAGCCAGAAGACCTGTGCATGGATATTATGTTTGCGCTCTCAAACAGATCACTTTCTCTCCTCATCAGTAGACCCCAAACTATGGAGAAGATCTATATAAACTTGCACATCAACATCAGATAGAGGCGTCAGGGACAAGGCCGCATTTCCCTTCCTTTCTGTTCCCTCCTTTGCATCGGATCCTACGTTTCTCTTTTCCTCTCGAAGAGGAAGCTCTTCTCACTCTTCTGTGTCAATCAACAGCAGATGCTTTTGTCGAATCTTCTCAGATAAAGTAGATGAAATCAAACCCAAAAAAAGAATGAACAACAAAAGCTTCGCCTTGAGTCAGCCTTCCCTCTTCAAGTCGAACACCAGACCTCCGTATTTCAGCATGCTGGGCCAGAACATTACCAAATCCTCTGCCCTTCCTCACCTCTTGGGGAGTTCCCTTCTCGCCTCTGCACACAAACGCCCTCCAAAAAGACATACGAAGAAGGAAAACTCCAGAATTCCCCTTCCTCTGTCAGTCTTTTTCTGTTCCCTCTGCGACCTCTCTCTGTCGAGCCAAAAAACCCAAAAGTTGCCGCCTTCCAAACTTTCTCTGAAATCCTTCCGAACCAAAAAACGAAGAAAAAAAACTCTTTCATAGTGATTTTTTCAGAAATGGTATGTTTCCCCTCGTATGCGTGTCCTCTTCCTGGAGTTCCCCCACCGAATTTCCAAAAGGAGTTCTCACCCGCAGGACCTAGCTGTTATCATACCTGTTATCATGGTATTTGAAAAATCATCTGCTTCATAATGCTCTATGCCCATGCTCAACTCAGTGTATTGCAATTCGAACTCGGTCAACGAAACGAAATTCTTGAGTGGAAATCGCTACCACATCCACCCCCTCCAAACCTGTGTGGCCTCCGGACACACCACCACCAAGCTTTGTATCAGCATCTGCAAGTCAAATAGGACGACAAAAATCAAGTGCATGCGTATACCAATTCATCGTGTCTATGCACGGCCATGTAGCGGGCCCTATCATATGCATACTCTAAGTGCATCAAAAACATAATGGTGCAATCATAGATAAGGTAATGGGCATTCGATGATGAGGCTTCTCACTCATTCTAAAACTCAAATTTTCTTGATGTATTTACAACTTATCTAACGTGCAATTGGCCTTGCATCTATCAATTCAAAGGCACATGTGCACTTACATTTCCAAACATGCGTACTCTAGGTGCAATCATTCTCATTGATGGTTCAAATCAAGAAACAATTACTCTCCACTCATAGCTCTACTCTCAAATGCAATCACTCTTCACATTACTCTCAACTCCTCTCTTTTTCACTCAACTCTTCTCAAATCCGTTTTACATATCAGATTTATTGTGCAAATGAGAGTGGACCTATGGGAATTAAAAACATATGCTCTTCTCAACTTACAATATGCATACTTTAAATGCAATGCATCTCAGAAATGGTGCAAAACAGATCAGGGTTGAAACAAGATAGCTAATAAAAACGATTTTTACAACTTTTTCTTTCTTTGTCAGCTCCATTATCTTCACTTCTTTATTTCCTGCACGCACAAAACTAAAAAAAGATAATAAACATTGGATCAAAATAACATTATGTACATGTGCAATCCATGAAAGGACTTCACGAAAATCCATCAACAATAAAACATGAACAGGTTGCTTGAAAGTAATAACCTCTGTACGATCCATTCAAACTCATGATCTTCCTTTGCCTCTAGATTAGTACCTGTTCTAAAAAACTCATAAGAAAAATCAGTAGCATCATATTTACTAAACATATTTCGAAAAACTTCATTCATTTGAACATTAGATACATTTATTTGAATCAGATTAAACTCGGAACTCTCATCCAACATGCAATCACTTTGTGAAGATAATTCATTCAATTCATCTATGTCTTCACACTCAAAATCATGCAAACCCAAACTAGCATACATCAAATCAACAAAATTATCTTGAGTTATAAGATTTTCATGCATTCCCATTGAAAATAGCTCTCCACAATCAATCAAACTCAAGCGTTCATCATGCTCATCATCACTACACACTTGTCCACATACATTCAATTCTTCATCATGCAAAAGATTATGCTTGGGAGAAAATTTATCAAGATTTTCATTCTCAATTTCATCTCTCTCACCCCCTCCTACTTCCCGAGGAGTTCTAGTGAGAATATCCTCAACTCCTGAAGAGTCAGTGACCAATGGCCCATCTTTCTCATCTCGAGAAGCCTTGACATCTGCTTCACTGACTGCTTCAAAACTCAAGTCACTCAAGACATCCCTTATGATTGGATAATCATATGATTCACTTGAATCTTCTACCCAAACATCCTCTTTCTCTTCAATCAATTCACCATCTTGCACGTTTTCATCATCTTTATCAATTTGATGCATGCACACCAAAACCACATCATCAAAATCACTTTCTAATTTCTCATCATCTTCCCTAGTCTCGTCCTCAACTATCTCTTTGTCTCTAGAAATGGAAATGATTTCTTCACATAACCTCTCACTCACCTCCTCTCTTATCTTCGCATACTCAACTATTGTATACTTTGAATCCACTCTAGATTGATGGGATTGGTTAAGAGAGACAAGGTTGACTCCAGGGTCATTTTCGCCTTTCATAGTCTCATTCACACAAACTAGAGGTCTTGGAATAGGCATTTTGTAAATTCTGAGTATACTCGACTCTATCTTGCACTATATGTGATCTCCATCTCTTTCGTCTCGAGAGCATTGAAATGGCCTTATGCACTCTACTCCATTCTCTAGTCAATCCTAATGGCTCGGTTAAGTCTTCCAACATGTCACCTAGCTCTAAGGCCAAATGAGAGTCAGCACTCTTATTGAATAGCTCTACTTTCTTGTATTCCAAAGCATTTTGATCATTATGGCTCAATTGATCTTTTTTCGCTCTTCAAACTCTCGAAGTAGCTCGGTCACCTCAAAGCCTTTATTTGGAGTAGCCACCCACTCTCTAAACTCATTTCGTGTGGGCATGGCCAAGTCCTCTAGGTAATACTCTTCTCTAAGCAGATTCTTAAATTCACTCCATGTGTGGGATCGTTCTTGAAGAGCATAAATGCTAGGATTCACATTAAGCATTACCATCCTTGCAAATTCACTAAGCTTCATAGAAGCAGATACTCCATAAAAGTCCATTTTTTTATCATAAATTTGCAAGAACTTGCTAACATCTCGGCCATTAAAGAATCCACACTCTTTCGAGATTGCCTCTAGGGCTCTCATCACTCCATCACTATTTGTGGCAATCCTCTGGGATTCAGTCAACACTTGAAGTAAAGTGCTCAAGGTTCTCAGATCTAAGCCTAAGGCCTCCATCAAGATCAAATCTCGATAAAAGCTTAAAGTCTCAATCTAGGTCAATAGTCAAACTCTCAACCTCAAGTCTCTCAGTCAACTAAAGGTCATCTCAAGGTCAACTTCAAAGTCAACTCAAAATAAAGATCAATTCCCCTATGCGTTTCACGTCGGGTTCATGCATGTGGTCGGGTTCTTGCTCAGTTAGGGGCATGCACACAAAGTGCCAAGAAAGTGACCTTGACTCTAAAAACACAGTAATCATGGAAAAGAGGGGTTTTTGGAAAGGAGATTGGATCACATGAGAGTACAAATGCACTGAAACGGTATTTGGATGTAATACATTACTATGGAATCACCATATGATATCATTAAAGTTGTGAGAGTCAACAATGTTAAGATCCTTTTCTTCCTTCTTTAAAACTCAAAGTTGCATTATCGTTCCGTTCACAATTCATCAAAGGTCACAATACAATAATGAGAAAATAGAAGGAAATAGGTCCGCTATTCCTCCCTAAAACTTACGTGAATAATCTTCTCTAAGTTGCAACGTTTTGAGAATGGTTTCTTTAGTAATAGACTGAAAAACCATTATAACAACTTTAAGGAAAATAATTACCTCCAACATAACGTCTACCTATATATACATTATATTAGATGTCATGTACGCGAAGGCCTTTCCATATGTCTAGGTTTGATCACATGACTCGTGCAAGAACATATCTCTACAGTAGGCATATCCTCAAATTCCACTGAAGAAGGAGAGTGATCTCCTTTTTCAAGTGACAACATAGCTTTCTCTTTCTCTATCTCTCTAATTACAAGTCAACACACACAGAATATGCCATAAATTCATAATTCCCATATTCAAACAATCACTAAAGAATTTCTTCCTCTATCGTAACGATTTCTTTCTTTTCATGCAAAAAAAGTTGGGTTCAATTCCACAAAAGCTACGTTCGATATCTGAGTCAACCATAAACATGTTAATTACATTATTCGCGATGGTTGTGGATGGCAGATTGTGGGAGAAATGGTTGGATGCACTCAAGAGATTGAGTTGAAGTTGCTAAACCTGCTTTGCTCCAGCCCTCCTTGACTCCAGATATGCTTAGTACACTTGATTAGCTTCCAAATGATACCAAGAAAGCATATATGTACTTTGCAATTGATATGTGAAATGATCAAATGAAGATAGACTACTTGAGACTTCAAAAATTCTAGAAAACTTGCTATTTCTATAGTGACACCTGCTCACTCTTTCACTCAGTGTGACCAGCACACTTACAATTGATCTAATTCCTTCTGGACATATTAAATTAGCTTATCAAGCTACCATTTGCAAGTGGAATGAGATAAAATGATAAACTATACTCAGAGAAAGATGTTTAGCAAAAATATATGTACCCCCGACTTTTTAGGAATTCTGCAGACACAGAGCAGTGTGCACTTTGAGCGAGATTTCTCCGAGATGGCTGATCCTTTGACCTTGAGATTTTGTAGGCGTGTAGTATGCTTGGAGTTGGTTCCAATGTGCTTTGAGTCACTTGATTTGGTTCAGTAGATCCTGAGATATGCTCTGTTGAAATTGACAGACTTGGAGATGATGACTCAGAGAAAAACCAGAGATAATGAATGTAACTCTTTCTATTAATTCACATGAATGTACAATCTCATTAGCTTGATAGATGTAGCCTAATGATTTGGATATGTGTAGGCTATAGTGTAGCACTCACACACTCAATGATCAAGAGTATTAGCCTCGGGAATGGTGCTAGACTAGCCACGACTTTTCAAGTACAACTTATATATGAAATGAGTGAGAGTTTGAATTCAAATTTGAATTCTTGGCTCCCTTCAATCACTCCTCTAAAAGTAAGGAGATATTCTCTCCAATTACACCATCCAAATCCACGACTTATCAAGTAGGTAAGTGATTACATATAGATGCCAAGTCATATAGACTTTTACAATGGGTAAAGAAGTAAGAACTTATAAGCATAAGTCCACATGGTCCTTTCTCCAAGTGAATTAAATTTCCAAGGTTTCAACACAACATTTCCAAGGTTTCAAGCCAAGTGTGAAGGCTTGAAATGCACCAACAGCTCCCCCTCAAGCCAAGCACTTTGGCTTAAGTCTTCAACTTTAGTCTTCAATCACATCCTGCAATCCAATCATGGATTTGAATCTGCATAGCTTGTTTCCATCCAATGCTTTAGTGAGTAAATCTGCACATTGCATATGAGTAGACACATAAGTCAATTGAATCTCTTTGCTTAGTAACTTCTCCCTCACATAGTGGTAATGAACCTCTATGTGTTTGGTTCTAGCATGATATATTGGATTAGCTGCAAGGTGAAGAGAGCTAGTATTATCTCCAAAGATAATTGGAGGTCTAGTGTATAGACCTAATTCTGTATACAAGAGCTTCAACCAGATAGCTTCTTGAGTGGCATTGGCAAGCCCTCTATACTCTGCTTCAGTGGATGACAATGTCACTGTAGGTTGCTTCTTGGCTGACCAAGAAATAGGCTTATCACCTGCAAAACATATGTATCCTGATGTGCTCCTCCTGTCATCCTTGCAACCTGCCCAATCTGCATCTGAATATACTTTAATGTCAATATCTAATGTATAAGGAAAGTAGAAACCATGGCTTTGAGTTCCCTTCAAGTACTTCAAGATCTTCTTTGCTGCCTCTAGGTGAGGTACCCTTGGTTTGTGCATGAATTGGCTTAGCACACTAACTCCATATGCTATATCAATTCTTGTCAAGGTAGCATAATTCAAACTACCTACCATGCTTTGATATCCTGTGATGTCTTGGACTTCTTCCCCTTCATGAGCACTTAGCTTTAGGTTGACCTCCATTGGAGTAGTTGAGTCTTTAGCATCTTGCAAGCCAAACTTCTTGACCATATCCTGTACATACTTCTTTTGAGTGATATATATACCTGAGTTGGTGTAGACTAACTCAAGACCTAAGAAGTACTTCAATAATCCAAGATCATTGATCTTGAACTCCTTCATCATCTGTCCTTTGATGTGTCTAATCCCATTGACATCATTGCCTGTAATGATGATGTCATCAACATAAACACACAAATAGATTACCTTTGTACTACTTCTCTTTATGAACAGAGAAGTATCAGCTTTGCTCATCACAAATCCTTGGTCTTGGAGGTAGGTTGTCAACATGTAATTCCATGCTCTAGGTGCCTCGTTCAAACCATATAGAGCCTTCTTCAATTTACAAGATCTTCATAGCCAGGTGGTTGTGACATGTAGACTTCTTCAGATATCCATCCATTCAAGAAAGCATTCTTGACATCTAATTGGTACATGTTCCAATTCTTGGATGCAGCTACACTCACCAATATTCTGATAGTTGGCATCTTAGCCACAGGAGAAAATGTCTCCTCATAATCAATGCCTTGGGTTTGTGCAAAACCGTTGGCTACCAACCTAGCTTTGTACCTGTTTATTGTTCCATCAGAATTCCTTTTTAGCTTGTAGATCCATCTAGATCCTATCACCTTCATAGATTCCTTCTTGGGTACCAAGTCCCAAGTATCACTCTCCTTGAGAGCTTCCATTTCTTCATCCATAGCTCCTTTCCATTCTGGTTTAGTGATAGCTTCTTCATAGGTACCTGGTTCTTCATTCAACAAATCCTTTGCAAGATATACAGAATGTTTAGTTACAAGTGATGTGTCATACCCAAATCTGATAGGCTTCTTCTTTTCTCTCTGAGATCTCCTCATTGCTTGAGTTGAGGATTCTCGTGTATCCTCAAGCTTCTTCATCTTCATCTTTCCTTTGGACTTCCATGCCTTGAACTCCTCAAGGTTTATTGTATCATCATCATCTGAGCTTGATTCATCTTTCTGGATTGGTTCCTCCTTGGTGAGCCTTGGGAAGTCTTCTTCCATATCATAGGGTAGACTAACCTTCCTGCATTCATTCTCATAACATGAGTCATTCTCATCAAAGATGACATCTCTGCTTACCTTGAAGCCTTTGTTTGTTGGGTTGTAGAATCTGTATCCCTTTTGGTTCAAATCATAACCAATGAAGATACATTTTTCAGCTTTAGGGTCTAGCTTTCCCCTTACCTGTGAGGGAATATGCACATATGCTACACAACCAAAGATTTTGCAATGATCCAGAGAAGGTCTCTTACCATGCCAAGCTTCATATGGTGTCATGCCATCAAGTGATTTGGATGGCAACCTGTTAATAAGATAGGTGGCAGTAGATACACTCTCTGCCCAAAGATAATTTGGCAATTTCTTTTCATTAAGCATAGACCTAGCTGTTTCTACTATGAGTCTATTCCTTCTTTCAGCTACTCCATTTTGTTCAGGTGAGTACCTTGTAGTTATCTCCCTTTTGATGCCTCTTTCCTGCAAGAAATCTTCAAACTCATTTGAGAAGTATTCTCCTCCACCATCTGACCTTAGCCTCTTCAAGCTTCTTCCTGTTTGGTTTTCAACAAGTGCAAGATACCTCTTGAAACAATTAAACACTTCATCTTTATGCTTCATAAAGTATAAGATAGTCCACCTGCTATAATCATCAATGAAGGATACATAGTACCTTGAACCTGAAATGGAAGGGTCCTTGCTAGGTCCCCAAACATATGTGTGTACCAAGTCTAGGTAGTCTTCATGCATGAAACCTTTCCTTGAGTAGGGCAACCTGTGAGACTTACCAAACTGACATGCTCCACACTTGTAAATCATGTGTTGCTTGGATACATTAGGTATCCCAAGCACACATTGATCCCTGCACATTTGCTTTAGGGTTCTTTCACCTATGTGACCTAATCTCTTGTGCCATATTTCTAACTCTGAAAGTGTTTGATCCTTGTAATTATATAAAGCAATGTTCTTCATGTCTTCTAGCTCAAAAGTAAACAATCTACCTGATTTCTCCCCCTTGGCAATTCTTTTGAAACCATGTCTTGGATCCTCCACATATGCTCCATGTTGAGTGAATCTGACCTGCAAACCTTTCTCCACAATCTGACCAACACTCATTAGATTCTTGGTGATGGTTGGTACATAGAGTACCCTGCTCAATAGGTTTTGGTTACCATCACATGTCTTCACATTTCCAATCTTTACAATAGAGTGTTTAGTATCATCACCTGTCTGTACCTGATGTTTGCCCTTGGGTTCTTCCAAATCAGAGAGTAGTGCCACATTGCCAACTACATGGTTAGAACATCCTGAGTCAATATAAAATAAATGATCATCATTTGTACCTGCCTTGGAGGTCATATTCATGATCAATAGGGAGTCATCTTGCTCCTCTGTGTAATTGTTGTAATCCCTTCTATTTCTGAATCCACCTTGGTAGTTACCATTGTGGTTGTGGTTGTAATTGTTGTTGTACTGATTGTTGTATCCATTGTAGCCTTGATGTTGGTTGAATCTGCCTCTCCCTTGAGAGTATCCACCTCTTGAGTAGCCTCTTCCTCTCTGATTCTTGTAGTTCTTGTAGCATTCATCTTTGGTATGATTGGACAATCCACAAATGTTGCATGGTGATGAGTTGTAGGGTCTCCCCCTACCTGACTTACCTCCTTTGCCTCTTCCTCTTGAAGATTTACCTCTCCCTGCATAATTAGCTTGGGAGGTAGAGCCTTCTTCTTCCTGTTTCTTCCCTTTACCTTTATCTTTAACTTTCTTATCAGTATATAGAGCAGAGGGGTTGTTACCTTTTGATTGATCTCCTTTGTAAACTTTGCTTCATGTGTGAATAGTTGGCCCATGAGTATTGTGAGATCTGGGGTATGCATGTCCATATAGAGGTCCATTGCAGTGGTGAAGCTTTCCCACTTATCATCTGCCTTGAGTCCATTTGTTACTTGCCTGACTATTTGCTCCTCTTCAATTTCCTCTCCAATGCTTGCTAATTGGTCTGCCACATCTTTAATCTTGGTCACATACTCTGAGACTGATTGCTTGGGCTGCTTCCTAAGGGTTGTGAATTCAATCCACAGTTGATTCTTCCTGGCCCTTGTGTTGGAAGAGAAATATGTTTACAAGGTTTCCCAAGTCTCTTGGGAAGTTTTACAGTTCCTTACATGAGGTAAAAGGAAATCAGATATAGAGTTAAGAAGGTAAGACCTTGCCAAAGCATCCTTTGCACACCATTGGTTGAGTCTCTCTTGTTCATCCTTGGTGGGTAGTCCTCTAGCTTTGAATGAGGGCAATTCCTCATCTCCTGATATGAATCCAAACAAGCTCCTTCCTTGTAGATAGGTCTTCATCCTGAGAGACCAAGCTTGGTAATTGTTCCTGTCCAATTTGTCAATGAATGAAGGAAAACCATCTCCCATTGTTACCTTGTTTGCTCTGATACCACTGTTGGGAGAGATGGTTGGATGCACTCAAGAGATTGAGTTGAAGCTGCTAAACCTGCTTTGCTCCAGCCCTCCTTGACTCCAGATATGCTTAGTACACTTGATTAGCTTCCAAATGATACCAAGAAAGCATATATGTACTTTGCAATTGATATGTGAAATGATCAAATGAAGATAGACTACTTGAGACTTCAAAAATTCTAGAAAACTTGCTATTTCTGTAGTGACACCTGCTCAGTCTTTCACTCAGTGTGACCAGCACACTTACAATTGATCTAATTCCTTCTGGACATATTAAATTAGCTTATCAAGCTACCATTTGCAAGTGGAATGAGATAAAATGATAAACTATACTCAGAGAAAGATGTTTAGCAAAAATATATGTACCCCCGACTTTTTAGGAATTCTGCAGACACAGACCAGTGTGCACTTCGATCGAGATTTCTCCGAGATGGCTGATCCTTTGACCTTGAGATTTTGTAGGCGTGTAGTATGCTTGGAGTTGGTTCCAATGTGCTTTGAATCACTTGATTTGGTTCAGTAGATCCTGAGATATGCTCTGTTGAAATTGACAGACTTGGAGATGATGAATCAAAGAAAAACCAGAGATAATGAATGTAACTCTTTCTATTAATTCACATGAATGTACAATCTCATTGGCTTGATAGATGTAGCCTAATGAGTTGGAGATGTGTAGGCTATAGTGTAGCACTCACACACTCAATGATCAAGAGTATAAGCCTCGGGAATGGTGCTAGACTAGCCGCGACTTTTCAAGTACAACTTATATATGAAATGAGTGAGAGTTTGAACTCAAATTTGAATTCTTGGCTCCCTTCAATCACTCCTCTAAAAGTAAGGAGATATTCTCTCCAAATACACCATCCAATTCCACGACTAATCAAGTAGGTAAGTGATTACATATAGATGCCAAGTCATATAGACTTTTACAATGGGTAAAGAAGTAAGAACTTATAAGCATAAGTCCACATGGTCCTTTCTCCAAGTGAATTAAATTTCCAAGGTTTCAACACAACATTTACAAGGTTTCAAGCCAAGTGTGAAGGCTTGAAATCCACCAACACAGATGCGAATAGAAAATGGAGCGCTGAAATGCATCTCATATTCAAAAATTTATAGACAAAAGCCCATGTATACGATAGCATGCACAAGTTTTTCTCACCAGCATCAACGGTTCTGGAGAAAGATTCGAAATTCATCCCTTGAATATGTGTTTAATACCTTCCTCCTCTGAAGTTTCATAATACTTTCCTACATGGATCGTATAATATATTTCGATTGTAACACAAAACTCTCAAACAGGAAACTCTTAAACATGCAGCAATGAAAACAACATATGTACAAAAATGAACAGTTTCCTACTCGAAATTAAACAATATGTAAGTCGAAGTCCAATCCATGAACTCTGTGCATTCAAGTTTCAAATGTGTGAGGCAATCAATTTGTAAATTCAAAGGTTTAAAAATCTTACAGTATCGTTGAAGCCCTCATTTAGCAGATAGATTGTTTACACACTTAACTGCTCACGTGAAGCAACAAATTTGAAAGTAAACATGTGCAGCGCAAGATTACAGAGCTCAGGAAAATTTCAAATGAGAAATGACTCTCCGAAACTGTAGTTTATTGTCTGAACATCCTCATACATGACATCACTTACACATCGATGAAGAGAAGGATGCAAAAGTGCTATAGGAGGCTCGATGATAAGCCTTCATCAGAATCACTGTCTAAACTTCTACTAGTTGTTGAGGCCACCTTCCATTTCATAAGGAGTCCATGAAGGATTCAAAATCCTCATATGACAAGCCCTTCAAGCTCGTTTTCCAATGTCCAAGTTTGAACAGACATGAAATGCGTTCTCCACAGCAAACTTTAGAGATGTGTGATTAGACCGCTAGTTCATATATCTCCAACTTCCACTCTTAAGTAAAGCTCTGAAACCTGCACACATTTTCTCTTCTTCTCCTTTCGGAGCTGTGGATGATGTGCAGCCACCTGTCTCTGAAGATCTTCCGATATATAAAAATGGCATGAGCCTCCTTGTGTGAACAGCTCAAGAGCTCCTCATCAATTTGCAAAAAAAACTCTTTTATTTTTTAGTTCTCGATCACAAACATTTTCTGCATCTTCCATAGTCAAACTTTCCTAGATTGAGCAGAAATGAAGAAATATCATTCTCCATGTATAAATCGAAATGTAGGTAGCCCAAAGGATTGCCTTTGACTTTTGTGCATACAACCAGAAGACCTGTGCATGGATATTACGTTTGCGCTATCAAACAGATCACTTTCTCTCCTCATCAGTAGACCCCAAACTATGGAGAGGATCTATATAAACTTGCACATCAACGTCACATAGAGGCAACAGGGACAAGGCCGCATTTCCCTTCCTTTCTGTTCCCTCCTTTACATCGGATCCTGCATTTCTCTTTTCCTTTCGAAGAGGAAGCTCTTCTCACTCTTCTATGTCAATCAAGAGCAGACGCTTTTGTCGAATCTTCTCAGATAAAGTAGATGAAATCAAACCCAAAAAAAGAATTAACTAGGAAATCTTCACCTTGAGTCAGCCTTCCCTCTTCAAGTCGAACACCAGACCTCCGTATTTCAGCATGCTGGCCCAAAACAGTACCGAACCCTCTGCCCTTCCTCACCTCTTGGGAAGTTCCCTTCTCGCCTCTGCACACAAACGCCCTGCAAAAAGAAATACGAAGAAGGAAAACTCCAGAATTCCCCTTCCTCTGTCAGTCTTTTTCTATTCCCTCTGCGACCTCTCTCTGTCGAGCCAAAAAACCCAAAAGCTACCACCTTCCAAACTTTCTCTGAAATCCTTCCGAACCGAAAAAACGAAGAAAAAAAACTCTTTCATAGTTATCTTTTCAAAAATGGTATGTCTCCCCTCGTATGCATGTCCTCTTGCTCGAGTTCCCCCACCAAATTTCCAAAAGGAGTTCTGACCTGCAGGAGCTAGCTGTTATCATACCTATTATCATGGTATTTGAAAAATCATCTGCTTCATAATGATCTATGCGCATGCACAACTCGGTGTATTGCAATTGGATCTCGGTCAACGAAACGAAATTCTTGAGTGGAAATCGCTACCACAACGGCGGTATTTGCTGCATCACTCCAAAACATGTTAGGTACATTCATCTCATTAATCATTGCTCTAGCGATCTCGGCAATGTATCTATCCTTTCTCTCTGCTACTCCATTTTGTTGGGGTGTGTACCTGCATGTTACTTGCCTCTTGATGCCTTGATCCATTAAAAAATCAGAAAACTCATTGGAGAAATATTCTCTCCCTCCATCGGACCTTAGCTTCTTGATATATGTACCTGTTTCCTTCTCTACCATTGCCTTGAATGCTTTAAAACATGTAAACACATCTGATTTGTTTTTTATGAAATAAACCCAAACCATCCTTGTGCAATCATCTATAAAAGTGACAAAGTACTTATTACCTCCAATGGATTGCTCTTTGGTTGGCCCCCACACATCTGTATGTATCAATTCCAATGGATGTTGGCTTATGTAGCCACTCTTCTTGAATGGAAGTCTCGCTTGCTTTCTAGTTGACAAGATTCACATAAATGCTTCGTATTCATGAGATCTAATTGGGAACAAAACCAAACTCCCATGTCTAACCCTATTAGACATTCTCTTAAATGGGTACCACCCCTACTAATGATCCACATTCTTTAGAAATGCCCGTCATAGGATAATTCTTAGAATCCTTAAAGAGACTAAATCATTTGCATAACCCGGTTCTTTAATTAATGTGGCTCCATAGGAAGCCTCAAAATGTGGAAACCATGTGTTAATTGCACCCCAATCTTTTTGACCAATTAGGTCATGCACTTCTTAAGTATGCATAAAGTGTAGGCCCCCACTACAAAAAGGTGGATGGACATATTTGTGAATCCCATGCACATGAGGCACCATTGTACATATGTAATATATTTCATGTTTTCTAACCTTCCTTTCTTGTTGTTATTTTTCTTAAGAGAAAAAGAAAGAAAGTATAAAAAAGAAAATAATTAGGAAAAGAAAAATATGTAGAAAAAATACCCAAAAATTATCAAACACATTCTATATTCTGCCCAAATCCATGATGATGGGCCATTGTAAATGTTGATTGAGCACTCCAATCAAGTCGTTTTTTTGCACAATGAGATTTTACATTCCATGACTATGCATGTACTGGGACACATTACATCAACATGCAAAAGGCACATATTTTTTATGACCTATGCACATGCACGACTCTAGGACATCCAAGATGGAGGACGTTGAAGAAATTTTCTAGCAAGCATGACCACAAAGAAGCATATATTTGGTAGAAAGTTCCACATGGTTTCAGACACTCCATATACTAGATGATGACTTCCCCTTAAATTTTGTAGCAAATAAGACTTTCATATATTCAAGGCCTTGTTGACATTTCTTTGTATTGTAACGAAGAGTCTTTAATAAAAAATCCCATAAGAAAGAAGAGTTTAGATTTCTCTCTTAGGACTTACAATCGAGTTGTTTTTTATCTCTATACATCAATTTAACTTATATGCATTGATTCTTTATGCTCCTATTTCTCAAACTCATGATTCTAAAGTCTCTAGAACTATATTTGATCCTAGCTTCTTTATTATATTACATGTCTAAAGTTATCCCTTCACATAGGCATGATTTTTGAGTGTCCAAGTTCCATAGTTCTTTTGTCCTTCTTCTATCCACTCATGTCTTCATGTCATCATGATTAATTAGTGAGTGAAGCCCCAATAGTGATGAAACTTGATTATGCATATTGTATTGTCATGAAGGTAGTAAATCTCATCATGTTGAAGTGTTTACAAACACTTTCATTCTATCCATCTTGAATCTCATTTTTAAGTGTTTATAAACACTCCTTCACACTATATTTTGTGGAAGCTAAGGACATATTTTCATCATCATATTTTTTTACCTATGACTCTAAGAACTGTTGGTGCAATTAGTAAGCCTTAGTGATTGTCTAATTATTCAGGACTACACATCATTTCATTTGTTCACAAGAAAGAACTTCATGTGAATAAATAATATTCATTTTAGGCATAGTTACTCTAGATAAATGTAAAAGTAAGAAAATAAGGAATCTCCTGAAGCTAGGGAGCAGAACCCGACTCATGTGGTAGGAAGAATCAATTCAAACCATCCCTAAAGTGTAGGATCACTTTTAGGTGAGGCAAAAGTCAAATTCAAAATGAGAACATGTGTATAAATATACACACTTTTATTTGCGAGATAAGTGAGCCATTCTAAGAGGCATTGAGTTACTTCAGTGAACATACATTAAGTTCACACTACCTTTGTGTAGTCCTCTATAGTTCCCTTATATCATATGTTCCTTAGCATATACATTTTGATACATTTCTTCAAGTACATCTTTATCTACTAATCTTTGTTGCATATTCATCATTATAGTGATTTGTGTCTTGATGTCTCTACATGTACTCACTCATTTGATATACTTTAACCTAGATTAGTTAAATTGACGTGGCTACACGTTGCATATCAATTTTTAGCAAGTGTAGCTTAGTGGATCTTGAGATATGGAGCATAGAAGGTGACTTTGTCGGCATATATTCTAGATCCTAAAAGTCAAGATGACCTCTTGACTTGTTAGAGTGATTTATTAGTGTATGGTATAGCCACATTGATGAAATAGCTTGCTTTAGTTAGTTACGTACTCCAATAAGGCATGTGCAAAAGCTCTTTGGTCAAGTCATACCAGGTTTTGAACTATGAGCAAAATACTAAGCACTTCTATTCCAAAAATAAAAGGTTTCTTCACATTTCTAGTAAATGCAAGTTATCTATTTTGATGTTATTCTTTGGGAGTGATGCTTCAAAGCACTTGGTGGTTTCAAATACAATTTTGTGAAGCCAAAGGAGTCTATTAAGAATCCCTAGAGTTACCTTGGCAGGTGTAGAGTAGGTTTTGTGCAACATAAGCTCATCTTTGGAATTTACCCAAACATCTCCTCATGGTGGTATCAGAGCAACAACAAAAGATGGGAGATGGATTTCCTTCATCCATAGGAAAATTGGATTGAGGTAACTACTTAGTTTCGTCACTTAGAATGGAAGCTTATGTTTAAGGGTGAACCCTCTATGGTTACATATCTAGTGATCAAATGATATCCATCCTTAGAAGCAAAGGAGAACCAACTAAAGAAGAACAAGAAAGACTAACCACATGGTGCTCAAAGTATGATGTAGGAATGTCATATATTCTTGACTCAATCTCTGATTTTTTTACTTCCATGCATCAGGAGTTGCAAGACTTCACAAGAGACTTGGAATGCTCTTGAAGCATTTCTTCTCAGCAAATGCTAAGGCAAGAAAGAATCAACTATGGATGGAGTTCACCACACTCAAGGAGATGCCCAAGCAATGTGTAACTAATTTGTCACATGGACATAGTAGAACAACTTGGAAGCATAGGAGAAATCATTGATGAAGAGTAGATAGTAAGGCAAGTGATCAATGGAATAAAGGTAGATGATAAGTGGGAAGCTTTAACCACATCTATGGACCTCTACATAGACATGCAAGTTCCTAATTTCAACACACTACTCAGAGAATTGTTCACACATGAGGCAAATAGAGCAACTCAAAAGGTAATCAATCCTCTACCCTCTATACAAATAAGAATAAGAATAAAGAAAGTAAAGCAAAGGTGAAAAGTCTAATGATGAAGGTAGTACCTCTCAAGCAAACTTTGCAAGAAGATGTAGAGGCTCAAGAGGAAGAGGGAGAGGAGGAAGACAAGCCAAGGGAAGAACTCAAAGCTCCTCTCCATGTGCCATATGTGGCTTAACTAATCATATAACTAAGAATTGTTTCAAGAATCCTAGAAATCAAAGAGGGAGAGGTTACAATAGAGGAAGCTATGGAAGCTCAAGAGGTAAATTCAACACCAACAATGCTTACAACAACAACTCATATAACAAGAATAATTATCAAGGAGGATACATAGGAAGGAGAGACTACAACACTATGCAGATGATCAAACTCAAGAGGATCCATTACTTATGATGAACATGACAATGAAGCAAGTTAAAGCAAATGAACATGTATTCTACATAGATTTAGGTTGCTCAAATCATGTAGTAGGAAATGTAGCTGTACTCTCAGATTTGGAAGATCCAAAGAATAGAGATGAATTCCAAAGAGGAGATGACACAAGGCATCCAATGGAGAAGATAGGCAATGTGAAGACTTCACATGGTAATATGAATCTATCAATCAAGGTAATGTATTTGCCAACCATCACTAGAAATCTCATAAGTGTAGAACATATTGTCAAAAAAGGATTGCAAGTCAGATTCACAAACAAATGGAGCATTTGTTGAGGATCCCCATCGCGGATTCAAGAGGATAGTGAAAGGAGAGAAGTTAGGCAGACTATTTAAATTTGAGCTCCAAGATACTAGGAACATTGCATTATTCAATTATGATACTCAAACTCTATCATAGTTGGAAATTTGGCACAAAAGGTTACCTCATATAGGTGAAAGGGCTCTAAAGCAAATCAATAGGGATCAGAGTGTGTTTGGTCTACCAAACATATCCAAACAACAAATGATATACAAATGTAGTGCTTGTCGATTGGCAAGTCTCACAGACAACCATTCACAAAGAAGGGATACATCCATGGAGACCCATTAGAGCTAGTCCATATAGATGTATGGGTCCCAAGCAAGGAGCCTTCGACCTCTTGATCCAGGTATTATGTGTCATTCATTGATGATTGTGGCAGATGCACAATTCTCTATTTTATGAAGCCTAAAGATGAAGTGTTTTCATGTTTCAAGAAATACCTAGCACTAGTAGAAAACTCAAACAGGTAAGAACTTGAAAAGGAAAAGGTGAGATGGAGGGAGAGAATATTTCTCCCATGACTTTGATTCTTATCTACAAGAGAGATGAATCGAAAGAGAGAATACAAGGTATCCCTAGAGCAAAATGGAGTGGTAGAGAGAAGAAATAGAACCATAGTGGAGGTTGCAAGGTCAATGCTAAATGAGAAGAAGATGCCCAATTACCTATTGATAGAGGTTGTATCCACAACCACCTATCTAATCAATAGACTCCCACCAAATGCATTATATGGGATGACATGTTATAAAGCATGTCATGGAAGAAGACCTAGCCTTGATCATTGCAAGATTTTTGGGTGGATGCATATGTACACATAGCTTCACAAATCAAAGATAAGTTAGATCCAAAGGTAGAGAAATACATATTCATTGGCTATGATCTTAAATGGAAAGCTTATAGGATATAAAATCCAAGCAATCAAGGTTTTATTTTAAGTATAGATGTTGTGTTTGATGAAAACAAATCTTGGTTTGAAAATGATTGCATGAAAATCAAACTTCCCTATGATCTAGAGGAAGACTTTCAAGATTGTCTAAGAAGAATGAGATTACACCCAAAGCATCAAGTGATTTTGAAGATGACGAGAAGATCACTCCAACAGAGAAATCAACTCTTGGAAATCCAAATGCAAAGCCAAAGTGCAAGAGTTGATAGATGTGGAAGAATCATCTCAACAAACTATAAGAAGGTCTACTAGAGAAAAAAGGAAGCCAAAAAGGTATGATTATGACACTGTTATAGTCACTAAGCATTCAATATACATAACAGAGGACTCAAACTCTAAAGAACCATCTACATATTAAGAAACTAAGAAGAAGCCAGAATGGTGAGATGCCATGGAATAAGATATAGAAGCTCCACAAGAAAATGAGACTTGGGAATTGATCCTGAGGAAACCATAAAGTCATTAGCTCAAGATGGATCTACAAAGTTATGAAGAGATATTATCACTTGGGGCAAAAATGCCTTCAATTAGAGTACTAATGAGTGTGGCATCTTCTAAGAACTCGAAGATATGTCAAATGGATGTTAAAAATGATTTTCTAAATGGTTGGGTTTCAGACAATGTGTATATGGCTCAGCCTCCTAATTTTGAAGACCAATCATATCCTGAATATGTATGCAAGTTAGTGAAAGCCTTGTATGGCTTGAAGCAAGATGCTAGAGCTTGGAGTCATAGACTTTTCACTTACTTATAGGATAAAGGTTTTATTGTAAGCAATGCATATCCTTCCCTCTTCATTAAGAGGAACCACTGAGGTCATATACCTTTGTGTATATGTGGATGGCATAATCATTAGAGGTAATGATGCAAATGGAATCAAGAGAATAAAAGCTCAAATGAAGGCAGAGTTCAAGAGCAATGATCTTGGCTTACTCATATGTTTGTTAGGCTTGGAAGGGGTGTATACAAAGAAAGGTATGTTCCACACTTAGAGAAAGTACATTGGAGACATGATCAACAAGTTCAAGATGGAAAATACAAAGGTGGTAGGTAAACCCATGGAGCTAAATTTGAAGCTAAGTGCCCGTGGAGGTGAGTCGATTGAAGATGTTACTAGCTATGAGGGCTTAGTTGGAGGCTTGAAATATTCTACTTTAACTAGGGTAGATATATGCTATGGAGTTAGTGTGCTAAGTCAATTCATGCACGCTCCAAGGAAGCCTCACATGAAAGAAGCTAAGAGAATCCTAAAGTATTTCAAAGGTACACTCAATGAGGGGTTGTACTATGCATATGCATCTGTTATATATATTAAACTCTTCTCTTATGCACATTCGATAGGCCCTAAAGATGATACGAGAAGCACAACAGGTTATCTCACCTTAAGAGGTACAAAGTTAGTTTCATGGTCTTCCAAGAATCAATCTACAGTTTCTCTTTCATCAATAGAGGTTGTGCCACACAAGAAGCTATGTGGATTGGAACCCTATACTCCAATTTTGGGTTGAACACTTCAACTCCACATATATTGGGAGAAAACATTAGTTCATTACATCTTGTTGCTAACCCTATCTATCATGCCAGGACTAAAAATATAGATGTTTAATACCATTATGTCTGCGGAAAGATCATGAGTAAGGAGATACAACATTTTTATCTAAACATCAACAATGTCTAGATATGATGACAAAAGCATTGGATGAAAGAAAATTGAATAGGTTCAAACTAATGATTGGACTATAGAAACCATGAAGAAATGAAGACGAAAGCATCTTACACTTGAGGGGGAGCTGTTGGTGCAATTAGCAAGCCTCATTGCTTGTCTAATTATTTAGGACTACACATCATTTCATTTCTTTAGAAGAAAGAACTTCATGTGAACCTATGTTAGTCATTTTAGGCATAGTTACATTGGATAAATGTAAAAGCAAGACAATAAGGAATCTTGTGAGCTTAGGGAGCCTAAACCACAAGTAAAATGGTAGGAATTCAACTCATCACTAAACTATAGGATCACGTTTAGGTGAGGGAAAATTCAAATCCTAAATGGAAATATGTGTATAAATACACACACTTTTAGTCGTAGGATAAGTGAGCCATTCGGAGAGGCATTGAGCTTCTTGAGTGAGCGTACATTGAGCTCACACTACCTATATGTAGTCCATTAAAATTCCTTTGTATCATATTTTCATTAGAATATACATTTTGATACATTTCTTCAAGTACATCTATGTCCATTGTTTTCTGCTACATCTTCATCAATACAATTATTTTTCGAAATCAATTTCCATGTGTGTACTCACTCATTCGCCATAATTTAAGTTAGTTTAGTTAGATGAAAGTGTCTACTACTTGCATGTACTTAGGGTTTTTGAGTGAGAGATTGTGGTGAGAGATCATTCATTGAAGAAGGTCTGTTTATGGCTATGAGAAGAATGACGCGACACCATTTTGTACACATCTTCTCTGATAGTAAACACATGTTTTTCAAGAAGGAAATGAGTAAATTCTCATTGCATGAAGAAATCAAAGTGATTTCATAACTATATGAATGACAATTGAATGTGACATGTTTTGTGGCACACATTTCCTTGAAGTTCTTAGAATAAGATCTTAGGGTACAATGTAAAGTTTTTGATAAGTAATAGTTTGTTTTAAACCTATCTTCCTTAACTACAATTGACCAAAATATCATTCCAAATGGGATGTGTGCTGAGAGAAATAAGCTTAACAATGAAGGCTTGTCAAATCGGTGAAGGTAAATTCTAAGTGTTAGACATAGTGTATTTCTTGAAGACATCTAAAGTTACTTGGAAATAATTATTTGAAAATGCTGCTTCAAATTTGTTGCTTATTATATGTAAGAACTTCTATTATCATTAAGGATAAGACAAATCAAAGATGAATTGGAGCTAGAAGAAAAGGTGCAACTACAAGAAGAGTAAATGTTCATATTTACAACATAAAGTGTTAAATATATTGTAGTTTGAAGATTTGCTGAGTTAATGATGATTGTAGAGGACTTCTAAGATCATATGACCTTGTTTCTTGTGATGTCTCATATATCAAAAAGTGGTGTCAGAGTAGAAAGTCCTAAAGAGTAGAAGAACGCACAGACACAAGAGATCTTGGAAAGCTTTCATTGAAAAGTGGAAGCTGAAGCATTTAACAACAAAAGACATTAGAGAACTACTTTGAAATCAACCTCAAGATTAAATACCTACAAAAGTTAATAATCTTTAAACCTTAAACAGATAGGTTGTAGCAAGAGCAAGAAGATCATGAAGAATCATATCTCCCTTTACAAATTGAAAAAAGGTTTTCAGGTTATATTTACAAATGAAGGAGTAATTGTGGAAGATCCAGAGAATGAATATAATCAGATTGTTTATGACAAGAAGGAAGGTAGAATTTTTACTCTAAAAGTGCAAAGGAATATTGGTCAAGCTTTGTTCCACTTCATCATCCTACATTTCATCCCTCCTAATCACATTTCTTTATCACTTCACTATTCTCCACATAAGCCTCTCATCCTACTCTCTCATTAATTGGAGAACAAAAAGAGTGCAAGGCGATTGATTTGGAACTTTTAGTCCCCACTCTAAATGAGAATTAAAGTTTTAATCCCCAATCTACAAAATTCACTATAAAGGATGAATAAAACTTTAAAGTGCGGCTTCAATTGAATTATCATATGGTGTGACACTTCTATTTCTATCTTTCAACACATAGAATTGAATTAAAGTGAAACTACAATTGAATTATCATATGATCCTGGGCTCATATGGTGTGCCCCTTCCATTCCTAGATCTTTGGCCACATGGAGCTGAATTGAAGTGTAGATTCAATTGAATTATCGTATGGTTATGGGCTCATATATTGTGCCCCTTCCATTCTTATCTTTTGTTAGAGAGTACTGAGACTCTCCACTCTCCACCCAACTCCAAGAAATGTACAAGAAACTCTAAAATTAGAGCATTTAATAGTTATATATATCCATTAAAAAGAGTGTTATGTCTATTATTTTTATCCATTTGATCCATTTTATACATTCTTTTGGTTACGTCCACAATCTAACATTTGATGGCATTTAGAGTTTCCCTATCTCATTTTTGAGAGATTTGTGGATTATACAATGATGGATTTCCTATTGAATTGTACCTCTGAATGATTCTTGATTTTGACACCAGATCATAAGGTCAAGATATGAAGTCAAATTGTATATCTGAACCTTGATTGTAGAACCCATAACAATGGGCAAACTCCATCTTCATAATTATCTAGATACATGATTTTGGAGGTAAAACCACTTCATGTTACACCCACTGTTTATATATTAAAAATGGAATGCTCTTACACTTCCACTATAAATGAAGATGATGTACCTCTTTTTGGGAGATGACTAGGCAGCACTAGTCCCTATTGATCTCGATAGACTTTCAAATTCATTGTTTTAAGTGGATCCTTTCATGTGTCCATGGCTTAGAATGTATCAATGAATCTATGTTCTCAGTTGAGGCATTAAGTTAGATTCGCAATGCAACAATGCTCAATCTAGTCCACTTATTGAACGTGATCCACTTATTGATCAAAGGAATCTTTATGGACCCTAAGAAGATCAAGAGAATCCTTGATTAGCAACCACCTTCATGTGTTAGAGATGTACAACATTTTCTAGGGTTTTGCAACTTCTACAAGATAATCATCAGAGATTACTCCAAGATAGGGACACCTCTTACCAAGCTTATAGGAAATGCAAAATTCTCAAGGACAAAAGAAGTAGAAAAAGCCTTTCAGACCTTGAAATCAGCATTCACCATCGCTCCATTTCTAGTTCATCCTTATTCTAGCAATCCCTTCGTTTTAAGAGACGGATACATTAGAATTTCCTCTAGTGGCTATTCTATCCCAATCTCAAGATGATGGACACCTACATATAGTTTCATATCATTCAAGAAAATTTTCCCCTCCATAGATTGATTATGAAATCCATGATAAAGAACATCTTGCCAAAGTGGATGCATTTGATACCTAGTGTCACCATCTAGAAGGATAAGCTAATAAAGTCACTATGTACACAAATCACAAGAACTTAGAGTATTTTATGACTACCCACATCCTCAATAGAATCCAATCTTGATGTTGTAACACTTTATCCACATTTGACTTTGTCATCACAAATCATCCAAAACACAAACAATGTTGGTGAGATGCCTTGTCAAGAAGATTTTACCTTGCACCAAAGGTAGGTGAAGAGCTTTTTGATCAACAAGAGAGTATATCACTCAAGCTTGAGCATGCCTAGTTAGCAACTATCTCTTCAAGTCATCATGAAGATTCAAACTTGAATCTATTGATCCATGAGACTCTACTACAAGATGACTTGTTTTGTAATGTTAAGCAAAAAATGCAAGAAGGAAAATTTCAAAAAGTAAATGAGTTTCAGGAAAAGGATGGATTACTATTCTATAAGAATCAATTGTATGTCTCTCCAATGAAGCCCAATATCCAAGTACTTCAACAACATCATGATATCCTTGTAGTAGGACATTATGGAGTGAACAAAACAATAGAACTCATATCAAGGGATTTTTGGTGCCCTCAAATGTCGAAGGAAGTCAAAGAATATATCTAAATCTATGACACTTGCAACAGATCTAAGATATCATGACATAAACCTCATGACCTCTTGCAACATTAACCTATTCTAGAAAGGCCCTAGGCTTTATTATCTATGTAATTGTAGATCTACCAAATCCGGCTATGTATGATACCATTCTGGTTATAGTGGATATATTTACAAGGATGGCACACTTCATTCCAACTATCAAGGGAATCATATGTGCAGCCATTGCTAGAATCTTTCTTAGATACATCTTTAAGCTACATGGATTTCCTAATGATATTTTTAGTGATGGAGGTCTCTAGTTCATATCTAGCTTTTGAAACACTCTTTGAAGGCTCCTTGGTTTTCAAGTTAAACTATCCATAACCAATCATCCATAGACTGATGGACAAATAGAATGGGTGAATGAAGTCCTAGATTAATATTTCCATTGCACCATCAACTATGATCAAAATGATTGGTTTGAGCTCTTACCATTTGTAAAGTTTTCCTATGACAATAGTGTTCATACATCTACCAAGCAAACTCCCTTCTTTGCAAATTATAGACAACATCAAAGGATGTATATACAACCCTCAAATCATTTCAAGAACCGGGGTGCTAGAGATAAGGCCCACTATTACTCATAAAGAAAAGGAAGAGATCCATAGAGTGCAAGAACAATATAAGTATTGTATAGTTCAGCATCATGTTTAGAATCTAGCCTATCACATTGGGGATAAAGTATGTTTACTCAAAAATAACTTATAGACTTCAAGGCCTTGTGCAAAGCTAGATTATTAGATCTTTGGTCCATTTACCGTCTTATGCAAGATTAATCGAATAAATTTCAAGCTCAAGTTACGAAGTACCATGAGAAGACATCCAATTTCCCATGTTTCCATCTAGAAACCATATATGATTTCACCATTGAGGGGGGAGAGACCTAGTCCTTCACAACCTATCAAGATTGATGATCATGAAGAATTTAAAGTCAAGCATGTCTTAGGTTCAATAATATCTCAAGGAAGATTTAAGTACCTTCTTCATTGGAAAGGGTATGACATTAGTTCTTGTACTTGGGAGCCTGCATCACCAATCAAGGTTGGAGAATCTTATAAGAAAAATCCAATGAAGCGGAGACTAGAGAACATGATTGATCCTTCTCAAACTTTTTGCTTTAGGGGGAGGTGATGTCATGGACCAAGGAAACCATCCTATAATTTAGATTCCATGTGATCATATATATCTCATGATTGGTTCATAATTTGGATTGACTAATATATAAGGAAGTGCCAAGCTATGTGGAAATCACTCCACAAAAGGAAGTAAGCCCAAAGCTTTGCGGAAAGCTTCAAACTTCTCCCTAGGCAGAGCCTTCGTGAAAAGGTTTGCAATGTTCTCCTGCGTGGGCACATATGCCAAGTTGATCTCCCCAGCAGAGAACCTCTCCCTGACATAGTGATAATGCACCTCAATGTGCTTAGTGTGAGCATGGAACACAGGGTTCCTCGCAACTGCCAATGCGCTCTGACTGTCAGTGAAGATGGTGGTGGCAGAAGACTGGCCAACACCCAAATCAGCCATAAGGGTTCTGAGCCACACACACTCAACAGTCGCTGTGAAAGCTGCCCTCTACTCAGCCTCACAACTGGAAGTGGACACAGTAGGCTGCTTCTTGCTCAACCAAGATATACATGAGCTACCAAGCATGAAGCAAAAACCACTGGTGGATACACGAGTGTCATAGCAACCAGCCCAATCTGAGTCAGAAAAAGCATGCAAATTTGGCGGTAGTGATCCCCCCTTGGGATAAAACAACCCAAGTAGCCGAGTACCACTCAAGTAGCGAAAGATGCGCTTAACCGCTTCCCAATGCGTGACTCCTGGGCAATGCATAAACCTGCTCATCTGTGAGACAACAAACTGAATATCTGGTCGAGTAATGCATAAGTAAATCAAGCATCCAACAGCCTGCTGATAGAGAACAACATCAAATGCATCTCCAGCATCATGAAGACTCAATCGTAAACCTGTTTCCATAGGAGTGGCAATAGGCTTACACTCTTCAAGGCCAAAATGCTGTAATAATGTGTCAATATATTTCGTTTGACACAAAGCCATTCCACCATCAACGTGCATAAACTGAATGCCCAAATAGTGATGCAAATGCCCCAAATCAGACATCTCAAATGAGGCATGCAAATCAGCCTTAAAATCAGCAATATGTGTCTCAATAGGACCAGTGAGCAGCATGTCATCAACATAGACAACAATGATCAGAAGCACATCATTAGCATGTTTAACATATAAGGTGCTTTTAGATGGACTGTTCTCAAAACCATGTGCAATCAGATAGGCATGTTATCTTCTCATACCAAGCACGTGGTGCTTGCTTTAAACTATATAATGCCTTCTTTAACCTGCAAACCTGGTTTTCATGCCCTTTCTACACAAAGCCACGAGGCTCAAAAACATACACTTCTTCATGCAAGTCACCATTTAGAAATGTTGTTTTAATGTCCAACTAATGTACATTCCAACCATGATGGGCTCCAAGTGCACAAATGCTCCGAACAGTAGTCATACCGCATGTAGGTGCAAAGGTCTCATCAAAATCAATGGCTCTTTCTTGTGCATAACCCTTTGCAACAAGCCTAGCCTTATACCTGTCAACTGTACCATCAGGTTTACGCTTCAGCTTGTATACCCACTTAGTGCCAATGGCCTTCTTGCCAACAGGCAAGTCACATAAAGACAATGTACCATTCTTCACTATAGCATCATATTCAGATTGCATAGCAGCCATCCAATTTTCTGAATTTTGTGGTTCATCAAAAGAAACAGGCTCATTCTCATCACAGAGACTAGATGCAGCCATAGCATAGCAATCTGATGCAAAGGAGGCACTATGAGAGCCTGAACGAGTACGATATGACAAAGAGGCATCTAATTTGCTGTCACGCAAAGTCTGCACCAGCCATTTTGGCATAGTTTTTGCCTGCTCAATATCAGCTCTCTCATCAACAAGTGCATCATGTAAATCTGCATCAGAAATGGAATGATCTGCATCATCAGCCTCATTAGGACCAGCACTAGCCTGTCCACCTGTAAAAAGAGGCATCAAAGTATCGTACATGTCTTTGGAGCTAACAGATGTATCCTTAGTACATGAAAGCAATGGCTGAATAGCATCTTCCACAAAGACAACATCACGGCTAACCAGAATGCGTTTAGTCTCTGGATGATACAGACGATAGCCTTTACTTTCAGAACTGTACCCAACAAAAATACATTTTACTACCTTATCATCCAATTTTCTGCGATGTTGTTCAGGCACTAATGCATATGCCAAACAACCAAAAACACGTAGATGAGCAATAGATGGCTTGCGGTCATGCCAAGCCTCATATGGAGTGATAGAATGCAACGCTTTAGTGGGACACCTGTTCAGTACATATGCTGCACACATGACAGCCTCAATCCAGAAACTATGTGGTAAAGCCTGACTTTTGACCATGCACCTCGCCATCTCCATGAGTGACCTGTTCTTTCGTTCAGCAACTCCATTCTGTTGAGGTGTATACGACAGTGTACACTGGTGTTTTATCCCACGTTCAGCCAGAAATGCATTAAAATCTGAAGACATATATTCCCCCCCTCGATCAGAACGGAGGGTGCCCATTTTACATGCTGATGGATTTTCAGCCAAAACCAAAAACTGTTTGAAGCACATGAACACTTCAGACTTTGCTTTGAGTGGATATACCCATGCATGCCTGGAAAAATCATCAATGAAAGTCACGAAGTAAAGGTAATTTCCAAAAGAGGGTGTCTACATAGGACCACAGACATCACTATGTACAAGCTGCAATTTCTGCGTAGCCCAAACTGAACCATCTTTTGGAAAGGAAGAACGCTGCATTTTGCCCAAAATACAGCCTTCACAAACATGTTTTCCAGGTGCCTCAAGTTTGGGCAAAGAGGACACCATTTCAGATTTCTGCAGGCGTAACAAACTAGCAAAATTCAGATGACCAAAGCGTGCATGCGAAAGCTTTGCATCTGACATATCCTGAGAATCATGAGCTGCACATGCCAAATCAGTCACAGATCTTTCATAGTCTATGAGCTTATACAGCCCACGACATAAAATGCCAGAAGCAACAATCACATCGCCATTTGAGAGATCATGGACTGTACACCTGTCATCAACGAATTTCACAACCAAGCCAATCTTGGCTAATGCAGAAACTGATAACAGGTTCTTTTTGATACCTGGCACAAATAAAGCATCTGACAAAGTGAAAGAACTACCATCAGTAGTAGTCAGAATGATCTTACCAACTCCCATAACAGGATAAGAGGAGTTATTGGCGCATGTGACAGTATTCCCTGTAGGGGCAGGCTTGAGTGAAGAGAAGAAACTGCGCTGCGAGGTAATATGTTTGGTCGCCCCACTCTCAAAGTACCAAACATCTGAGTCTACTGCAGACATGCACTGATCATGAGAAGATGGGTCAAACTGAAGACAATAGTAAACACCCATTCTTCTTCCTGCACAAGATTTGCAGACTCTGTTTTTGGTGTAGAGGCCTCTGCAACAACCATTCCAACCTCTTTCTTCTTTGCCTCTTTAGCAGCCAGTTTTGGACAGTTCTTTATAATATGATCATTTCCTTTACAGTACTTGCAGAACAATTTCTGCTTTTCTGATTTCTTCTCATCTTTATCCTGGTTCTTCGATTGTGCAACATTTGCAGATTTCTACTTACTAGTAGAAGAGCTCCATTTTCCTTTGCCCTTCTGACTAGCTAGGAAGGCTTGATCTACAACACGCATAATGGACCTGTTCTGCCTGGACTGATCTTCCTGCAACAGAACAAAGACTAATTCCTCAAATGACAAGGCATTCGGATTGCCTTTCATCATCAACCGAAGAGTAGAGGCAAAACTCTGATATGAATCAGGAAGACCATTCAGAACGGTCAGCACAAGTGAGCTATCTGATATAACCTCATCAGCAGAAATCAATTGTTCCTTCAGGTCTTTGATCTTTGTAAGAAAATTGTCCATAGAATCACCTTCATTCATGTGCTCACTCTCCAATTGTTTTCGGAGGTAAGCAACACGAGCCTCATTCCTAGCCTGGTACAAAGTGGTAAGTGTATCCCAAGCATCCTTTGCTGTTCTGCAAGAGGGAATGTGAGGAATAATGGCAAGTTTGACAGACAAAGCTATCAATGCATGTGCCTGGGCATCTATGCCATCCCAACAAATCTGCTCTGCAGTAGGTGCTACAGAAACAGCAGCACGAACAGGAATCTGCGGAATATCATCTTCGACACCATCTTCATCGGCTCCAACACCTCTATTTGCAGTACTTGTCGTTACAGGTGTAACAGGGCGTCTTTCAACACCCTGCACAACGTTCCACAATCCTTTTGCAACCAGTACATGTTGCATCATATAAGCCCATAATGGGTAGTTGGTACCATCCAACTTATCCTCAACAGCCAACATACGGAATACATCACTGCTTTCAGCCATGGCGGGTGATAAAAATACCTTGATGCAAAAAATTGACTGTATCTTAAAAAGTTGAGCAGAACTGCCCAGACGAGTTCTGCTAGACCTGTAGCAGACTTCGAGACGCTTAAACTGGCGAACAGAAACTGGTATATACCTTTGGCAGAAAAGGACGAAATAGCTTGCAGAAGCGCTACGATAGTGCATTCGGAGGCCGAAACGAGCTCAGATTGCGATTTTGGCACCACAAAACGAAGCTGTTTTGATCTCCGAAACACCCTGAGTATGCTCACCAAATTTGGTGCGAATCTGAGACTACAAACGGAGGAGTGTCGACGGCGCCCTAGAAGAAGCGACGACCTGCTCTAATACCAATTGTTGGAGATAGACGTCTGCGGAAGCACGCGAACAGCACAAGGAAGAAGAAGAAGCTTGGAGCACAAACATACAATACTGAATGTATTACTAGAGAATGTACAAAGATAAGTTGCCCATTAGGGCAATAGGCGTATATACAAGCCGGGGGAAAAAAACCTCCTAGAGAGGGAAAAAAGTGCCCTGGCGGTCCTAGAGTGTTCACACACATCACTACCTAAATATATCAACAGGATCCTGCGTTTCTCTTTTCCTTTCGAAGAGGAAGCTCTTCTCAATCTTCTATGTCAATCAACAACAGACGCTTTTGTCGAATCTTCTCAGATAAAGTAGATGAAATCAAACCCAAAAAAAGAATGAACCAGGAAAGCTTCGCCTTGAGTCAGCCTTCCCTCTTCAAGTCGAACACCAGACCTCCGTATTTCAGCATGCTGGCCAGAACAGTACCGAATCCTCTGCCCTTCCTCACCTCTTGGGGAGTCCCCTTCTCGCCTCTGCACATAAACGCCCTCCAAAAAGAAATAAGAAGAAGGAAAACTCCAAAATTCCCCTTCCTCTGTCAGTCTTTTTCTGTTCCCTCTGCGACCTCTCTCTGTCGAGCCAAAAAACCCAAAAGCTGCCGCCTTGCAAACTTTCTCTAAAATCCTTCCGAACCGAAAAAACGAAGAAAAAAAACTCTTTCATAGTTATCTTTTTAGAAATGGTATGTCTCTCCTCGTATGCGTGTCCTCTTCCTCGAGTTCCACCACCGAATTTCCAAAAGGAGTTCTTACCCGTAGGAGCTAGCTGTTATCATACCTGTTATCATGGTATTTGAAAAATCATCTGCTTCATAATGCTCTATGCCCATGCTCAACTCCGTGTATTGCAATTGGAACTCGGTCAACGAAACAAAATTCTTGAGTGGAAATCGCTACCACATCCACCCCTTCCAAACCTGTATGGCCTCTAGACACACCACCACCAAGCTTTGTATCACCATCTGCAAGTCAAATAGGACGACAAAAATCAAGTGCATAGGTATACCAATTCATCGTGTCTATGCATGGCCATGTAGCGGGCCCTATCATATGCATACTCTAAGTGCATCAAAAACATAATGGTGCAATCATAGATAAGGTAATCGGCGTTCAATGATGAGGCTTCTCACTCATTCTAAAACTCAAATTTTCTTGATGTATTTACAACTTATCTAATGTGCAATTGGACGTGCATCTATCAATTCAAAGGCACATGTGCACTTAGATTTCCAAACATGTGTACTCTAGGTGCAATCATTCTCATTGATGGTTCAAATCAAGAAACAATTACTCTCCACTCATAGCTCTACTCTCAAATGCAATCACTCTTGACATTACTCTCAACTCCTCTCTTTTTCACTCAACTTTTCTCAAATCTGTTTTACATATCAGTTTTATTGTGCAAATGAGAGTGCACCTATGGGAATTAAAAACATGTGCTCTTCTCAACTTACAATATGCATACTTTATATGCAATGCATCTCAGAAATGGTGCAAAACAGATCAGGGTTGAAACAATATAGCTAATAAAAATGATTTTTACAACTTTTTTCTTTCTTTGTCAGCTCCATTATCTTCACTTGTTTATTTCTTGCACTCACAAAACTAAACAAAAGATAATAAACATTGGATCAAAATAACATTATGTACATGTGCAATCCATGAAAGGACTTCACAAAAATCCATCAACAATAAAACATGAACAGGTTGCTTGAAAGTAATAACCTCTCGTACGATCCATTCAAACTCATGATCTTCCTTTGCCTCTAGATTAGTACCTGTTCTAAAAAACTCAGAAGAAAAAACAGTAGCATCATATTCACTAAACATATTTGGAAAAACTTCATTCATTTGAACATTAGATACATTTATTTGAATCAGATTAAACTCGAAACTCTCATCCAACATGCAATCACTTTGTGAAGATAATTCATTCAATTCATCTATGTCTTCACACTCAAAATCATGCAAACCCAAACTAGCATACATCAAATCAACAAAATTATCTTGAGTTATAAGATTTTCATGCATTCCCATTGAAAATAGCTCTCCACAATCAATCAAACTCAAGCGTTCATCATGCTCATCATCACTACACACTTGTCCACATACATTCAATTCTTCATCATGCAAAAGATTATGCTTGGGAGAAAATTTATCAAGATTTTCATTCTCAATTTCATCTCTCTCACCCCCTCCTACTTCCCGAGGAGTTCTAGTGAGAATATCCTCAACTCGTGAAGAGTCAGTGACCAATGCCCCATCTTTCTCATCCCGAGAAGCCTTGACATCTGCTTCACTGACTGCTTCAAAACTTAAGTCACTCAAGACATCCCTTATGATTGGATCATCATATGATTCACTTGAATCTTCTACCCAAACATCCTCTTTCTCTTCAATCAATTCACCATCTTGCACGTTTTCATCATCTTTATCAATTTGATGCATGCACACCAAAACCACATTATCAAAATCACTTTCTAATTTCTCATCATCTTCCCTAGTCTTGTCCTCAACTATCTCTTCGTCTCTAGAAATGGAAATGATTTCTTCACATAACTCCTCACTCACCTCCTCTCTTATCTTCGCATACTCAACTACTGTATACTTTGAATCCACTCTAGATTGATGGGATTGGTTAAGAGAGACAAGGTTGACTCCATGGTCATTTTTGCCTTTCATAGTCTCATTCACACAAACTAGAGGTCTTGGAATAGGCGTTTATAAATTCTGAGTATACTTGACTCTATCTTGCACTATATGTGATCGCCATCTCTTCCGTCTCGAGAGCATTGAAATGGCCTTATGCACTCTAATCCATTCTCTAGTCAATCCGAATGGCTCGATTAAGTCTTGCAACATGTCACCTAGCTCTAAGGCCAAATGAGAATCAGCACTCTAAATGAATAGCTCTACTTTCTCGTATTCAAAAGCATTTTGATCATTATGGCTCAATTGATCTTTTCGCTCTTCAAACTCTCGAAGTAGCTCGGTCACCTCAAAGCCTTTATTTAGAGTAGCCACCCACTCTCTAAACTCATTTCGTATGGGCATGGCCAAGTCCTCTAGATAATACTCTTCTCTAAGCAGATTCTTAAATTCACTCCATGTGTGGGATCGTTCTTGAAGAGCATAAATGCTAGGTTTCACACTAGGCATTACCATCCTTGCAAATTCACTAAGCTTCATAGAAGGAGATACTCCATAAAAGTCCATTTTTGTATCATAAATTTGCAAGAACTTGGTAACATCTCGGCCATTAAAGAATCCACACTCTTTCGAGATTGCCTCTAGGGCTCTCATCACTCCATCACTATTTGTGGCAATCCTCTGGGATTCAGTCAACACTTGAAGTAAAGTGCTCAAGGTTCTCAGATCTAAGCCTAAGGCCTCCATCAAGTTCAAATCTCGATAAAAGCTTATGATCTCAATCTAGGTCAATACTCAAACTCTCAACCTCAAGTCTCTCAGTCAACTAAAGGTCATCTCAAGGTCAACTTCAAAGTCAACTCAAAATAAAGGTCAATTCCCCTATGCGTTTCACGTCGGGTTCACGCATGTGGTCGGGTTCTTGCGCAATTAGGGGCATGCACACAAAGTGCCAAGAAAGTGACCTTGACTCTAAAAACACAGTAATCATGGAAAAGAGGGGTTTTTGGAAAGGAGATTGGATCACATGAGAGTACAAATGCACTGAAACGGTATTTGGATGTAATACATTACTATGGAATCACCATATGATATCATTAAAGTTGTGAGAGTCAACAATGTTAAGATCCTTTTCTTCGTTCTTTAAAACTCAAAGTTGCATTATCGTTCCCTTCACAATTCATCAAAGGTCACAATACAATAATGAGAAAATAGAAGGAAATAGGTCCGCTATTCCTCCCTAAAACTTACGTGAATTAACTTCTCTAAGTTGCAACGTTTTGAGAATGGTTTCTTTAGTAATAGACTGAAAATATTTCTCTGCAACATAACGTTTACCTATATATACATTATATTAGATGTCATGTACGCGAAGGCCTTTCCATATGTCTAGGTTCGATCACATGACTCGTGCAAGAACATATCTCTATAGTAGGCATATCCTCAAATTCCGCTGAAGAAGGAGAGTGATTTCCTTTTTCAAGTGACAACATAGCTTTCTCTTTCTCTATCTCTCTAAGTACAAGTCAACACACATAGTATATGCCATAAATTCATAATTCCCATATTCAAACAATCACTAAAGAATTTCTTCCTCTATCATCACGATTTCTTTCTTTTCATGCAAAAAAAGCTGGGTTCAATTCCACAAAAGCTACGTTCGATATCTGAGTCAACCACAAACATGTTAATTACATTATTCGCGATGGTTGTGGATGGCAGATGGGAATAGAAAATGGAGCGCTGAAATGCATCTCATATTCAAAAATTTATAGAGAAAAGCCCATGTATACGGTAGCATGCACAAGTTTTTCTCACAAGCATCAACGGTTCTGGAGAAAGATTCGAAATTGATCCCTTGAATATGTGTTTAATACCTTCCTCCTCTAAAGTTTCATAATACTTTCCTACATGGATCCTATAATATATTTCGATTGTAACACAAAACTCTCAAAGAGGAAACTCTTAAACATGCAGCAATGAAAACAACATATGTACAAAAATGAACAGTTTCCTACTCGAAATTAAACAATATGTAAGTGGAAGTCCGATCCATGAACTCTGTGCATTCAAGTTCCAAACGTGTCACGCAATCAGTTTGTAAATTCAAAGGTTGAAAAATCTTACAGTATCGTTGAAGCCCTCATTTAGCAGATAGGTTGTTTACACACTTAACCACTCACGTGCAGCAACAAATTCGAAAGTAAACATGTGCAGCGCAAGATTACACAGCTCATGGAAATTTCAAATGAGAAATGACTCTCTGAAACTGTAGTTTATTGTCCGAACATCCTCATACATGACATCACTTACACATCGATGAAGAGAAGGATGCAATAGTGCTATAGGAGTCTCGCTGAGAAGCCTTCATCAGAATCACTCTCTAAACATCTGCCACTTGTTGAGGCCACCTTCCATTTCATAAGGAGTCCATGAAGGATTCAAAATCCTCATATGACAAGCCCTTCAAGCTCGTTTTCGAATGTCCAAGTCTGAACAGACATGAAATGCGTTCTCCACAGCAAACTTTAGAGATGTGTGATTAGACCGCTAGTTCATATATCTCCAGCTTCCACTCTTAAGTAAAGCTCTGAAACCTGCACACATTTTCTCTTCTTCTCCTTTCGGAGCTGTGGATGATATGCAGCAACCTGTCTCTGAAGATCTTGTGATATATAAAAATGGCATGAGCCTCCCTGTGTGCACAGCTCAAGAGCTCCTCGTCAGTTTGCAAAAAAAACTCATTTCTATTTTAGTTCTTGATCACAAACATTTTCTGCATGTTCCATAGTCAAACTTTCCTAGATTGAGCAAAAATGAAGAAATATCATTTTCCATGATTAAATCGAAATGTAGGTAGCTCAAAGGATTGCCTTTGACTTTTGTGCATACAGCCAGAAGACCTATGCATGGATATAATGTTTGCGCCATCAAACAGATCACTTTCTCTCCTCATCAGTAGACCCCAAACTATGGAGAAGATCTATATAAACTTGCACATTAACGTCAGATAGAGGCGACAGGGAAAAGGCGGCATTTCCCTTCCTTTCTGTTCCCTCCTTTGCATCGGATCCTGGGTTTCTCTTTTCCTTTCGAAGAGGAAGCTCTTCTCACTCTTCTATGTCAATCAATAGCAGATGCTTTTGTCGAATCTTCTCAGATAAAGTAGATGAAATCAAACCCAACAAAAGAATGAACCACAAAAGCTTCGCCTTGAGTCAGCCTTCCCTCTTCAAGTCGAACACCAGACCTCCGTATTTCAGCATGTTGGGCCACAACATTACCGAATCCTCTACCCTTCCTCACCTCTTGGGGAGTTCCCTTCTCGCCTCTACACACGAACGCCCTCCAAAAAGAGATACAAAGAAGGAAAACTCCAAAATTCCCCTTCCTTTGTCAGTCTTTTTCTGTTCCCTCTACGACCTCTCTCTGTCCAGCCAAAAAACCCAAAAGCTGCCGCCTTCCAAACTTTCTCTGAAATCCTTCCGAACCGAAAAAACGAAGAAAAAAAACTCTTTCATAGTTATCTTTTCAGGAATGGTATGTCTCCCCTCGTATGCGTGTCCTCTTCCTCGAGTTCCCCCACCGAATTTCCAAAAGGAGTTCTCACCCGCAGGACCTAGCTGTTATCATACCTGTTATCATGGTATTTGAAAAATCATCTGCTTCATAATGCTCTATGCCCATGCTCAACTCCGTGTATTGCAATTGGAACTCGGTCAACGAAACGAAATTCTTGAGTGGAAATCGCTACCACATCCACCCCCTCCAAACCTGTGTGGCCTCCGGACACACCACCACCAAGCTTTGTATCAGCATCTGCAAGTCAAATAGGACGACAAAAATCAAGTGCATAGGTATACCAATTCATCGTGTCTATGCACGGCCATGTAGCGTGCCCTATCATATGCATACTCTAAGTGCATCAAAAACATAATGGTGCAATCATAGGTAAGGTAATGGGCATTCGATGATGAGGCTTCTCACTCATTCTAAAACTCAAATTTTCTTGATGTATTTACAACTTATCTAACATGCAATTGGACTTGCATCTATCAATTCAAAGGCACATGTGCACTTACATTTCCAAAAATGCGTACTCTAGGTGCAATCATTCTCATTGATGGTTCAAATCAAGAAACAACTACTCTCCACTCATAGCTCTACTCTCAAATGCAATCACTCTTGACATTACTCTCAACTCCTCTCTTTTTCACTCAACTCTTCTCAAATCCGTTTTACATATCAGTTTTATTGTGCAAATGAGAGTGCACCTATGGGAATTAAAAACATGTGCTCTTCTCAACTTACAATATGCATACTTTATATGCAATGCATCTCAGAAATGGTGCAAAACACATCAGGGTTGAAACAAGATAGCTAATAAAAACGATTTTTACAACTTTTTTCTTTCTTTGTCAGCTCCATTATCGTCACTTGTTTATTTCCTGCACTCACAAAACTAAACAAAAGATAATAAACATTGGATCAAAATAACATTATGTACATGTGCAATCCATGAAAGGACTTCACGAAAATCCATCAACAATAAAACATGAACAGGTTGCTTGAAAGTAATAACCTCTATACGATCCATTCAAACTCATGATCTTCCTTTGCCTCTAGATTAGTACTTGTTCTAAAAAACGCATAAGAAAAATCAGTAGCATCATATTCATTAAACATATTTGGAAAAACTTCATTCATTTGAACATTAGATACAGTTATTTGAATCAGATTAAACTCGGAACTCTCATCCAACATGCAATCACTTTGTGAAGATAATTCATTCAATTCATCTATGTCTTCACACTCAAAATCATGCACACCCAAACTAGCATACATCAAATCAACAAAATTATCTTGAGTTATAAGATTTTCATGCATTCCCATTGAAAATAGCTCTCCACAATCAATCAAACTCAAGCGTTCATCATGCTCATCATCACTACACACTTGTCCACATACATTCAATTCTTCATCATGCAAAAGATTATGCTTGGGAGAAAATTTATCAAGATTTTCATTCTCAATTTCATCTCTCTCACCCCCTCCTACTTCCCGAGGAGTTCTAGTGAGAATATCCTCAACTCGTGAAGAGTCAGTGACCAATGCGCCATCTTTCTCATCCCGAGAAGCCTTGACATCTCCTTCACTGACTGCTTCAAAACTCAAGTCACTCAAGACATCCCTTATGATTGGATCATCATATGATTCACTTGAATCTTCTACCCAAACATCCTCTTTCTCTTCAATTAATTCACCATCTTTCACGTTTTCATCATCTTTATCAATTTGATGCATGCACACCAAAACCACATCATCAAAATCACTTTCTAATTTCTCATCGTCTTCCCTAGTCTCGTCCTCAACTATCTCTTCGTCTCTAGAAATGGAAATGATTTCTTCACATAACCTCTCACTCACCTCCTCTCTTATCTTCGCATACTCAACTATTGTATACTTTGAATCCACTCTAGATTGATGGGATTGGTTAAGAGAGACAAGGTTGACTCCATGGTCATTTTCGCCTTTCATAGTCTCATTCACACAAACTAGAGGTCTTGGAATAGGCATTTTGTAAATTCTGAGTATACTCGACTCTATCTTGCCCTATATGTGATCTCCATCTCTTTCGTCTCGAGAGCATTGAAATGGCCTTATGCACTCTACTCCATTCTCTAGTCAATCCTAATGGCTCGGTTAAGTCTTCCAACATGTCATCTAGCTCTAAGGCCAAATGAGAGTCAGCACTCTTAATGAATAGCTCTACTTTCTCGTATTCCAAAGCATTTTGATCATTATGGCTCAATTGATCTTTTCGCTCTTCAAACTCTCGAAGTAGCTCGGTCAGCTCAAAGCCTTTATTTGGAGTAGCCACCCACTCTCTAAACTCATTTCCTGTGAGCATGGCCAAGTCCTCTAGGTAATACTCTTCTCTAAGCAGATTCTTAAATTCACTCCATGTGTGGGATCGTTCTTGAAGAGCATAAATGCTAGGATTCACATTAGGCATTACCATCCTTGCAAATTCACTAAGCTTCATAGAAGCAGATACTCCATAAAAGTCCATTTTTATATCATAAATTTGCAAGAACTTGGTAACATCTCGGCCATTAAAGAATCCACACTCTTTCGAGATTGCCTCTAGGGCTCTCATCACTCCATCACTATTTGTGGCAATCCTTTGGGATTCAGTGAACACTTGAAGTAAAGTGCTCAAGGTTCTCAGATCTAAGCCTAAGGCCTCCATCAAGATCAAATCTCGATAAAAGCTTAAAGTCTCAATCTAGGCCAATAGTCAAACTCTCAACCTCAAGTCTCTCAGTCAACTAAAGGTCATCTCAAGGTCAACTTCAAAGTCAACTCAAAATAAAGATCAATTCCCCTATGCGTTTGACGTCAGGTTCACGCATGTGGTCAGGTTCTTGCGCAGTTAGGGGCATGCACACAAAGTGCCAAGAAAGTGACCTTGACTCTAAAAACACAGTAATCATCGAAAAGAGGGGTTTTTGGAAAGGAGATTGGATCACATGAGAGTACAAATGCACTGAAACGGTATTTGGATGTAATACATTACTATGGAATCACCATATGATATCATTAAAGTTGTGAGAGTCAACAATGTTAAGATCCTTTTCTTCGTTATTTAAAACTCAAAGTTGCATTATCGTTCCCTTCACAATTCATCAAAGGTCACAATACAATAATGAGAAAATAGAAGGAAATAGGTCCGCTATTCCTCCCTAAAACTTACGTGAATAATCTTCTCTAAGTTGCAACGTTTTGAGAATGGTTTCTTTAGTAGTAGACTGAAAAACCATTATAACAACTTTAAGGAAAATAATTCTCTGCAACATAACGTCTACCTATATATACATTATATTAGATGTCATGTACGCGAAGGCGTTTCCATATGTCTAGGTTTGATCACATGACTCGTGCAAGAACATATCTCTACAGTAGGCATATCCTCAAATTCCACTGAAGAAGGAGAGTGATCTCCTTTTTCAAGTGACAACATAGCTTTCTCTTTCTCTATCTCTCTAAGTACAAGTCAACACACACAGTATATGCCATATATTCATAATTCCCATATTCAAACAATCACTAAAGAATTTCTTCCTCTATCGTCACGATTTCTTTCTTTTCATGCAAAAAAAGCTGGGTTCAATTCCGCAAAAGCTACGTTCGATATCTGAGTCAACCATAAACATGTTAATTACATTATTCGCGATGGTTGTGGATGGCAGATGGGAATAGAAAATGGAGCGCTGAAATGCATCTCATATTAAAAAATTTATAGAGAAAAGCCCATGTATACAGTAGCATGCACAAGTTTTTCTCACCAGCATCAACGGTTCTGGAGAAAGATTCAAAATTGATCCCTTGAATATGTGTTTAATACCTTCCTACATGGATCGTATAATATATTTCGATTGTAACACAAAACTTTCAAACAGGAAACTCTTAAACATGTAGCAATGAAAACAACATATGTACAAAAATGAACAGTTTCCTACTCAAAATTAAACAATATGTAAGTCGAAGTCCGATCCATGAACTCTGTGCATTCAAGTTTCAAACGTGTGAGGCAATCAATTTGTAAATTCAAAGGTTGAAAAATCTTACAGTATCGTTGAAGCTCTCATTTAGCAGATAGATTGTTTACACACTTAACTGCT
Organism: Ceratopteris richardii; assembly: GCA_020310875.1. Taxonomy (NCBI): domain Eukaryota; kingdom Viridiplantae; phylum Streptophyta; class Polypodiopsida; order Polypodiales; family Pteridaceae; genus Ceratopteris; species Ceratopteris richardii. Next base: position 107,114,956 of record CM035437.1, read on the forward strand.
CACGTGCAGCAACAAATTTGAAAGTAAACATGTGCAGCGCAAGATTACAGAGCTCAGGAAAATTTCAAATGAGAAATGACTCTCTGAAACTGTAGTTTATTGTCCGAACATCCTCATACATGACATCACTTACACATCGATGAAGAGAAGGATGCAAAAGTGCTATAGGAGGCTCGCTGATAAGCCTTCATCAGAATCACTGTCTAAACTTCTACCACTTGTTGAGGCCACCTTCCATTTCATAAGGAGTCCATGAAGGATTCAAAATCCTCATATGACAAGCCCTTCAAGCTCGTTTTCCAATGTCCAAGTCTGAACAAACATGAAATGGGTTCTCCACAGCAAACATTAGAGATGTGTGATTAGACCGCTAGTTCATATATCTCCAGCTTCCACTCTTAAGTAAAGCTCTGAAACCTGCAGACATTTTCTCTTCTTCTCCTTTCGGAGCTGTGGATGATATGCAACCACCTGTCTCTGAAGATCTTCCGATATATAAAAATGGCATGAGCCTCCCTGTGTGAACAGCTCAAGAGCTCCTCATCAGTTTGCAAAAAAAACTCTTTTCTTTTTTAGTTCTCGATCACAAACATTTTCTACATCTTCCATAGTCAAACTTTCCTAGCTTTAACAGAAATGAAGAAATATCATTCTCCATGTATAAATCGAAATGTAGGTAGCTCAAAGGATTGCCTTTGACTTTTGTGCATACAACCAGAAGACCTGTGCATGGATATTACGTTTGCGCTATCAAACAGATCACTTTCTCTCCTCATCAGTAGACCCCAAACGATGGAGAGGATCTATATAAACTTGCACATCAACGTCAGATAGAGGCGACAGGGACAAGGCCGCATTTCCCTTCCTTTCTGTTCCCTCCTTTACATCGGATCGTGCGTTTCTCTTTTCCTTTCAAAGAGGAAGCTCTTCTCACTCTTCTGTGTCAATCAACAGCAGATGCTGTTGTCGAATCTTCTCAGATAAAGTAGATGAAATCACACCCAAAAAAAGAATGAACTAGGAAATCTTCGCCTTGAGTCAGCCTTCCCTCTTCAAGTCGAACACCAGACCTCCGTATTTCAGCATGCTGGCCTAGAACAGTACTGAATCCTCTGCCCTTCCTCACGTCTTGGGGAGTTCCCTTCTCGCCTCTGCACACAAACGCCCTCCAAAAGAAATACGAAGAAGGAAAACTCCAGAATTCCCCTTCCTCTGTCAGTCTTTTTCTGTTCCCTCTGCGACCTCTCTCTATCGAGCCAAAAAACCCAAAAGCTGCCACCTTCCAAACTTTCTCCAAAATCCTTCCGAACCGAAAAAATGAAGAAAAAAAGCTCTTTCATAGTTATCTTTTCAAAAATGGTATTTCTCCCCTCGTATGCATGTCCTCTTGCTGGAGTTCCCCCACCGAATTTCCAAAAGGAGTTCTCACCCGTGAAAAATCATCTGCTTGATAATGCTCTATGCCGATGCTCAACTCCATGTATTGCAATTGGAACTCATTCAACGAAACGATATTCTTGAGTGGAAATCGCTACCACAATGGCGGTATTTGCTGCATCACTCCAAAACATGTTAGGTACATTCATCTCATTAAGCATTGCTCTAGCAATCTCGACAATGTATCTATTCTTTCTCTCTGCTACTCCATTTTGTTGGGGTGTGTACCTACATGTTCCTTGCCTCTTGATGCCTTGATCCATTAAAAAATCAGAAAACTCATTGGAGAAATATTCTCCCCCTCCATCGGACCTTAGCATCTTGATATACGTACCTGTTTCCTTCTCTACCATTGCCTTGAATGCTTTAAAACATGTAAACACATCTGATTTGTTTTTTATGATATAAACCCAAACCATCCTTGTGCAATCATCTATAAAAGTGAAAAAGTACTTATTACCTCCAATGGATTGCTCTTTGGTTGGCCCCACACATCTGTATGTATCAATTCCAATGGATGTTGGCTTATGTAGCCACTCTTCTTGAATGGAAGTCTCGCTTGCTTTCTAGTTGACAAGATTCACATAAATGCTTCATACCTTGTCCTTGGAAGTTGGGAAGACCTTCAACCAGCCTCTTGAATTGCATTTCCTTCATTCTTTGTATGTTGATGTGACCTATCCTCTTGTGCCACAAGTCCAACTCCGAAATCCTCTTGTTTCCATATGTGAAGTAGACATGTTGAGTGGAATGAGAATTTACCTCCAAAGTGAAGAGTCTCCCTTGCTTCTTTCCTCTTGCTATGACCTTGTAACCTTGCTTAGGGTTCTCTACAAAGCATCCACCTTTGTTGAACCTTACTTGATAGCCTCTTTCAACCATTTGCCCAACGGACACCAAGTTCTTTGTGATAGTAGGTACATGCAAGACATCCTTGAGACATCTTCCTTCCTCCTTGTCATCCAAAGCTACATCTCCAACATGGGAGATCTCATGGGCTATATCATCACCTGTTTCTACATGTCCTTTACCTTTGGGAACATGTAGATTAGTAAACCAAGAAGCATTGCAACTCATATGGTTGCTACATCCACTATCAATATACCAAGTGTTATCTACTTTGCTTGAATTCCCATTCATGTGCATCATCAAGAGATTGTCATTTTCTGAACTTGTAGAAGCATAATTACCTTGGCCTTTGTATGAAGAACCTTGATCATAGCTCCTTTGGTTTCCTCCTTGGTAGCAATCTCTAGCATAGTGGCCAAACTTGCCACATATGTAACATCCTTTGCCATCTTGATTCCTGTTTTGTTGATGTCGTCCTCCTCTTCCTCTTGTTCTTCCTCTCCCTCTTTGTGATGAGGTGCCTTGGTCGTGTCCTTGATTGCTTGAGTGGCCTTGCCTTCCTCCAAACCTTCCTTTGCCGCTTCCTTGTCCTCGTCTTCCTTTGCCCCTTTGATTACCTGCTTGTTGAATAAAGCCTTTCAAGTGTCTCCCATACCTTCATGCTTGAATCCAAGTCTTGGATATGGCCGATCATGCTATTCCTAATGTGTTGGGAAAGAATAAAGATAACCCTCTTGTCTCTTTCATTCCATTCCCTAAAGGCCCTTCTCTGGTCATTGGTTGGATTCTCGTCCAACCTAGGTCTTGTTTCACTTCCACTAATCAACCCCCAAAGGCCCTTGCCCATAAGATAGTTGGAGACCCTAAATCTCCATGGTTGATAGTTCCCTTTGTCTAGCTTTTCAATTTGAGTGTTGAAGTCTCCCATATCTAGTCTTTGATACTTGACCTAGCCCTTGGCTAATGCTCCAATGTGTGTAAAATGAAAATGAGGCTCTAAGGTTACCTCAATCCAAAGCTTTCCTTAGATGGACACCTTGTGCTCTTGAAACTTTGAGTAGAATAGCTCCCCCTTGATGTGAGCTACCTCCAAGAACCTTTTGTTGATGCAAATCTTCAACCACCAACTCCAAGAGGTCTTCTTGCTTGTATGTGATGCCTCCAAGATGCCCATATGCTCTGATACCACTGATGGGGGAAGTATCTCAACCCCTAAGCAAGGACGAAGCGCGAATGACCTCCACAGGTATCCTTCTTTGACTTCTGCACACCAAAAGTGCTCTTACTCAGAGCTTATGCAGAGAACTCCAGTGAGCTTTTGTAGACAACTGCTAGTCAAGTAGAGACCTCACTTCACTCCAGCAAGCTTTTCTCAGAGATTATATAGAGAATGAATCTCAAACTTGGGTCAACTTTAGAGCACTCTAATAGCTACCCAATGCCACCAAAATCATAGCAAATGGATAAATAGAGAAGGAGAACCAGCCCTTACAACAAAGAGCAAAATATTTCCAACAGAGCCTAGACACAGAGAGAGATATCAATCACACAACTTCACTAAAATGAATCTTGCTCCCAGATTACTGAGAGAATGCTCTAGAGAACTTGTGAGCCTAAAATAGAGTCTAATAGCTTCCAATGAGACAAGAATTACATCAAATGGATACAATATGAGGGAGAACCAATGCTAACAACTCAAGGGTAGAGAGTTGCAACACTGCCTGCGCACACACATAGATATGCCTACTAAAAGAAAACAAACAAGCAAGCAAGGGGCTAGCTTAAGCAAGGGGCTTGCTTATCACAACTCCATCACTTAGTGCTCACTTTACATGAGCTAAAACGCCAAGAAGATGGCCCAAAAGAAGTCGGGATACATGCTCCTTTTATGAGAAGTGTGCCCCTAAAATCTAGGAACTAACTTTCCAAATCAGCCTCCTAACTTGGAGGATTTAGTTGAGATGACTTGGGGAGTGGTTGAGTGACTTTTCTTGATGGAATCTCGTGGCTTTTGGCTTCCTTTGATTGCTCCACATGTCCATAAAATATTCCCCACGAATGTTTTAGCTTGAAGCTTGACTTTTAACACAAACTTCGTTGGTGGACCATAAAAAAAAGATCAAAAGTGATCCCATCTAACAAATGATTTTGGGATCTCATAGAAAATACCAAACCAATAGTCATTGTTTCCTGAAGAAACCTCAAAGACCCATATTCATGAGATCTAATTGGGAACAAAACCAATCTCCCATGTCTAACCCTATTAGACATTCTCTTAAATGGGTACCACCCCTACTAATGATCCACATTCTTTAGAAATGCCCGTCATAGGATAATTCTTAGAATCCTTAAAGAGACTAAATCATTTGCATAACCCGGTTCTTTGATTAATGTGGCTCCATAGGAAGCCTCAAAATGTGGAAACCATGTGCTAATTGCACCCCAATCTTTTTGACCAATTAGGTCATGCACTTCTTAAGTATGCATAAAGTGTAGGCCCCCACTACAAAAAGGTGGATAGACATATTTGTGAATCCCATGCACATGAGGCACCATTGTACATATGTAATATATTTCATGTTTTCTAACCTTCTTTTCTTGTTGTTATTTTTCTTAAGAGAAAAAGAAAGAAAGTAAAAAAAAGAAAATAATTAGGAAAAGAAAAATATGTAGAAAAAATACCCAAAAGTTATCAAGCACATTCTATATTTTGCCCAAATCCATGATGATGGGCCATTGTAAATGTTGATTGAGCACTCCAATCAAGTCATTTTTTTGCACGAAAATGAGATTTTACATTCCATGACTATGCATGTACTGGGACACATTACACCGACATGCACAAGGCACATATTTTTTATGACCTATGCACATGCACGACTCTAGGACATCCAAGATGGAGGACGTTGAAGAAATTTTCTAGCAAGCATGACCACAAAGAAGCATATATTTGGTAGAAAGTTCCACATGGTTTCAGACACTCCATATACTAGATGATGACTTCCCCTTAAATTTTGTAGCAAATAAGACTTTCATATATTCAAGGCCTTGTTGACATTTCTTTGTATTGTAATGAAGAGTCTTTAATAAAAAATCCCATAAGAAAGAAGATTTTAGATTTCTCTCTAAGGACTTACAATCGAGTTGTTTTTTATCTCTATACATCAATTTAACTTATATGCATTGATTCTTTATGCTCCTATTTCTCAAACTCATGATTCTAAAGTCTCTAGAACTATATTTGATCCTAGCTTCTTTATTATATTACATGTCTAAAGTTATCCCTTCACATAGGCATGATTTTTGAGTGTCCAAATTCCATAGTTCTTTTGTCCTTCTTCTATCCACTCATGTCTTCATGTCGTCATGATTAATTAGTGAGTGAAGCCCCAATAGTGATGAAACTTGATTATGCATATTGTATTGTCATGAAGTTGGTAAATCTCATCATGTTGAAGTGTTTACAAACACTTTCATTCTATCCATCTTGAATCTCATTTTTAAGTGTTTATAAACACTCCTTCACACTATATTTTGTGGAAGCTAAGGACATATTTTCATCATGATATTTTTTTACCTATGACTCTAAGAACTGTTGGTGCAATTAGTAAGCCTTAGTGATTGTCTAATTATTCAGGACTACACATCATTTCATTTGTTCACAAGAAAGAACTTCATGTGAATAAATAATATTCATTTTAGGCATAGTTACTCTAGATAAATGTAAAAGCAAGAGAATAAGGAATCTCTTGAAGCTAGGGAGCAGAACCCAACTCATGTGGTAGGAAGAATCAATTCAAACCATCCCTAAAGTGTAGGATCACTTTTAGGTGAGGCAAAAGTCAAATTCAAAATGAGAACATGTGTATAAATATACACACTTTTAGTTGCGAGATAAGTGAGCCATTCTAAGAGGCATTGAGATACTTCAGTGAACATACATTAAGTTCACACTACCTATGTGTAGTCCTCTATAGTTCCCTTATATCATATGTTCCTTAGCATATACATTTTGATACATTTCTTCAAGTACATCTCTATCTACTAATCTTTGTTGCATCTTCATCATTATAGTGATTTGTGTCCTGATGTCTCTACATGTACTCACTCATTTGATATACTTTAACCTAGATTAGTTAAATTGACGTGGCTACACGTTGCATATCAATTTTTAGCAAGTGTAGCTTAGTGGATCTTGAGATATGGAGCATAGAAGGTGACTTTGTCGGCATATATTCTAGATCCTGAAAAGTCAAGATGACCTCTTGACTTGTTAGAGTGATTTATTAGTGTATGGTATAGCCACATTGATGAAATAGCTTGCTTTAGTTAGTTACATACTCCAATAAGGCATGTGCAAAAGCTCTTTGGTCAAGTCATACCAGGTTTTGAACTCTGAGAAAAATACTAAGCACTTCTATTCCAAAAAAAAAAGGTTTCTTCACATTTCTAGTAAATGCAAGTTATCTATTTTGATGTTATTCTTTGGGAGTGATGCTTCAAAGCACTTGGTGGTTTCAAATACAATTTTGTGAAGCCAAAGGAGTCTATTAAGAATCCCTAGAGTTAACTTGGACGGTGTAGAGTAGGTTTTGTGCAACATAAGCTCATCTTTGGAATTTACCCAAACATCTCCTCACGGTGGTATCAGAGCAACAACAAAAGATGGGAGATGGATTTCCTTCATCCATAGGAAAATTGGATTGAGGTAACTACTTAGTTTCGTCACTTAGAATGGAAGCTTATGTTTAAGGGTGAACCCTCTATGGTTACATATCTAGTGATCAGATGATATCCATCCTTAGAAGCAAAGGAGAAACAACTCAAGAAGAACAAGAGAGACTAACCACATGGTGCTCAAAGTATGATGTAGGAATGTCATATATTCTTGACTCAATCTCTGATTTTTTTACTTCCATGCATCAGGAGTTGCAAGACTTCACAAGAGACTTGGAATGCTCTTGAAGCATTTCTTCTCAGCAAATGCTAAGGCAAGAAAGAATCAACTATGGATGGAGTTCACCACACTCAAGGAGATGCCCAAGCAATGTGTAACTAATTTGTCACATGGACATAGTAGAACAACTTGGAAGCATTGGAGAAATCATTGATGAAGAGTAGATAGTAAGGCAAGTGATCAATGGAATAAAGGTAGATGATAAGTGGGAAGCTTTCACCACATCTATGGACCTCTACATAGACATGCAAGTTCCTAATTTCAACACACTACTCAGAGAATTGTTCACACATGAGGCAAATAGAGCAACTCAAAAGGTAATCAATCCTCTACCCTCTATACAAATAAGAATAAGAATAAAGAAAGTAAAGCAAAGGTGAAAAGTCTAATGATGAAGGTAGTACCTCTCAAGCAAACTTTGCAGGAAGATGTAGAGGCTCAAGAGGAAGAGGGAGAGGAGGAAGACAAGCCAAGGGAAGAACTCAAAGCTCCTCTCCATGTGCCATATGTGGCTTAACTAATCATATTACTAAGAATTGTTTCAAGAATCCTAGAAATCAAAGAGGGAGAGGTTACAATAGAGGAAGCTATGGAAGCTCAAGAGGTAAATTCAACACCAACAATGCTTACAACAACAACTCATATAACAAGAATAATTATCAAGGAGGATAGATAGGAAGGAGAGACTACAACATTATGCAGATGATCAAACTCAAGAGGATCCATTACTTCTGATGAACATGACAATGAAGCAAGTTAAAGCAAATGAACATGTATTCTACATAGATTTAGGTTGCTCAAATCATGTAGTAGGAAATGTAGCTCTACTCTCAGATTTGGAAGATCCAAAGAATAGAGATGAATTCCAAAGAGGAGATGACACAAGGCATCCAATGGAGAAGATAGGCAATGTGAAGACTTCACATGGTAATATGAATCTATCAATCAAGGTAATGTATTTGCCAACCATCACTAGAAATCTCATAAGTGTAGAACATATTGTCAAAAAAGGATTGCAAGTCAGATTCACAAACAAATGGAGCATTTGTTGAGGATCCCCATCACGGATTCAAGAGGATAGTGAAAGGAGAGAAGTTAGGTAGACTATTTAAATTTGAGCTCCAAGATACTAGGAACATTGCATTATTCAATTATGATAGTCAAAATCTATCATAGTTGGAAATTTGGCACAAAAGGTTACCTCATATAGGTGAAAGGGCTCTAAAGCAAATAAATAGGGATCAGAGTGTGTTTGGTCTACCAAACATATCCAAACAACAAATGATATACAAATGTAGTGCTTGTCGATTGGCAAGTCTCACAGACAACCATTCACAAAGAAGGGATACATCCATGGAGACCCATTGGAGCTAGTCCATATAGATGTATGGGTCCCAAGCAAGGAGCCTTCAATCTCTTGATCCAGGTATTATGTGTCATTCATTGATGATTGTGGCAGATGGACAATTCTCTATTTTATGAAGCCTAAAGATGAAGTGTTTTCATGTTTCAAGAAATACCTAGCACTAGTAGAAAACTCAAACAGGTAAGAACTTGAAAAGGAAAAGGTGAGATGGAGGGAGAGAATATTTCTCCCATGACTTTGATTCTTATCTACAAGAGAGATGAATCAAACGAGAGAATACAAGGTATCCCTAGAGCAAAATGGAGTGGTAGAGAGAAGAAATAGAACCATAGTGGAGGTTGCAAGGTCAATGCTAAATGAGAAGAAGATGCCCAATTACCTATCGATAGAGGTTGTATCCACAACCACCTATCTAATCAATAGACTCCCACCAAATGCATTATATGGGATGACATGTTATAAAGCATGTCATGGAAGAAGACCTAGCCTTGATCATTGCAAGATTTTTGGGTGGATGCATATGTACACATAGCTTCACAAATCAAAGATAAGTTAGATCCAAAGGTAGAGAAATACATATTCATTGGCTATGATCTTAAATGGAAAGCTTATAGGATATAAAATCCAAGCAATCAAGGTTTTATTTTAAGTATATATGTTGTGTTTGATGAAACCAAATCTTGGTTGGAAAATGATTGCATGAAAATCAAACTTCCCTATGATCTAGAGGAAGACTTTCAACATTGTCTTAGAAGAATGATATTACACCCAAAGCATCAAGTGATTTTGAAGATGACGAGAAGATCACTCCAACAGAGAAATCAACTCTTGGAAATCCAAAGGCCAACCCAAAGTGCAAGAGTTGATAGATGTGGAAGAATCATCTCAACAAACTATAAGAAGGTCTACTAGAGAAAAAAGGAAGCTAAAAAGGTATGATTATGAGACTGCTATAGTCACTAAGCATTCAATATACATAACAGAGGACTCAAACTCTAAAGAACCATCTACATATTAAGAAACTAAGAAGAAGCCAGAATGGTGAGATGCCATGGAACAAGATATAGAAGCTCCACAAGAAAATGAGACTTGGGAATTGATCCTGAAGAAACCATAAAGTCATTAGCTCAAGATGGATCTACAAAGTTATGAAGAGACATTATCACTTGGGGCAAGAATGCCTTCAATTAGAGTACTAATGAGTGTGGCATCTTCCAAGAACTGGAAGATATGTCAAATGGATGTTAAAAATGATTTTCTAAATGGTTGGGTTTCAGACAATGTGTATATGGCTCAGCCTCCTAATTTTGAAGACCAATCATATCCTGAATATATATGCAAGTTAGTGAAAGCCTTGTATGGCTTGAAGCAAGATGCTAGAGCTTGGAGTCATAGACTTTTCACTTACTTATAGGATAAAGGAGGTTATTGTAAGCAATGCATATCCTTCACTCTTCATTAAGAGGAACCACTTAGAGGTCATATACCTTTGTGTATATGTGGATGGCATAATCATTAGAGGTAATGATGCAAATGGAATCAAGAGAATAAAAGCTCAAATGAAGGCAGAGTTCAAGAGCAGTGATCTTGGCTTACTCATATGTTTGTTAGGCTTGGAAGGGGTATATACAAAGAAAGGTATGTTCCACACTTAGAGAAAGTACACTGGAGACATGATCAACAAGTTCAAGATGGAAAATACAAAGGTGGTAGGTAAACCCATGGAGCTAAATTTGAAGCTAAGTGCCCGTGGAGGTGATTTGATTGAAGATGTTACTAGCTATGAGGGCTTAGTTGGAGGCTTGAAATATTCTACTTTAACTAGGGTAGATATATGCTATGGAGTTAGTGTGCTAAGTCAATTCATGCACGCTCCAAGGAAGCCTCACATGAAAGAAGCTAAGAGAATCCTAAAGTATTTCAAAGGTACACTCAATGAGGGGTTGTACTATGCATATGCATCTGTTATATATATTAAACTCTTCTCTTATGCACATTCGATAGGCCCTAAAGATGATACGAGAAGCACAACAGGTTATCTCACCTTAAGAGGTACAAAGTTAATTTCATGGTCTTCAAAGAAGCAATCTACAGTTTCTCTTTCATCAATAGAGGTTGTGCCACAGAAGAAGCTATGTGGATTGGAACCCTATACTCCAATTTTGGGTTGAACACTTCAACTCCACATATATTGGGAGAAAACATTAGTTCATTAAATCTTGTTGCTAACCCTATCTATCATGCCCGGACTAAAAATATAGAGGTTTACTACCATTATGTCTGCGGAAAGATCATGAGTAAGGAGATACAACATTTTTATCTAAACATCAACAATGTCTAGATATGATGACAAAAGCATTGGATGGAAGAAAATTGAATAGGTTCAAACTAATGATTGGACTATAGAAACCATGAAGAAATGAAGACGAAAGCATCTTACACTTGAGGGGGAGCTGTTGGTGCAATTAGCAAGCCTCATTGCTTGTCTAATTATTTAGGACTACACATCATTTCATTTCTTTACAAGAAAGAACTTCATGTGAACCTATGTTAGTCATTTTAGGCATAGTTACATTGGATAAATGTAAAAGCAAGACAATAAGGAATCTTGTGAGCTTAGGGAGCCTAAACCACAAGTAAAATGGTAGGAATTCAACTCATCACTAAACTATAGGATCACGTTTAGGTGAGGGAGAATTCAAATCCTAAATGTAAATATGTGTATAAATACACACACTTTTAGTCGTAGGATAAGTGAGCCATTCGGAGAGGCATTGAGCTGCTTGAGTGAGCGTAGATTGAGCTCACACTACCTATATGTAGTCCATTAAAATTCCTTTGTATCATATTTTCATTAGAATATACATTTTGATACATTTCTTCAAGTACATCTATGTCCATTGTTTTCTGCTACATCTTCATCAATACAATTATTTTTCGAAATCAATTTCCATGTGTGTACTCACTCATTCGCCATAATTTAAGTTAGTTTAGTTAGATGAAAGTGTCTACTACTTGCATGTACTTAGGGTTTTTGAGTGAGAGATTGTGGTGAGAGATCATTCATTGAAGAAGGTCTATTTATGGCTATGAGAAGAATGACGCGACACCATTTTGTACACATCTTCTCTGATAGTAAACACATGTTTTTCAAGAAGGAATTGAGTAAATTCTCATTGCATGAAGAAATCAAAGTGATTTCATAACTATATGAATGACAATTGAATGTGGCATGTTTTGTGGCACACATTTCCTTGAAGTTCTAAGAATAAGATCTTAGGGTACAATGTAAAGTTTTTGATAAGTAATAGTTTGTTTTAAACCTATCTTCCTTAACTACAATTGACCAAAATATCGTTCCAAATGGGATGTGTGCTGAGAGAAATAAGCTTAACAATGAAGGCTTGTCAAATCGGTGAACGTAAATTCTAAGTGTTAGACATAGTGTATTCCTTGAAGTCATCTAAAGTTAGTTGGAAATAATTATTTGAAAATGCTGCTTCAAATTTGTTGCTTATTATATGTAAGAACTTCTATTATCATTGAGCATAAGACAAATCAAAGATGAATTGGAGCTAGAAGAAAAGGTGCAACTACAAGAAGAGTAAATGTTCATATTTACAACATAAAGTGTTAAATATATTGTAGTTTGAAGATTTTCTGAGTTAATGATGATTGTAGAGGACTTCTAAGATCATATGAGCTTGTTTCTTGTGATGTCTCATATATCAAAAAGTGGTGTCAGAGTAGAAAGTCCTAAAGAGTAGAAGAACGCACAGACACAAGAGATCTTTGAAAGCTTTCATTGAAAAGTGGAAGCTGAAGCATTTAACAACAAAAGACATTAGAGAACTACTTTGAAATCAACCTCAAGATTAAATACCTACAAAAGTTAATAATCTTTAAACCTTAAACAGATAGGTTGTAGCAAGAGCAAGAAGATCATGAAGAATCATATCTCCCTTTACAAATTGAAAAAAGGTTTTCAGGTTATATTCACAAATGAAGGAGTAATTGTGGAAGATCCAAAGAATGAATATAATCAGATTGTTTATGACAAGAAGGAAGGTAGAATTTTTACTCTAAAAGTGCAAAGGAATATTGGTCAAGCTTTGTTCCACTTCATCATCCTACATTTCATCCCTCCTAATCACATTTCTTTATCACTTCACTATTCTCCACATAAGTCTCTCATCCTACTCTCTCATTAATTGGAGAACAAAAAGAGTGCAAGGCGATTGATTTGGAACTTTTAGTCCCCACTCTAAATGAGAATTAAAGTTTTAATCCCCAATCTACAAAATTCACTATAAAGGATGAATAAAACTTTAAAGTGCGGCTTCAATTGAATTATCATATGGTGTGACACTTCTATTTCTATCTTTCAACACATAGAATTGAATTAAAGTGAAACTACAATTGAATTATCGTATGATCCTGGGCTCATATGGTGTGCCCCTTCCATTCCTAAATCTTTGGCCACATGGAGCTGAATTGAAGTGTAGATTCAATTGAATTATCGTATGGTTATGGGCTCATTTATTGTGCCCCTTCCATTCTTATCTTTTGCTAGAGAGTACTGAGACTCTCCACTCTCCACCCAACTCCAAGAAATGTACAAGAAACTCTAAAATTAGAGCATTTAATATTTATATATATCCATTAAAAAGAGTGTTATGTCTATTATTTTGATCCATTTATACATTCTTTTGGTTACGTCCACAATCTAACATTTGATGGCTTTTAGAGTTTCCCTATCTCATTTTTGAGAGATTTGTGGATTATACAATCATGGATTTCCTATTGAATTGTACCTGTGAATGATTCTTGATTTTTACACCAGATCATAAGGTCAAGATATGAAGTCAAATTGTACATCTGAACCTTGATTGTAGAACCCATAACAATGGGCAAACTCCATCTTCATAATTATCTAGATAAATGATTTTGGAGGTAAAACCACTTCATGTTACACCCACTGTTTATATATTAAAAATAGAATGCTCTTACACTTCCACTATAAATGAAGATGATGTACCTCTTTTTGGGAGATGACTGGGCATCACTAGTCCCTATTGATCTCGATAGACTTTCAAATTCATTGTTTTAAGTGGATGCTTTCATGTGTCCATGGCTTAGAATGTATCAATGAATCTATGTTCTCAGTTGAGGCATTAAGTTAGATTCGCAATGCAACAATGCTCAATCTAGTCCACTTATTGAACGTGATCCACTTATTGATCAAAGGAATCTTTATGGACCCTAAGAAGATCAAGAGAATCCTTGATTAGCAACCACCTTCATGTGTTAGAGATGTACAACGTTTTCTAGGGTTTTGCAACTTCTACAAGATAATCATCAGAGATTACTCCAAGATAGGGACACCTCTTACCAAGCTTATAGGAAATGCAAAATTCTCAAGGACAAAAGAAGTAGAAAAAGCCTTTCAGACCTTGAAATCAGCATTCACCATCGCTCCATTTCTAGTTCATCCTTATTCTAGCAATCCTTTCTTTTTAAGAGACGGATACATTAGAATTTCCTCTAGTGGCTATTCTATCCCAATCTCAGGATGATGGACACCTACATATAGTTTCATATCATTCAAGAAAATTTTCCCCTCCATAGATTAATTATGAAATCCATGATAAAGAACATCTTGCCAAAGTGGATGCATCTGATACCTAGTGTCACCATCTAGAAGGATAAGCTAATAAAGTCACTATGTACACAAATCACAAGAACTTAGAGTATTTTATGACCACCCACATCCTCAATAGAATCCAATCTTGATGTTGTAACACTTTATCCACGTTTGACTTTATCATCACAAATCATCCAGAACACAAACAATGTTGGTGAGATGCCTTGTCAAGAAGATTTTACCTTGCACCAAAGATAGGTGAAGAGCTTTTTGATCAACAAGAGAGTATATCACTCAAGCTTGAGCATGCCTAGTTAGCAACTATCTCTTCAAGTCATCATGAAGATTCAAACTTGAATCTATGGATCCATGAGACTCTACTACAAGATGACTTGTTTTGTAATGTTAAGCAAAAAATGCAAGAAGGAAAATTTCAAAAAGTAAATGAGTTTCAGGAAAAGGATGGATTACTATTCTATAAGAATCAATTGTATGTCTCTCCAATGAAGCCCAATATCCAAGTACTTCAACATCATCATGATATCCTTGTAGTAGGACATTATGGAGTGAACAAAACAATAGAACTCATATCAAGGGATTTTTGGTGCCCTCAAATGTCGAAGGAAGTCAAAGAGTATATCTAAATCTATGACACTTGCAACAGATCTAAGATATCATGACATAAACCTCATGACCTCTTGCAACATTAACCTATTCTAGAAAGGCCCTAGGCTTTATTATCTATGTAATTGTAGATCTACCAAATCCGGCTATGTATGATCCCATTCTCGTTATAGTGGATATATTTACAAGGATGGCACACTTCATTCCAACTATCAAGGGAATCATATGTGCAGCCATTGCTAGAATCTTTCTTAGATACATCTTTAAGCTACATGGATTTCCAAATGATATTTTTAGTGATGGAGGTCTCTAGTTCATATCTAGCTTTTGAAACACTCTTTGAAGGCTCCTTGGTTTTCAAGTTAAACTATCCATAACCAATCATCCATAGACTGATGGACAAATAGAATGGGTGAATGAAGTCCTAGATTAATATTTCCATTGCACCATCAACTATGATCAAAATGATTGGTTTGAGCTCTTACCATTTGTAAAGTTTTCCTATGACAATAGTGTTCATACATCTACCAAGCAAACTCCCTTCTTTGCAAATTATAGACAACATCAAAGGATGTATATACAACTATCAAATCATTTCAAGAACCAGGGTGCTAGAGATAAGGCCCACTATTACTCATGAAGAAAAGGAAGAGATCCATAGAGTGCAAGAACAATATAAGTATTGTATAGGTCAGCATCATGTTTAAAATCTAGCCTATCACATTGGGGATAAAGTATGTTTACTCAAAAATAATTTATAGACTTCAAGGCCTTGTGCAAAGCTAGATTATTAGAACTTTGGTCCATTTATCGTCTTATGCAAGATTAATCGAATAAATTTCAAGCTCAAGTTACGAAGTACCATGAGAAGACATCCAATTTCCCATGTTTCCATCTGGAGACTATATATGATTTCACCATTGAGGGGGGAGAGACCTAGTCCTTCACAACCTATCAAGATTGATGATCATGAAGAATTTAAAGTCGAGCATGTCTTAGATTCAATAATATCTCAAGGAAGATTTAAGTACCTTCTTCATTGGAAAGGGTATGACATTAGTTCTTGTACTTGGGAGCCTGCATCACCAATCAAGGTTGGAGAATCTTATAAGAAAAATCCAATGAAGCGGAGACTAGAGAACATGATTGATCCTTCTCAAACTTTTTGCTTTAGGGGGAGGTGATGTCATGGACCAAGGAAACCATCCTATAATTTAGATTCCATGTGATCATATATATCTCGTGATTGGTTCATAATTTGGATTGACTAATGCTTCCATTGTGCTCGAAATGTGTAGAAACCCTAAGATCAATTGTCCACTTTCTTGATTCTCATATGAAAAGTTCATGTTTCATAATTCAGAGCTCTTGCTCTACCTATGGTCCCAGGTTGTGGGATCATCTGTACCATCTCTAGTTGAGTTATCTATGCCTACTAGTCTAGGGTTGTGGGACTTCTTATATTTATTATATATTCTTGTTTTATTTCCATACATGGGTGATCTTGTAATCAAAAGTGTAATTCTAAAATCTTTTATATTCTAGTCAAAGGGCACAATCTGGTGCTCTCGTGACACCAAAAGTGATCATGGTCACTAATCTCAACTTCATTATATTTTTCATATGAAATTTTTGAGCATTGATTGGTGCTCTCTTAAGGTTTTCTGCACGTTTCCTAGTACGATTGTTGATGTCATACCCTTTTGAGTAAACAATGTACTACAATCTTCCTCTGGATATTCTCGGATCAAGGACATGCTCAACTTTGAATTCTTCATGATCATCAATGTTGATCAGTGCTTAGGGAGTGTGTGTATTGATAAGTGTTGAGGGAGTGGATCTGTCCTCGGAATGTGATATGGTTCCAACATGGACACCTAGAAACTAGATTTTTTTCCAATGGTACTTGGTAATTGGAGCTTGAAAGTGACTGCATTAATCTTGGCTAAGATGGTGAATGGACTAGATCTTTGATGGGCTAGGTTTGCACAAGGCCTTAATGTCTATAAATTATTTGTGAGTAACCACACTTTATCCCCAATGTGATAGAATGGATTCTGGACACAATACTGATCTATGTAGTACTTATATGGTTCTTGAGCTCTATGAATTTATTCCTTGAGCTCTTTCTGAATATCCATAAGATATTCGGCCTTAACTTTTGTAGTTGGGTTCTTGAAAAAAATCTGAGAGTTGTATATCCATCCTTGGATGTTGTCCATAATTTGCAAAGAAAGGAGTTTGCTTGTTAGGTGTATGAACACTCTTTTTATAGAAACAATTTGCAAAGGTTAAAAGCTCAAACCAATCATTTGGATGATTGTTGATGGTGCAATGGAGCTATTGTTCTAGGACTTGATTCACTCTTTCTATTTGAGCATGAGTCTGTGGATGATTGGCTGTAGACAAATCAAATTGAACACTAGGGAGGTTGCAAAGACTATTCCAAAAGCTAGATATGAAGTGTAGAACTAGATCATTGATAATATCATTAGGAAATCCATGAAGCCTAAAGTTGTATCTATTAAGGAAAAGTGTACCAAAGGCTGCATTTTTTTATTTCATTAGTAGCTGGAATGAAGTGTGTATTTTCTGTAAATCTATCCACTTTAACAAGAATGGTATCCTACTTATCTAACATTGAGAGGTTTGTTATGAAATCCATAGACTATGAAGCCCATGGCCTTTCTGGAATAGGTAAGGGTTGAAAGAGTCCATGAGGTTTACGAAACAACACTTAGATATATTACAAGTGTCATAGGTTTGGATATAATCATTGACTTTCTTCCACATTTGAGGCTACCAAAAATCTATTAATTTGAGTTCTATTTTCTTGTTCACTCGAAAATGTCATGATGCAAGGTTTTGAGGACACTGTTGAAGTACTTGAACTTGGGCCTTTGTGGAGGGACATAGTATAGGTTCTTATAAAAAAGTAATCCATCCTTTTCCTTAAACGCATTTACTTCTTAAAATTTTCTTTCTTGAATTTACTTCTTAACATTACAAAATAATTCATCATGTCATAGAGACTCATGAATCAAATGATTCAAGGTTGCATCTTCATGATGTCTTGAAGAGATAGCTACTAACTAGAGATGTTTAGGCTTAAGTAATACACTCCCATTTTTCATCAAAGGACTCTTCACCTTTGTTTTTTGCAAGGCAAGATCTTCTTGAAAAGGCATCTGACTCACATTGCTTGTCTCCTAGACAACATTTGATGAAAAATTCGAACTTGGACGAAACATTGATCGATCATGATTGCCTTCTATTGAGGATTTTGAGTCGTCATAAAGTGCTTGAAATTCTTATGAGAAACAAACATAGAAACTTTATGAGCTGCTCCTTCTCTATGGTGATGCCAAGTATCAAATGCATCCACTATAGCAAGAAGTTCTTTCCCATCAATTTCATAATTAATACATGCAGGGTAGAAATTACTTGAATGATGCAACTCGATGTAGGTGTCTAACATCTCCATGTTGGGATAGAATGGCCCCTAAGGTGAAGCTTGATACATTTGTCTCTAGAAAGAAAGCCTTGGTAGAATTAGGTAGGGCTAGAATTGGAGTAGTGGTGAATGTTGATTCTAAGTGAAGGAAAGCTTTTTCTACTTCTTCAGTCCATGAGAATTTTGCATTTCTTGTAAGATTTGTAAGAACTTTCACTATCTTGAAGTAATCTTTTATGAATATCCTATAAAAATTGGAAACCCATAGAAAAAATTGTACATCTTGAACAGATGAAGGTGCTTGTGGATCAAGGATTGTCTCTATCTTTTTACGATCCATAAAGAATCTTTTCCCTAAGAAAATGTACCCTAAAAACTCCACTTTTGTGTGATGAAAAGTGTACTTCTCAGATTTAGCATAGGAACATTTGTAAAACCGAATGGCATTAGCACATATTTGAAATGCCCGTACCTTGTTCTAAATGTTGTCTTCATTTCATCTCCTTTTGTGATCCTAACAAGATTGTAAGCTGCTTGAAGGCCAATCTTCATGAAGAACTTCATATTTCCAAGGTGTTTCAAGAGTACGCATCTAAGCGGTAGGGGATATCTATTCTTAATACTAACTTTGTGTTGTCCGTATTGTCTACACACATTCGGAGAGTCCCATCCTTCTTCTTTACAAATAGAATTGGTGCTTCTGCTAGAGACTTTGAGTTTCTTATAAACCCCTTGGCTAGATTCTCATCAATATTATTGTGTAATTCTGTAAGCTCCTCTAGGGATTCTATAGATTGGTCCTAAGAGTGGTTGTGCTATGTATTAAATTTCTATGGTGCAATCATAGGGTATGTGCTCTAGGAGGATATCTACGTTATTCTTTTCAAAAAGATCTTCAAAACCTTGGTACTTGTTGGGTAGCTTCACTAAATCATTTTTCTTTGACTCTCGAGTTCGTACAACATAGGTCATATATTTTGGTTCCTTCCTTAATACATGTATAAAGGCTATGTATCCTACATGTGTTGGGTTCTTCTAGATTTCTCGATGAGTCATTTCTTTAGCCACAACATTCCAATGATGATTGGACAGATTGGACTTGATATTATGTTGAAACATATGGGGGAATCATGGTGACGAAGATGTACTCTTATTGTTGAGATTTCCATGGTAATATTCCCAAATTTTAGAGGCCTTCCTTCTTCTACTTTCACTACTATTGGTTTTTTCTTTTGAAGTACTAGAATCTTGAGTTTGTTAATCAATCCTTCATCGATGAAACATGAGGAGGATCTTAAATTCACTAGGGCTGTAAGGGAAATGGTTCTCTTATGCATCATTATCTTGATATGGGCAAGACATGTTTATATGGGTGTGTATGGAATTATGACATGCTTTCTTATATCATCCTCCAATTATACGGTTTCCTTTAAAACTAGAATTCCTTGTTTCCCTACTCTACAAGAGTGAGTGTGACTCTAGAGTTTGTTCTCTTGTTGGGACATTAACTACAATATGTCTAGGATTCCAACAATAGAGGCATAACTTGTTATCTCTCCTTCTTTGTTTTGCTTGTGAGGCTAGAGTTTGGAACCTAGTTATGTCTATCCACATAGGATCACGCATAGGCTGTTCTCTAGGAGTTGTTTGGATGTGTTTCCATTGGTGAAGGTTTTCTTCTAGTTGTTTTTCTTGTTTGCAAATATATAGAACTGATGTCATCCACATGCTTTGAGCAATCAAGCGAAGTTCAAAGTCATGTATTCTTAAACAAATAGAAACTTGTTGCTTTCTTCCTTTCCAAAATTTATTCATTCATCATCTCTAAAAGGGTACATTGACTAGTACAGAACTTTGGCGTTGAGGTTTTGCAAGTATGACCAAACCAAAGGCAAATTAAAACATTAGCACAGAATGGAAAGAGGAAGAAAGAAATAGAGATGAGTGAGAAATTAGAGATGCGTGGAAAAAATGAATTCTTAGAATCTTGAGTTGAACAATTTTTTTAACTAATACTCATCATAGATTTAAAGATCAGTCTAGTAGAGAATTCAAAACTGGACGTATTTGGGAAGGGAAATCCAGCAAACGAAAACTAAGTATTACATAAAGCACAATACCGTGAATTTTCAGGTATGAGACAAGGATGATGAAAGGAAAACATATTGGTAAAGAGATATGAGAAAACTGAGTGGTATTTCCTTTAATGTACAACATAACGAGAATTTGGTTGCTCTTGAGATGAGAAAGTCGAGAGAATTTAAAGAGACTAAATACTAGTGGTTCAAGAAATCGGTAGAGGGAATTATGGCATTCGACATGTCTTGAGAAACTTTAGTGACTGATATCATACTAAAACTAGAGACTTGAATTGGCTCACATAATCCATTCACATAGATTGAACAAGTGAAGATGACACCCTTTTTTGACATGGCCACATAGATTGGCTCTAGTCACGGTTACTTCTTTGTTAAAACCTTGTGTTCACCCTAGATGTGCAGTTCCCTTATAATGGATGCATCCCGAGTTGTTTAGCAAGGATACCAAATGAATGTGAATTTCACCAAACAAATGTAGTAGAATTGTCATTTCTAGCATTTGCAATTCTCTGTTACTCAATGTAGAGGAGTCTGTCTCTATCTAAATCCAACAAAGTTGGTCTTTAGGATTAAGCGTAGTGAACTTCTTGGCAACATTATTGCAAAGGAATCTATTGTAGTTGATCTGGATAAGTTTAAAGTGGCCCCACCTCGAAGATCAACAAAAAAAGGTTTAAAGTTTTTTGGGACAAATTTGTTGGCACAGTCACCACTTACACTGCCTTACTCATATTGCTATAACTTTCAACTCGTTGGTTCAAGCCAAAGTAGATGACATCCGATGGAATACACAGTGTGATTTGTATTTCCATAGGTCAAGCGTGGTCCTAACAAAAACACCAATTCTATTGGCTTTGAACTAGGCACCTCTTTTCCATGTCTTTGTTGATACGTCTGATGTGGCTATTGGTAGTGCCGTTATACAGAAAGCAGGTGGTATTCGGTACCAACCAATCTATTATGCAAGCTATAGATTGATATGTGTGCAGAAGAATTATTTAGTGATTGCATGGGTGCGTATGATTGATTTACTTTAAGAAGCTCCAAGAGTAACTAATGGGCTGGTAGTTTAATTCATGGATCATTCTACCTTGTTGTACTTGCGTAAACAACCGAAGTTGGTGGGAAAAATCATGCATTGGGTACTCCTTTTGTTGTAATTTTACCATGCTGTTGTCCATCGACTAGGTTGTTCACATGTAGTGGGACATTTTTTACTGCCATTGGACAATGGTGAGCCTTCTGAAGAGGTACAGGATATTTTTTTAATCCACAACTTTTCCATATTGTTAAAGCATGTGAGCACGACTTAGATAGACCAACATGCAACAATGAAATGCTATTGTTTCTTGCCAATCATTTGCCCCCAACCCATTTATGGTCGAGTGTCTAAAAAAAGCTAGCTCTCTAGAGATGATTTTCAATCATTTTGGACCAATTATGGACTTGGAAGTGGTCAATATGGTGTGGATCTCACTATTTAGAAGATTCTGCAAAGTGGTCCTTTGTAGCACGCATTACATTGGGATGTTTGCATTTTGTTCCACAATGTGATCCCTGTCAAATATGTTCGAGAAACAATCACTAATTCGACATATATTTGAAGGTCAAAGCTTTAGAAGAAATCCACATGCCTATGTGAAGGGACAAATTCACAAGTGTATTATATTTGTAAAGTTAGTTCGCTTTAGTTCTAGAAGTTTTTTAAAAATCACGAGAAGAAGAAAATCTATATAAGTTAGTTTGTGTCAACTGACGCGATGGCGAAGACAATGAGAGATTGAGTTAGAACCCATTTTGTATGACTAAGAATAGTCGGGCTTCTTTGCATGAGAAAGCACGTGTGCATTTCAGAGTTTTCATAGTTATGGAAAGAGTTTATTAAACTTCTGTGTAAAAGTCTTCTTCTTCCATCTCCAGATTTTGTCTTGTGTGAAATGATTTCAAAAGTTGAAGCTTTCCAAGCAAGTCGATGCCTGGCATCGAGTTTGTGTTGATAAGTCCTTGTTTTATTCTCTGAGTGTTATGTACTACTAGAACTTCTTAAAACATGAGGTTTGTGGAGCAACTCGATGCCTGGCATCGAGTTTCAGCATAAAGTCGATGCCTGGCATTGACTTCCCACATAAAAGTGGTCTTGCTCATGTCTTGTGCTCATAGGGTAATTTTGGCACTAAAAAAGTGGCTAAAAAAGCTCAAAGTGGATGCCCAGCATCGACTTTTGGTTGCAAGTCGATGCTAGGCATCTAATTTTCATTTTTGGACACTCAGAATTACTAAAGGAGGCAAAATTTCTAGTTTTTGGCAAGTCATACAGGGTGATCTTGTGAAGGTGATAACTTGAGTTCTAGAGATCCGTTTCTTGCAAATAATAGCTTGCTGGAAAGCTTTACTCTTCTACATTCATTTCCCAAAAGATCTTTAAGAAATAATATTTGTGCTAAGAGAAATTAGCAAAATACTGAAGGTATGTTATTTTAGTGACTAGAAAGTTCTGAAGAAGTAAAGTTCTTGGTTTTGGCTATCGTTTCTCAAAGTTTGGAGTGGCAATGAGTTAATGGTGACTATAGAGGTGTTCTAGTGTCACATTAATTCATTTCATGTGGTGTTTTACACATCAACAAGTGGTATCAGAGCAAAAAGGTCCTAGAGAGAAGAAGGCGGCAAAGGTACAAGAAGTTTTGAAAAGTTTTTCATTAAAGGTTGAAAGGTGAAGCATTTTAAGACACAAGGGATCAAAAGGTTACTTCATAAGTATCCTCATACACAAAGAACTCCAAAAGGTATTATCATTTATCCTTTAAGCTCAAAGGTTGCACCAGAAGGAAAGGAGTATGGTAGATCATATCTCCATTGACAAACTGGACAGAGATAATTACCCCGCATGGGTAACAAGAATGGAAGCCTTACTTATGAGTAAGGATCTCATGGTATATGTAACAGGTGAATAAGAGAAGCCAGTATTTGAAGATGAAAGCCGACCAAAGAAAGGAGAACTTGATGCTTTAAAGCATTCATAGGAGAAGGATGCAAGTGCAAAAGCCTACATCTACAATACAATCTCTGATCATTTGCTACCACACATCAGAGGATTGGAATCATCTGAAGATATATGGAATGCATTGGAGTATCATTTCCAAAGCACTACTAAAGCACGGAAAGCAAGTCTATGGTCAGAGTTTACAACATTCAAGAAGAAGCCAAGTCAAAGTATTAGTGACTATGTCACTAAGATGAAGGATCTTGCAGATAGTCTTGGATCCATAGATGAAGATATTGAGGATCACAAGTTGATTGCTCAATTACTTACAGGTTTGAGAGGGGATGAAAGGTGGAAAACTTTTTTCTTATCAATAGAACTTTCATTAAACCATTATGTTCCATATTTGAACCGGTTGCTTGGTTTGATGCTCACATTTGAGCAAGACTTGAAGGGAGATGGAGATAAAGGACAAAGTTCTGCAATGTACATGAAGAACAAGAAGAAATGAGATAAAGGTAAAGCAAAGGATGAAGAAGAGTCAACTTCTCAAGTTTATTATGCAAGAGGAAGAGGTACAGGCACAGGAAGAGCAAGAGGTTTTGGAAGAGGAAGAGGTAATCAGAATAACAACAAGAAGGCTTGCTGGATTTGCGGATTGAGTAATCATTTGGCTCATGACTGTTAGCATAATCAACAAGGATCAAATCAAAATCAGAATAACAATAGCAGAGGGCGAGGTGGAAGATATCAAAGTAATTTTCAAAGAGGACGCTATGGTAGAGGTGGAGGAAGAAGTTGGGGAGAGAATCAATCCTACAACACCACCTACTACAACTATGCAAATGACACAAAGAATGAAGCTCATACATCATTGATGATGAATTCAATCAGCACATCAGATAAAGAAGATCTAAAGGTATTTTACATTGACTCTGGATGTTCTAATCATTTGTCAAGAAACATAGAATTGATGTCAGAATTGGAGAAAGGTATTTCTAGTCATACACTTCAAACACGTGATAATACAAGACATAGTGTACATTCAATTGGAAAAGTGAAATGCAAAAGTGGAGCAGATTTGCTAACCAATGTTTTGTATGTTCCCACAATACCTAAAAACTTGATTAGTGTGGGACAAATAGTTGAAAAAGGTTTTCAAGTCAGGTTTACAAATGAAGGAGTATTTGTTGAAGATCCAGAGAATTGATATAATCAGATTGTCTCTGGTAAGAAAGAAGGTAGACTCTTTACTTTAAGAGTACAAGGGAACATTGGTCAAGCTTTGCTCACACATGGTGAAGGAGTGATTACAGAACTTGATCTGTGGCATAAGAGATTAGGTCACTTCAATGAAAGAGGAATTAAAGCTATGGTTGGTATTCAATCTGTACTAGGATTACCAAATGTGTAGAATCAACATATGGTTTATAAATGTGAAGCATGTCAAATGGGAAAAGCACACAGGTTACCATTTCAGAAGAAAGGATTCAAACATGATGGAGTACTTGAGCTCATTCATACAGATGTATGGGGACCAACAAAAGAAGG
Source organism: Ceratopteris richardii (assembly GCA_020310875.1). NCBI lineage: Eukaryota > Viridiplantae > Streptophyta > Polypodiopsida > Polypodiales > Pteridaceae > Ceratopteris > Ceratopteris richardii. The sequence continues at coordinate 107,139,917 of CM035437.1, forward strand.
ATCTATTAGTGGCTCAAGGAACTATGTTCTTTTCATTGATGATGCTACAAGATGGATAACATTATATGTTTTGAAGGAAAGATCAGAAGTGTTTGGAGCTTTCAAGCATTTTCATGCATATGTAGAGAGAGTCACTGGTCAAAAGCTTAAGAGACTGAGGTTGGAGAATACTTCTCCCAAGAGTTCAATGATTATCTTTCGAATGCAGGTATTAAGAGAGAAATGACTTGCAGGTATACACCACAACAAAATGGTGTAGCAGAAAGAAGGAACAGGACTTTGGTTGAGTTTGCTAGAGCTATGCTGAAGGAGAAGAATTGTCCAAATTATCTTTGGGCTGAAGCTGTAAATATAGCTACATATCTTGTGAATAGATTACCATGTGCAGCTCTCAATGGAATGACTCCATATGAATCTTGGTGGGGTAAGAAACCAACACTAGATCATTGTAAAGTGTTTGGGTCAATTGCATATGCTTATGTGCCATCACAACTTAGACATAAACTTGAACCAAAGGCAGAAAAATATGTGTTCATTGGTTATGATGAAAGCAGATGGGTTATAGGTTGTGGAATCCTCTAACCAAACAATTTCTTGTTTCTAGAGATGTTACATTTGACGAACAGAAAAATTGGTATGCAGATCAAAGTCATACAACTGAAGAATTTGAAGAAGAGGTAAGAAGATGTGAGAAAGGAAAATCAATTGTGCATGTGAATAGAGATGAAGACTATATGCAAGCAAGTACATCCAGAAGTTGATTAGCAAGAAGAAATGAAGAAGCTCCTATATTTGATGAAGAGGTGTATCCAGACACATATGAAGAATGTGAACCAAGAAGGTCAAGCAGAACTACAAGACAACCAAAAAGGTATTCTTATGATACTTCTTACATAGAAGAATTATGCATATATGGTCAAAGATGATGAAGAACCTCAGAACTATGATGAAGCTAAAGGTAAGAAACAATGGGAAGAAGCAATGAAGGAAGAGTTCAATGCACTAGAGGAGAACAAGACATGGGAACTTGTTCCTAAACCAAATGGTAAGAAAGTAATTGGAAATAAATGGGTTTATAAAGTGAAGAAGTTTGCAGATGGAAGTATAGCCAGATACAAAGCTAGACTAGCGGTGAAAGGCTATGCTCAAACCTATGGCATAGATTATGATGAGACATTCAGTCCTGTAGCTAAGATGTCAACTATAAGGACAATCATTGCTATTGCAGCTTCAAAACGATGGACCCTAAGTCAATTGGATATAAAGAATGCATTCTTGAATGGATACATATCAGATGAGGTATACATGGAACAACCTCAAGGGTTTATAGATTCTAGGTATCCAAATTTTGTTTGCAAGTTGAGAAGAGCATATGGATTGAAGCAAGCTCCAAGAGCATGGAACTATAGACTGGTGAAGTATCTTAATGATCTTGGATATCAAAGTTCAAAAGTAGATCCAAGTCTACTCATCAAAAGAACAGAGGAAGGTACAATCTACATTTGTATTTATGTAAATGACATTATAATCACAGGTACTTCAGATGAAGGAATCAAGGAGGTAAAGAGATTACTTGAAAAATAATTCAAGATCAGTGACTTAGGAAAGTTGTCATACTTTCTTGGAATGGAAGTCAGTTATACAGATCATGGCATATATGTATCACAAGAAAGGTATCTTCTGAATCTATTGAAGAAGTTTGATATGGAAAATTGCAGAGAAGCTTCAACTCCACTTGAAGTTAATCACAAGCTCAGTAAATATGATGGTGCAGAATACAAAGATATGAGGAACTATCAATCTCTTGTGGGTAGTTTGATTTATGCTACACTAACAAGACCTAATCTTAGTTATGTAGTGGAAGTTTTGTCACAATTCATGCATTGTCCAAATGACCCACATTGGATTGCAGGTCAAAGAGTTCTCAGATATATCAAGGAACTATAAAGGAGGGATTATATTATCCTTTTACATCAGATTTGAAGTTCAGAGCATATAGTGACTCAGACTCGGCAGGTAATCAAGATGAAAGAAGATCAACACATGGATACATGATATATATTGTTGATAAGCTTGTAAGTTGGTGTTCAAAGAAACAACATACAGTAGCATTATCATCAACTGAAGCTGAGTACAAGGGACTTGTGGAAGCAGCTAAGGAGGTCATATAGATGCAGACATTTTTCAAAAGCTTGGGCATTGATCAAGGTATACCTACAATATATGGCGATAATATGAGTTCACTTTATGTTGCAACAAATCCAGTTTTTCATGCAAGGACAAAGCATATAGAGATACATTATCATTTCCTGAGAGAAAAGGTAATGGAGAAAGAAATTGAAGTGGAGTACATACAAAAGATCAGATAGCAGACATAATGACAAAGAGCTTGGATGGTGTGAAGACCAGCAGATTCAAAAGCATGGCAAGAGTAAAAGAAAAGAAGTTGATATGAAGAAACAGGGAATGTCAATTAGTGATTGAGGGGGAGCTGTTGGAGAAACAATCACTAATTGGACCTCCCTTGCCAAGCTAATGTACTACTCTACACTAATTGTGTGCTTGAAGTGTTTGAACCACTTACCTCTATGCCTTCTTGATGCTCTTTGTACTTCTTCTCAAGTTCATATGCATATTCAACCTACAACGCTTCATTGTTACCATAATGAGGTAGAAATTCATTAAATATTAAATCCGTAGACACCTTAAGCTCTTTCGAGTTCAAATTATAACATCAAAAGCCCTTTCCCTTCAAAGAATATGCAAGAAATAAAAACCTATTTGCCTTTGAGTTGAACTTGTGTCTCAATTCTTGATGTATGTGAACATAACACACACAACTAAACAATTTAAGATGTGAAAGATGGCATTAATGGAAATTAATTTTATTTAACATAGCTCTTGCCACTTCTACTATATATGTGTTCTTCATCTCTACTACCCCATTTTATTGAGGTGTATAGCTCTTGCCTTTTGATTCCATGATCACATGAAAAATTTGAAAAACCATTTAAAAAATACTCTCCCTCTCTATCCAACCAAAAGGTGTTTATATACTGTCATGTATCATTTAGGTTTTTGAAACTCTTGAAGTTTAAAAAAACCGTTGACTTTATCTACATGCAATACATCAAAATAAACCTTGATTAATTGTCTATGAATGTGAAAAATATCTTGTTCCTCTAATGGATGGCTTCCTTGTAGGTTCCCATACATCTATGTGTATGTGATTCAACACTTCATTGCTCACATGTGATCCCCTTTTCAATGACATTATGCTTTGTTTCCTAAGTGTCAGGCCTAACACAAATGGTGTGTATTAGAGATACGAGATTAGGTAGATCACTCTTCAAGGCATTCTTTTGTATATTTTCATCCCTATAAGTATATGTGACTAGTTCCTATATGCCACAAGTGGATCTATGCACTCTATTTATTTTTAATCAACAAGTAGATAGTGTGAGGGGTTAATGGCTTTACCTCCATGGTGAAGATTCTTCCTTGCTTCTTTCCTTTTGTTATCAGCTCAGTGCCATCGCATGTCTTTACATGTTCTTGAGTGGTGGGTGAGTCTAAATTAAAGGAAACATCTTTCTTGCAACCCATATCATTCCTACAACCATTGTCTATGTACCATGTAAAATATGAATTGACTCATTCACTTAAACCATCCATCGTAAGAAAATTTTCATTTTTTTTATTTGATGTACTAGCACAATTACTTTTATTTCTTTTGTATCCTTGATTCCCTCCTCGTTTGGACCAATATTCTCTTGCATAATGACCCAATTTTCCACAATCATTAGATTCTCCATTGGGTGCTTCCCTTTGTTATGATCTTTCTCCTCTTGCTCTATTCCTTTCTCTTCCTTTTCGTCCGTAGATTTGATTGGAATTCTCTTGGTTGCTTCGACTTCAGTTCAACCTTCCTCTCTCTCTCTCTCTACCTTGGAATTTTTGTCCACCTCGTTTGCATTTGCCTCTTCTTGAATATAAAAGTTGGCCTTGGTTGTCTTTTGTACATACATACATACATACATACAAAGATACATACATGTGCCTTCTTTTGTATATTTTCATCCCTATAAGTATATGTGGCTAGTTCTTTTATGCCACAAGTGGATCTATGCAATCTAGTTATTTTCAATCAACAAGTAGATAGTGTGAGGGGTTAATGGCTTTAACTCCATGGTGAATAGTCTTCCTTGCTTCTTTCCTTTTGTTATGAGCTCAATGTCATTTGATGTCTCTACATGTTCTTGAGTGGTGGGTGAGTCTAAATGAAAGGAAACATCTTTCTTGCAACCCATATCATTCCTATAACCACTTTCTATGTACCATGTAAAATATGAATCGACTCATTCACTTAAACTATCCATCATGAGAAAGTTTTCACTTTTCTATTTGATGAAGTACTAGCACAATTACTTTGATTTCTTTTGTATCCTTGATTCCATCCTTGTTTGGGCCAATATTCTCTTGCATAATGACCTAGTTTTCCACAATCATAAGATTGGTTGAGATTTTATGATGGCTTTTGAGACTCTCCATGGTGTTGTTACTCTAGAGATGGAGTAGTATCCTTAGTACCATGGGTTATCATGTGAATGCATATCTAAGGGAAACTTTACTATGCAAGAGAGGTGCAAACCTATCATCGTTGGTTTGGCTTGGAGCAAAGAAACCTGACTTAGAAAATGGATGGCATGACCCACTCCGACTGCATCACAACATGCCATGCTCCACATGAGGCAGATCTTGCATACAATAGACCTCATAGTTTGGGTCAAAGCGCTTCACCTCCAAGTAGGTAGAATGCGGTGCTTCAGCTCCAAGAACTTCCAAGAAGGTCCTATAGTCAAAGAGGATGGCCAATCTCTCTAACTCAATTCGCAATTGGTAATCCACATGCCCTTTTTCGTCACATGGAAGATTGGGCCAATCCGCACAAGGCAAGAACCCAAGTGTAATACTAAGGTCCCAAGTCCATTTTATGTAAAATTTGCCCCTCCCTTGCATATATGAAAATAAGGGTCCAAGCTCGATTGTAGTGGGAGAGGCCCCATTTCCACTCCACACATACCCTTTGGGTACATTCCAACTTTCCAAAACTATCAAGGCACAATGAACCATACAGTGGAAACACCAGGCAAGTTAATTCCCACTTGAAGAGAAGAAGCCTATTGATGGCCCACAATGATACATTCCAGAAATGGCCCCTACTTGCCACACATCAATGTGAGTTATGGCATGTGTGATTTATGACGATCAAATTGACGTACAATGTGATGAAGCAACTTATTGCACAAAACGATTTATGCAAGTTGACGAGACTACAACCTTGGGACAAACCGTGGCCACAAAGGAACCCGCAAGCATCCCCCAACCTTAGGCATGAATGAGATGATGTTTGCCAACTTACAACCCATGAGATGCAATGTGATGGCTTACGTACTTGCCAACCACCCAAAAATGGACCTACCAATGGCCCATAATGTATTGACCTCAAGGCATGGACGTGCTATGCATAGTGCCTCTCACATTTGTGTCGGCAAACTTTGCTTTGCCATATTAACCTTGGCCACAACGAAACCTACAGGTTGCAACCAACTAGGCATGGATGGGAGGGCAATACCCAGACCCCACTGGACAAATTTACTTCAATTTGCCAACCTATTGGCAATCTACAACTTACTTGCCCTCACCTCGAAAGGACCCATAGCCATAACCCAACCAGAAAAACACGGGCCAAAGTCTGTGGGCCAACTATTAACTCCCTTACCCTAGCCACGTAGGGACATGTAGACACAACCACCAAATGGCGAGAATGGGAGGACCATGTCCAACCCGACGGCAAACCATCAATTCACTTACCCCAACCTTGTAGGGGTCTTAGGCTCATCCCAACAAATGACACAAATGGGAGGGCCATGTCTAACCCACTAGTCAACTCACAACTTACTTGTTCAGCTAGGAAAGGACTCGCAGGCATAACCCAATCGAAATGGCACGAACGGGAGGAACATGTCCAAGCCCGTTGGCCAACCAACAATTCCCTTGCCCTAGATTCATTGTGACCCATGGGTAGAATCAGTGGACAATATGAACACGAGGACCATGTCTAACCCAATGGCCAACCATCAACTTAGTTGCCTAGGCCTTGAAAGGACCCCCAGACAAAATCCACTGAAAGGATATGAACGGGAGGGCCAACTCCAACCTGATGGCATACCTTCAAACTCACTTGCCCCTGCCTTGAAGGGAACCCACATGCTAAAAACACAAGACAACACAAATAGGAGGGGCTTGTGCCAAGCCGCTTGCCAAACTTCAACTCACTTACCAAATTATCTTCAAATAAAACCAAGGAACATGTCCATGATTGGGATGTGCGATGAAACGTATAGAATGTTTAACCTAGAACCTTTCCAACAGATGTATCATTTGCACTATATCTGACTGCATCCCCCATCTTGGTAGGGCACAATGAAACTACCTAGTGTCACTCCCAGTTTTTAGGCACGGAGAGCAAGGGCCCTTCTAGTGGTACACAACTTACATGCTATTGGCGATTTACTATGCTACTCCTAGCCTAGCTAACATGGCTACCTTGCATGCCTATGGAGGGTCTTCCTCCCTCCTCACAGTAGAAAGTGGTGGAAACATCAGCACTCATGGAGCCTATGAGGGAAGTGCACTCATGGAGCCTATGAGGGAAGTTGAATGGAAGACGATGGCCATGAAGGTGCAACCCACATACACATGATTGGGTGATAAATGTTCCTTACAAAGGATCCAAAGAAACTAGGGCAGTCTACCACACCAAACCCCCTGATTGGTGCCACTAGGGCTTCAAAACCAAACCCCTTCCACCGATGGCCCATACGGAACCAACCGACCTGTGATTCACATAACTAGATTTTCCCAAAAATGCTAGCAAGTGCCCACCGTCCAAAACATGAAGCACCCGTGATGATCCTCACATATAATAAGACACCTTCGTACCCTCGATCGATGGATCATCCATGACAAAAAATGCACCTGATTGAGAGCCGAAGCTATGAGACCAAATAAAACACACCTATCCAAGGGGAGGCCCATCTTGGACTGAACCCACATGGAAAAGAGGAACATGAAGTAAAACGGGATACTTTCCCCTTGAGCAATCCAAACCGATGGGACATCCACTTTGGCCCGAAGGCCTCTTGCATAGCAAAGGCGACTTACCCAGCTTGGCCCAAAGGCCTCTTGCAAGGCGGAAGTGACTTAAAATAAAGAAGAAGGGTGGCCGGGGAAGACAAACCAGCCCCACAAGACAAAACCGTAAAGAGAGCCGAACTGGCCATGGAGTGGACGAGAGACATTCTCGTTACGGGGCATCTACCTATGGTGCGAGGGACAACCAGGGTTCCCAAGAATGGTGAGAAAAGGAAGGCTCAACACAACGCTTATAGTGAGTCTTCGCTCGAACGTTAGAGGGCACTCCAAAGTGGTCCATAGTTCATAGGTGTTCACAAAACCTACTCCCATTATAGTTGTGCACAATTCGGCATAGCAAGACAAACCACACTCACCGCGATGGACAGCTGTGATAGAGGCTGCCTGCCCGCGATAGAAAGGAGTCGTGCCTAACGCGAAGAGAGCTGTCTATCGCGTATCCGGACCCCGTGTGTATCGTCGACGTTTGTGACCGTGTTAATCGCCGCTGCTATCATGCAATCATCTGATGAACTCCTTGCGGTAGACCAAGAAACACTGGATGCGTGTCGCTGTTGACCTCCAAAACGAGTTCCTCCAATATTATTCGATTCGCTGCTGCTCCTACGCTACAAACTCTGCTGCTGCTCCGACGCTCGTGGTCCTCTCACTAATGCTTTCTCCTACTTTGCTGCTTCTCCGAATTTGCTCATATTTCGTTATCATTATTTGCCAAGGTCCTCAGTTCCCATTTGTTACTCGGTATCCTCTACACATGCAGTCTCACAAGCCCGTCAAAGTGTAGTTAACTCTCTGTTGTCGATCCTCTCTCTCAGGTTAATTGCATCCTCTATCCGAGAAGAAGCAGCAAGGTGGCTCATGTTGACTTCAGCGAATCTACTCCCCGTGATTCACCTAGTGGACGATGTCAGTGGGTGAAGGTAGAAGGCGAAGAAAACATTTGTGCAAGCTCCTTTATGCTCTAACGTCAGTCAAAGCAAGAGAGATAGCTGGAGAGTCGGTGCCATTCAAAAAGCAACAGAGTGTTGTACCGCTTGTCTTTCTCCTTTCTTCTCTTCTCAAGCTCAGCTTCACCATTCTTCTTCAGCCTCGCGTAAGCAAACAACAGAAATGAAGCCAACAACCTCTGTGCCATTTCTCTCACAGCGCTCAGCGAGCCCCTCTTCATTGAGAGAGAGAGAGAGAGTTCTAATTGACTGTAGCCTGGACACAATAAAAGACACTTTGTTACTCTGGACCTTTACTTGGCTGTCTCCATAGCGGCTAGAACGGCAATCGTAGAAGCCTACGGCTACCCTTGAAGTAACAGTTCAGACCAGGGCTCACAAAAAACCTTATTATGAACCAATGAAAATACCTACTGCTTTATATATGTTAGTCAAAATTTTTCCATATCAACCGGTTTCAAAAGGCAAAGAGTAGTTTCCCCAGTTTTTTAAAGGCGATGAAATAAGAATGTCGGTTTTTTAAAGGAACAACTTTTAAATGAACATTATCTTAAATAAATAAATAGGTAAAATCATATACATAAAAAAAATATTTTTTAAAACCACAATCATTACATTGCCATGATAAAATTTAGAAAACAAACATGAATTATGTTTCATGATTGGAATTGCAAGTCTTCCGCTCCACAATCATGGAGGCTCCCATCCACAACATAGCGATAAACTATGATTTTTATTATATCCTTTACATCTAAGTACCCTTATTTTACACAATATTACCCTTATTTTACACAATCTTAAACCTCTTTCTTTTTAACCATGATGAGTTTCCCTGCATATACATGACATCATCACTAGCATGATTGGTGAGCTCTTATTGTTCACGTTATGAGTCCATCATTTCCAACCACTCTTTAATTATGGTGAATGCTGTAATCTCATTTCTCCCTCTTTTTCGCCACAATATATGACCTCCTTTGATAGTAATGCATATGATTACTTCACCGCTACTATCTCTCATTCATAGTAGTTGTTAATTACTTACTAACCTCTTTTAGATCCGTGTTTAATCTCGAAAGCTCTAACCACACTTCTATTATATTGACACTAGCATGGAACACTTCTAAATTCACAGCAGCATAAGAATTCTTAGCATCAGGTTTATCCAATTCGAAAGTAACGATGGAAACATTCCTACAACCTTGAGATTTCTTTTTACACGCACAGATGTATGTCTTTGTGTGAGGTGTGACTGAGATAGTCTACAATGTCATCATGCAAATGGAATATTCAGACTTTAAAACTTAATCTCACTTCCATTTTGATCTCTTTTGTTCGTTGATTAGCACAAAAATCTTTCTGTTTTGATCGAACGCTTACAATGTGGATTATTTAAATGAGAATTAATATATGGTTTACCGAACTCAATTGAAAACTGTTTACAATCAAACTAAGAACATTCTGTATTATGTTTGATTATATTTCTTTATGGACTTCCATGTGAGAAGCTCCATATGATGAATTCGATTACTACATCGTCCACACTGCACATGC